>JABWTJ010000089.1:1508134-2108134 GCA_016801875.1 Solanum sitiens | reverse complement strand
AATGTAAATTGTCCTTACATATCATCCTTAGGTGTTAATGAGACTAGTCTCACACATTTTAACACCTTCATTGGTGAGTATTCTTTTAACATAGTAGCTTAGGTGTAAGTAAGATTTTTCTCATTTCCTTTAAGACCCAATTCTGGTAACTTACTTAATTTAGACCCCTTTAATTATGTTATAACTCACGTTACTTGCTTACTTTTGTGTAGTAGCTTTATTTCATAGTTTAGGGATGATGAGCACTTATTTCAATGAGTTACATATGTTCATAGTTCATTATTTTAGAGCACGTTGGGAGTTGTCCCAATGAATGGCATGCCCTTGGTTATGGATTCATTGAATTACTTTAGAAGTGTTTATAATATCATTTGGCATAAACAATTGGGTATATATTACATAGCCATCTTTGTTGGCATAGGTGTCACGTTTGGAATCTAGACCCCAGACGAGACCGGCGTCCTTGACCTTTCAGAGGTCGCAGACAAGCCTACTTACGTTATTCATACTTCACTTAGGTTAATTTTAGCCGAAAATTTGAAACTTTTTGTTCCTTAACATATTTGTTAAACATTCTTAACATTTCATAAAATTTCACCATCAACCATCTAACATTAAGAGATAAGCAACTGAAAGAAATAGATCAATAAGTATTAAGTGTATAATTGCCAAAATGGCACCAATACAAAGTCTGAATAAAAACAGGAAAGAAACGCTAGTGGAACATGCTCCACTAGCTCAACTCTAAAAACTAAGCTAGAATGTAAAACAGTAGCATCCTCGAAAGCATGAGGACCTACCAAACTCCGGATGAATGCTGACGTCCGGATAGCTGCAACAATGATCCTGTAGCTCTATCGCCCACCTGTGCCTGCACCTAAAATAGTATAGATGTATAGGGTTAGTACTCACTTGTACTAAGTATGGGTATATGCAAGCACACTCCACGGACATGCATGAGAAAGAATAGCTCTTTCCTAACAACATGATTTTTGGGGGTTTAGTCAGTGGACATGCCAAATTGAGATTAGGAAAGTTAGTGAAGTTTCCAAATTGGATTAGGAAAGTCATGCCATGAGAGTAACATGCATCATCATAAATATCATATTGCACACATCACGTAACATATTCATATAGCACATATCATACCATATAACATATAACACAAAGCTTCTTTCATATCATTCATTCGTATGACATGAGACCTTGGAATCATGGACTTGACATTAAGACTTTCCAAAATGAGGGCTCAACATATGGGACCTCAACTAGGGATTCTTCATTAGCAAACATAGAGTCTGCTTCATTCGTTCATACGTACTTCATTTCATTTCATTCATAGGCCAGTGTGAATATCAGCTATACCTAGGGTGTAGTTTAAGACTTTCATCGGGTTTGCTGTGCAATGATCAAGAATAACCTAGTGTTATTACTTGAGTCTAGCCCACCTCTTGATCATCCTATCCTAACACCTTCGGTATCATTCATTTCATTATGTGATTCATTTGAGGCTGGCCTCATTCGTTCATTGGGAACTTTAACTTTAACCGACATAGATCATGTGAGCATCATGAAATCCAGTGTCTCCCCCACACCGAAAAGAGGTGGAATCACCGGCCAAAGTGACCCAATAACCTGCTAGCGTACATGGGAATTTAACTCCGCCAAATCCCTATATTGGCAGTATAGGTTCAAAGACTAGGAGATGTATGGAGACCCATACCCGGCAAGCCGGACAGTCTCATCTCATGAGAGTTACGTGAACCTTCGCCCTTCCTGAAAGAAGGCATCACCGCTCATAGCTAGCCTATCGGTGCTCAGTATAAAGTTCCAATACATTCATCTCATACGTCATGGAAGCTGGATTCTAGTATGAGGACATAATAGCTCATTAGATGATTTCTCATCTAATCATTAGTATTAAGTGTGTTAAGCTCAATACTTTTGTTAGAGTGTTCACAGAGACTGGTCTCTTCATTATCTTACACTCTCATTGGTGAGTACGTATTAGTAACATTTACTTAGGCTCATTTGAGATTTCTCTCATCATAACCATTAGCCTCATATCATGTTGTCACCACATTCCTCATCATTAGCATCTTTGCTTTTCATAGTTACTCACCCCTTATTATGTGAATGTTCATTTCATCATTTCATAGTTCATTTCATCATATGCCAATGCACTTGGCCACTTAGTGTATCTTACACTCATACTTAACCCTCCTAGGGTTCATCATTTCATTACGTACATCTTAGGTTCACTTATTTTTGAACGTATGTTAGACTTATGTGTCTATACATACAAGTCATGGGGCTTCATTCATAGTTTGTTAAGTAACTCTTACTTTCCTAAGATTATGTAGTACAAGACTTATGCATCTTGTATATAAGCCAAGATCTTGATTTTGATCTAAGTCAATGCATTATTCTTGGATATTTTACTGACGTATGACTTATGTATCAATATGGAAGTTTGGGCAAGGGAACCCAAATCTTGAATCAATTTGATATCATTTATATTTTCATTGATTTTATTTCTAATATTCATAACATTAGAAACTCTAAATTAAATCTCAACATTAACATCGAAGGATTAATTTTCTATTTAATTTTACTCTCAAGTTGGCCGAAGGATTGGGGTTCGAACCCCCACAACCCCTTTTTAATTTTTGTTAGTCTCTTGTTGCCCCTACTCGCCTAAGGCAAGAGGTTGTGGGTTCAAACCCCCACAGCCTCATTGATTTTTAGTATTAAATTCGCTGGAATAGGGAGGTTGTGGGTTCGAACCCCCATAGCCTCCTTATTTAAATTTTAATTTCACTGAAGCTGTGAGGTGGTGGGTTCGAACCCCCATAGCCTCTCTAACTTTATTTTAATTAAATTGGGCGAGTGGCAGTGAGGTTGTGGGATCGAACCCCCACAGCCTCACTATATTTTTTTTATTAATTTCACTTCTCTCTTCTTTCAGCCTTGAGGTCGTGGGTTCGATTCCCAGGCCTCGCGTTTCTTTCTTTCTTATTTTCTCTTCTTTCGCGCGTGCCGGGAGGTCGTGGGTTCGAATCCCATGCCTCCCATTTATTTGTTTAACTATTTTTCTCCTCCTTCTCCCCACAGCTCGCGAGTTCGATTCCTTCCCAGCCTCACCATGTCCTTGGGCACTGCTTAATTTACATGATTATTTTTAAATGGTCATGTTCTATGGTATCTAGGCTTGGCACTTGGATGCCTCATACCTCAGTGAATACTTGGAAATCTATGTTTTTAGCTTAGGGTCTTTATTGCAGGTACATTTATTGAACATAAATCTTTGATAGGGGTATGATAACCCAAAAAGTATATTTCTTATTCGTACATAGAAAATTGGCTGATATCCCTTAGCCAATTTTTCTATACTATGCCCAATATTTCTCAATATTAGGCATTGGGGTGCCCATGTACCCCTAATAGGCTATCCTAAGGGCATACTGGGCTCTTCATTAGACATTTGATTTTCCAGAATGTTACATTATCCCACCCTTAGGAACATTCGTCCCCGAATGACACTTATACATCACTTAAACAAAGAGGGTGACTTTCGAAAGTTTCTTTATTTATACTTAAATGTTTCTCTTTTGTGAATATCTGATTCACACTTATTTGTATGATGCATATCATTCAAGCTTATCTGAAGCTTTATATTTGAGATTGAGGAATTTCCTTCTCAATCACACTTAACTTAATGCACCTCACAAATCATGCAACACAGAAAACCATGTCTATGCTACACAAAAACAGCAACATAAAATGCACACATAACATTCGTTTTAACTCACACAGTGCTATTATACGACATATGATTAGGGACTTATCACACCAAATCGACTAAAGCACTTAAAACTTAGAGTTTCTTAAGCATAAACCAGACATACGAAAAGTATATCTAACCTCTTAGATAACATCTTGATGGCCTTAAGATTTGAACCTAATGACGCCCAACTTAATTTCAAAGGGACTTTCCACTATGACATCTACTTCTCTACATACCCCTTCGGCCTTAACACTATATCCTATGGGAGTACTAACTAGAAACGGTTCATGTAAGATCTCAGGAAGTAAGTCAAATTGATTAGACACCAAAGGAGTAACCATAGACAAGGTAGATCATGGATCTAATAATGCATAAACAGTAAAAAAGAAGACAAGCAACTTAACAGTATCCACATCCGCGGACTTTTCTTGTTCCTCTCTCCCTTTTAACGCATACAACCGGTTTCTCTTGGGGGTTTGGCTGCAGCATTAGGAATTGCCGAGGCTAAGCATCTGCCTTGTCCTGATTCCTCACTTGAGGACAGTCTCGGACCATGTGTCCTGTCTTGCCACACCTGAAGCAAGCAATAGTACCTACCAAACACTCACCTCCATGAGAACGACCACACTTATCACACGACTTTCTATCACGCTGGGCATTTCTATCATTGCCCTCCTTGGTATTAGTATCCTTCGAAGGAGTATGATTACCTGAGTATCTCTTGCACTTAGGCCTGTTCTGGACTCCAAATGAACCCCTACCCGATCTAGAACCAGTCTGGTACGCGGCCTTAGGCTTCTTGCCTTCGTGAATTCGCATGTTGCCACGGCTCTCCTCTACTTGCTGAGCATGTACCATCAATCTTCCTAGATCCATATTGTCATGCAACAGGGTTGCCCGACAATATTCTACTGGATCCTCCGACATGCCAGTCACAAATCTGCTCATTTCATCCCTGCTATTTGCCAGCAGAGAAGAAGCATACTTTGAAAGTTTAACAAACTTGAAGGAATACTCCTTGAAAAACATACCTCCCTGTCTCAGGTTGATGAAATCTTCAACTTTGGCTTCCCTTTGCTCTCTGGGAAAGAAACTCTCCAAAAAGGCAGTCTTAAGAACATCCCAAGTGATGGGGACATCTCCTCTTGCTCGGCCACCTGCCCACATCGTACCAAACCTGTGTCACATCCTTGAGTTGATATGCAGTAAACTCAACCTTTGCCTCCTCATCAACTCCCATGGCACACATAATCTTGTGGACCTCATCTACAAACTCCTGAGGATCCTCTTTGGTCTTGGATCCGTAGTAAACTGGGGGATTCATTCTGGTGAAGTCCCGCAGCCTACTAGCCATGGTGCTAGCATGCGGGTTCTCCGTGGGAGCACCCTCTCTTGAGGCTTGAGCCGTGATGGCCTAGGCCTGAGTGGTGATGTCATGTACCATCTGCAGCAATGCCTCCCTCACTTCACCATCTATCAATCCAGCTGGGTTGACAGGCACTTAGTCTGCAGCAGCTGGGGCTTGAGGAGGTACTTGGTTTCCCCAGCAGCTGCCTTACCAACTCTCTTGCCTGCATTTATCCTCGTATTCATTTTATACAAGTATATACAAGAAGAGAGTTAGATTCTTTAATGACACAAGATGGCTCAGTTCCATATAGCATGATAAAGAGTAGAAGGGAAGATTTCCTATCATTGCGTAGTCTCTAAGTCATGATTGTGGCGTGTTTCACAACCGTAAGTTAGAAACTACACAACGTGGTTGTGTTGAGCTTTAGATCCTAGGTAATTTAACCTCATGCTCTGATACCAAGTTTGTCACGACCCGGATTCTATAATACGGATCGCGACCAGCGTCATTGGCCTCTCAAAGGTCGCAGACAAGCCTCTTCTTGCATTCATCACATTCATATGGTTAATTTTAGCGGAAAATTAAAATTTTTTATATGTATGCAGTTTACATAGACTTCATATAGTAGTTACATAGTTTCATCATTTACTAAGCTCAACATAAAGAACAACCATCTATCATAAAGAGTCAATTCGAAATAGAAGATAAATATATCATAAATAAGTTTGCCAAACAAGGCCTTATTACAAAGGTTCAAAATGAAAGTATGAAAGAAATTATAGGGACATCATCCACTACCTATGTATAAAGATAAGGCTAGACTAAAACTGTAGCATCCTCGAAATCAAGAGGACCTACCAAATGGTCTGGAGAACGCTGATGTCCAAACCGCTGCAAAGAGTCTTCAATCTATCCTCTGACCTGCTCCTATAAAAATTGTAAATTGTATAGGGTTAGTACACCACTTGTACTAAGTATCGGTGTATGCACACATACACATAAAGTTATGCACGATCAATGAAAGCTCTTCCTAAGCAACATGCTATTTAAGGAATGTATAGTCATTAGACTTTCCTAATTCGTTAGTTGTGAATTGGTATGAATATGATGTATTTTAATGCATTCAAAGCACATAACTCATTTTCTATATTATTGCAAGACATTAGTATCATAAATGTAATTTTTGAACCACTCGGGCGAAGATTTGAAAAAATTGCTTTTCCTAACTCGAGAGCTCACCTCTCTATACTTAGTTTTATTTTCAATCTTTTTCTTCTTCTTCTTGTGTAGTTCAATAATTCTTTTAGTCTGTGTTTTACTTACAAGTGCAATGATTCATTGTAGTCCCATACCCACAATGAATCGATGTAATTAATCAAAGGACTAAGGAATGATTTCCCTACCTTATAGTGAGTCATTCTTTACACTATGTATTCATTAACATTTCATAAGCCAGTCTCTATTGGCTATGCCATCTAATTCATTACTTTCATGTTAGGGAAGTTATGAGGTATTTAGTTAACATTATGTTTATACTTCCCTTTATTGGCATCATATAAGAAGGCATTATAAGCCAATCTTATTTGGCTTTGCCCATTATTTGCTGAAACTTCATGAGTGTGATATTGGCAATTGACATTATTAAGTTCTTCTTCCTGGCTCACTTTGAACATATGTTCCATCATCATCATCCTTTCTTACATTCATAGAGACATCATAGGGAATAAGATCATGTGAGCTAACATGAAATCCAGTGTCTTCCCCACACTGAAAAGAGGTGATTCATCGGTTAAAATAAATGTAGATCATGTGAGCGACTTATGAAATTCAGTGTCTGCCCCATACCGAAAAGGGGTGATCCCCAGCTAAGGCGAATCCATCTCAAGTGTTCACTCCACACCAAAAAGTAGTGGCTCATGGATATAGTGAACCAAAAACATGTTTTGAGCATTAACCGACATAGATCATGTGATCTAAACATGAAATCCGGTGTCTTCCTCACACCGAAAAGAGGTAGAATCACCGGCCAAAGTGAAACCGAACATACCTAGCTCGCTTAGGTGGAAACCACTGATTAGTTCCTATGTTGGCTAGACATAGTTCGAATACTAGGGACTTAATGAGACTACTTATCCACCTCGGTGGTAGCCTCGTATCATGAGACTTACACGTGCAACCACATGCTCATAACTAGTCTATCGGTGTTGTGCTGACTTTCCTTATCTTCTTTATCATTTAGAGTTGACTCAAGCATTATGGAAGCTTACTTCTAGATTGAGATTTACTTACTCTTTTGATTACTTGGCATCCTTACTTTACATTGATGAAATGTGAATTGTCCTTACATATCATCCTTACTTTACATTGATGAAATGTGAATTGTCCTTACATATCATCCTTAGGTGTTAATGAGACTAGTCTCACACATTCTAACACCTTCATTCGTGAGTATTCTTTTAACATAGTAGCTTAGGTGTAAGTAAGACTTGTCTCACTTCCTTTAACACCCCATTCTGGTCACTTACTTAATTTAGACCCCTTTAATTATCTTATAACTCACGTTACTTCCTTACTTTAGTGTAGTAGCTTCATTTCATCGTTTATGGACGATGATCACTTCTTTCAATGAGTTACATATGTTCATAGTTCATTATTTTAGAGCATGTTGGGAGTTGTCCCAATTAATGGGATGCCCTTGGTTATGGATTCATTGAATTACTTTAGAAGTGCTTATAATATCATTTGATACTCTAACTACACAAGATTGACATATGATTAGTATTGGCATAAACAATTGGGTATAGATTACATAACCATCTTTGTTGGCATATGCCAATTTTAAATTATTTCATGCTTGGTTGGATAAGTATATTATTCATTAGCCAATCTTTTAATTATTTAACATAATATTATAGCCATTTGCATGCATCCCTTTTGGACAATATACTGTTAGCCATTTTATTGGCATAAGCCAAACAATCACTCAAATTATGATTTCATGGAGATTTTTTTAGCCAACCTTATAACATAACTTTAGGTATAACGTTATTAAACATCTTGGACAGTATAATATTATCATTTAACGAACACAACATCATCAACAAGTCACATTAACAGTAAGTATGCACAACAAACCGTGATCATCTTCATACATAACATTTTCGGACACATCTTAACATAGTATAATTCTCTTAACCAATCTTAGTTCATGACTTTAGGGTAACGTTTTTAAGACACATTGGACAACATCATATTAACATTTGATGACTTTAGCATACTCATAACATTACAAAACAGCAAGTCAATATTCGTACACACACACATAAACACTTGACATTTACGGATATAACTAACATATCATCGATTCTTAATTCACGTTGTAAACATTAGCTTCATACGATTTTAAGTTCATAGGTTCATTCGACATTCACCATTAAAGAAAAATACACGTTAAGATGAGCCAGAACCACATACTAACAATATGATCTCTAACCTATTCAACATTGAATCGAAAAAGGATACTAGGGAAGGGAAGTTCGACGAGAACGACGGAAACAACCCTAGTTTTCAAGATCTTGTGAATCGTTCAAAAAAAAGTTCTCTTGGAGAAAGAAGTCCAGGAGAGAAACCCATACCTTGAGTAGAACTTAATTTACGAAGACAATCTTGAACGAAACCTTGGAGGAACCTTGAAATCGCCCTAGAGAAATCGATAAACTTTTTGCCTTTTTGTTTCGTTCGTTGTTTGCTAATTTGCGTTGTGAAACACTTAGTGTTTGAACGTGAGTCTAAGTCTTAGGAACTTATATTGACTCATTCAACTAAGGTTTAATAACTTAATTAAATAAATTAATTAGTTAATTACCATGACGCCCCTCCTAAGTTGACTAAACATAGAAGAACATTGACTTTGATCGAAAATATGGAAATTGGTATTGACTATGGTTCGGTCAACATTTTTACTTTATATTAATTAATTAAATCCTCAATTCAATTAATTTATGGACCTATGGTAAGTACTAAAGTACCCCTAAGTCATTGGAACCATAATCAAACCTTTAGGACCATCCTAGGTTAAGTACTAGGATGTATGTTAATTATACTAGGTTAGTGTAAGGATTTCGTTTTGACCATTTAAACTAATTAATTAAATTGATAATTTGATTAATTATGTGCCCTAAGGTAATCACTAAAGTACCCTTAAGTCGTTAGCACGATAACCAATCCTTTGGACCATCCTAGGTTAGGTACTAGATTGTCCCTTTCTTGTCTTAACTAAAATCTGGAAATTTCCTTTGTAGTTTTGGTTTTAGCCCTTTTAAATTTATTAATTAAGTTTCTAAATTAATTAATTAGGTAACCTAGGGGAATTACTAAATTACCCCTAAGTTGTTAGGACCATAACTAAACTTTTGGACCATCCTAGGTTAGGTACTAGGTTGTCTCTTTAACTAGTACTAGCTTAGTGTCACCCAATTAAGTCTTAGGTTGTCGGGTGTACTAGATAATACATTTTTGTTTGTCCTAGGTTAGTTAGGTAGTTAGGTCAGTAGGTTAGAGTCTCGAATTAGTTAGAGATCTAGGCCCCACAAGGGTGAACCCATGTGCACGCCTGCCCCCTAACTACCCTAACCAAATTCGGTTAGGGTGGTCTCCTCTTGGCCGTTTCTCCCCATGTGCTTGCACATGGGTTGCTTGTACTTTCCTAATTTACTATTATTTATGGTTCATTTGGTAATGTTTACTTATTGTCCTAAGGACCCTCACCATGTCCTTGTGCACTGCTTAATTTACATGATCATTTTAAATGGTCATGTGCAATGGTATCTAGGCTTGACACATTGATGCCTCATACCTCAGTGAATACTTGGAAATCTATGTTTTTAGCTTAGAGTGTTCATTGCAGGTACATTTATTGAACATCAATCTTGGATTGGGGTATGACAACCAAAAAAGTATATTTTTTATTCGTATATTGAAAATTAGCTAATTTCCCTTAGCCAATTTTTCTATACTATGCCTAATATTTCTTAATATTGGGCATTGGGGTGCCTATGTACCCCTAATAGGCAATCCTAAGGGCGTACTAGGCTCTTCATTAGACATATGATTTTCTGGAATGTAACATTATGTAGTGATTTGTATGGTACACTTATGGTGACAGTGTTATGTGCTTTACTAGCAATTGATGTGGCCTTATCGGCGTTACTTTATGTATTATGATGATCATGGCCTTGTCGGTAAACTACTTGAATTAATATGATGATTTGTGTATTTGATTGAGTGAAGTATGATCATATCTACATGTCACACCCGGGTCCTAGACCCTAGATGATACCGGCATCGTTAACCTCTCAGAGGTAGCAGACAAGTCTCTTCTTAGCTTTCATCACAATCATACAGTTAAATTTAGCTGAAAATTTAAAACATAATTGAAGTGTACTTAGACATCATATAATTCTTTCATAAGAGTGATATACTAACGGCTCAAAAAAAAACAACCATCTATTTATAGATTGAACAATTGAAATGAAGAATTCATAATATCATTAATAGTTGCCAAACCGACCTTAATACAAAAGCTTGAACAAATGTTTGGAAGGAAACGCTACGGACAACATCCACTAGCTATGTCTAATCTACTAAAGCTAGAAAATAAAACGTAGGGATCCTCAAACTCAAGAGGACCTTCCAATGTCTGGAGGTACTAGTCCAAACAGCTTCAACTGATCTTCAATGTTCTTCAAGGACCTTCACCTATAGATATAGTAATTGTATATGGGTTAGTACACACTTGTACTAAGTATGGGTGTATGCACATAAACACATAAGGACTATGCATGATCAAGGAAAGCACTTCCTATAACAACATGCCATTTTTGGAAAGTGAAGTCACTTCACTTTCCTAATTCGTTATTTATGAACCATGCTATGAATATGACATATTTTCATGCATTTAAAGCACACAACTGATTTTCTATATGAACATCAGACCTTGGAATCATGAACATAATTTTAGAACAACTTAAGCAAAATTTAATATTTTTGCTCCCCTTAGGCCGAGAGCTCCCTCTCCCAGACTTAGTTTATTTTTTAGTCTTTTTTTTTGAGTGTGTAGTTCAATGATTTCCTTTGATCTTATTTTTTACTTACGAGTGGAATGATTCAATTGTAGTCCCGTTTCAACAATGAATCAATTAAGTAATCCAAAAGACTAAGAAAATAATTTGACTACCCTACTCACAAGTTGTTCTTCCCATTATTGTTAAATTGGGCATGAAGTCTTTCTAAGCCAATCTTTACTGGTTATTCCCATTCTTTGATTATTTGCATAATATATAGATACTGGGGCATAAATTCATACTCCAATTGATGTCTCATTATGTTTTGCTCCCTTTATTGGCATAAACCAATAAGTGTTAAAACTTCATTATTTTCAAACACTGATGATTTGATATTCTTACGCTTTTGCTTACTTAGTTCACTTTGAACATACATTTCTTCTTCTTTGATCTTATATTCACTTTGAAATGCTAGGTTGACTTATCCACCTTGGTGGTAGTCTTATCTCATGAGGCTTACATGTGCTTGCACAAGCTCATTACTAGTCTATCGGTGCTTAGCTCAATTTATTATACTTTACAACTTGTAGAGTTGACTCATACATTATGGAAGCTTGCTTCTAGTATGAGGTATGCTTAGCTCAATGGATGACTTGTCATACCTTTCTATACTTGATGAATGTGAACTTAAATCTTACATTATCATCATGGTGTGAATGAGACTTGTCTAACGATTTCTAACACCCTCTTACGTGAGTATTTTTAACGTAATTGCTTAGGTGCAAGTGAGACTTGTCTCACTTATTTTAACACCCCATTCTAGGTTAATGTCATAACTTATAAGCTTTTAGTTATTTCATTACTCACCTTATCTTATTCAATGTTATTTGGTAATCTTGTACCATTCTTTATGAAAGTTATAAGGACTTATTCAATGTGCTACTATGTTCACAAGTTCATCTAGATAGGGCATGTTGGGACTTTTTCCAATCGTTGGCATACCCTAGGTTAGGAGTTCATTGAGTTACATCTTGTCAAGTCAATCTTTAGCATGTATTTGGTCTTACAAGAAACATCATAATTTACTTTGGCCATATAAGATTGGTATGACTCAGTCATTGGCCAATTCTATTATATATTTTGGAAATAATATTGCTGGACAATTTATTTGCAGAAACCAAACTTTCACTAAACATTTTTCATGATATTATCACTATCCAAGTCAATTAACTGCATGTATATATCATATTAATCTCATCATTTTAAGCAAGCCAACTTTTAACCCTTGATTAGCCTATAAGAACAATTTAGTGCTTAGTTTGGCCAAGCTATAAAGTTGATTTGGCATTGAAGATTCATTAACTAGCTTTGATTATCATTCATATTTCTTCTTGGAAACATTGCATTCAAAACACTTACAAACATATCTAGTGTAAACACACAATAATCGAAACCTTCATTCCTTCAACAGTAAACTGAATTTCATAAACGACTTATAACAATTTCATCTTATCGAACATAATTAGGCATTACAACATATCTTATCTCATGTAAATAATACTCTAATCATACGGATCTAACCTACACGTCTCATTCGACATTATCAAATCACATAAAACTACACATAATGATCAGATAGCACCACATACCAACTACATGCTCGAGATTTGCATTATACATATTACTAGAATCGGGAATAGGGAGAACTAGGGAGATGAACATTCGACAATTTCATTGGGAACAACCCTAATTTTGGTTTTTTTGAATTCAAAACGTTTGAAAAGACTCTTGGGGAAAGGAATCCAAGGGAGAAAACCCATAACTTACTGTAGAATTGAATCTACGAAGATAACCCTGTACTTTTCACGAAAATCTTGAAGAATTGCCTTGAAATCTCCTAAGGATAACCTAGAGTATTTTTCTGTTTTTCAGTCGTGAGAGACTACTGGATAAACGTGAGTCTAAGTCTTACGAACAGAATATTGACTATTTCAACTTAGGCTAATTAAGTTAATTAAATAAATCAATTAGCTAACTAGGAGAGCATTTGACTTAGCCAAATTCTGAAAATTTGCTAAAGGTCTCGAGTTTGACCAAGAATTTAAATTAATTAATTAAGTTGATAATTTAATTAATTATGTGACCTAGGGTAATTACTAAAGTACCCCTAAGTCACTAGGACCATAACCAACCCCTTTGGACCATCCTAGGTTAGGTACTAGGATGTTTCTTCAGTTAGCTACTCGGCTAGTGTCACCCGGTTAGGTCTTAGGATTTTGGGCACACTAGTTAGCTCATTTTAGTTAGTCCTAGGTTATTTAGCTAGTTAGGTAAGTTAGTTAGAGCCTAGTATTGGTTAGGAAGCTCGTCCCCACGTGGCTTGACACCACGCGTGTTGGCCGCCTAACCGCCCTAACCCAATCGGTTGGGCTTGGTCGATTGGTCTCTCGTCCGGTAGCACATGTGTTGCCGTGCACTTTCCTAACCGTGCACTTTGTAGTTTCACTTGGAAAGTTCACTTCTTGTGCGAAGGATCCTCACTATGTCCTTGGGCAATGCTTAATCTACATGATCATTTTAAATGATCATGTGCTATGGTACCTAGGCTTGACACTTGGATGCCTCGTACCTAATGCCTGTAAGCAATGAAATTAAGAATTTTAGCTTAGGTTCTTCAATGCAGGTACAATTCCTAAAAACGCTTGGATTGGAGCATTTGAAAATCAAAGTGTATTTTAAGTTACTTATTAATACATAAAATTTGGCTAACACCCTTAAGGCAATATTCTCTAACATGCCAAATATTACTCAATATTGGGCATTGGGATGCCTATGTGCCCCAATTCATATTCTTAAAACCTAATAGACTCTTCACTAGACCAGTACATTTTCTGGAATGTTACATTATCCCCCCCTTAGGAACATTCGTCCCCGAATGACACTACATCATTTTGAATCAAAGAGGGTATTTTCGAAAAACATATCAACATACTTGAAACTTTACTCTTTGTGAATATCTGATTCACAACTTACTCTGGATGATGCACATCACTCAAAGCTTATCTGAAGCTTCATATGTGAGATTGAGGAACTTCCTTCTCAATCTCAATTTAACTCAATGCACATCACAACTCATGCTACACAAAAATAATGTCAACACTATAAAAAAAACAGCAACATGAATGCAAGCATGAACTCATATTAACTCATATAGTGCAAGTATAAAACACTCAGTTATGGACTTAAAACACCAAAACCGACTAATGGACTAAAATTTAGAGTTTCATAAACAAACTCAGACTTAGGAAGAGAATATCTAACCTCAAGAACTGAACAAGTGAGGGTAACGGGATCTTATGTCGGCCTCGGCCTCCCATGTTTCTCCCTCAACAAGGTGGTTCATCCATAACACCTTTACGGTGACAACCTCCTTGTTCCTCAGCTGCTTCACTTGGCGATCTAAAATTTCAACTGGAACCTCTTCATGAGAAAGGTTCTCATCGACTCCTAATTCATAAGGACCTATATACCTCGGACTCAACTTTCCTTTCTTACCAAACCTCATCACCTCTTTCATAGATGATATCTTCACGTAGACTTGATCACATACCTCGAATTCAACAGCCCTCTTCCTGTCATCAGCATAGGATTTTTGACGAAGGTAAGCAGTAGCCAATCTATCCCTGATCATTCTCACCTTTTCCATAGCCTCATGTATGATATCAGGTCCAAGGATGGAAGACTCTCCTACCTTAAACCACCAAACTAGGGACCTACATCTCCTGCCATACAGTGATTCAAAAGGTGCCATCCCAATACTGGAATGGTAGCTATTATTATAAGAGAACTCAATCAGTGGCAAGTGATCATCCCAACTCCCATTGAAGTCAATAACACATGCTCTCAGCATGTCTTCAAGGGTCTGAATGGTACGTTCTGCTTGTCCATCTGTCTGAGGATGAAAAGCAGTACTGAGCTTCACCTGTGTACCCAAGCTCTGTTGGAAAGATCTCCAATAGTGAGAAGTGAACTAGGCTCCCCTATCCGAAATTATAGATAAAGGGATCCCATGCCACCTCACTATATCATCAATATACAGCTTGGCATAATCTTCGACCCTATAAGTAGACTTCATAGGAATGAAGTGAGCAGACTTAGTCATCCTATCAACAATGACCCAAATGGAATCATGCAGTTTCCTGGTCCTGGGCAGACCAACCACAAAGTCCATATTAATAGACTCCCACTTCCATGTTGGGATCTCAATCGACTGGGTAAGACCTCCAGGCTTAACGTGTTCGGCCTTAACCTGTTGGCAATTGGGGCACTCCTCCAGAAACTTAGAAATATCTCGCTTCATACCTTTCCACTAATAGATCTCCTTGAGATCATGATACATCTTGGTGGAACCTGGATGAATGGAATACCTGGAGCCATGAGCCTCTGCAATAATATTAGGTCTCAGATTATCAATATTGGGCACACACAATATGCCTTGGTATTTAAGCACACCATCCCCCCTAGGGAGAATGATTCATTCAGCTTACTCAACATTAAGTCTTTCAACTCCATGAGTACTGGGTCGAGATGCTGCTTAGCTTTAACATCGATAATAAATGAGGATTTAGAACTAGAATGAACTGAAACACCCCCACTTGGTGTATCTACCAGTCGTACACCTAACCTAGCCAATTGGTGTACCTCTTTAACCAGCTCCTTTTTCTCATCATCAATCTGAGACACACTGCCCATGCTCAATCGGATCAAAGCATAGGACACTACATTGGACTTACCTGGGTGATAGTGGACACTCATGTCATAATCCTGGAGCAGCGCTAGCCATCTTCTCTGATGAAGATTCAATTGTCTCCGTGTAAAAACATATTGAAGACTTTTATGGTCAGTAAATACATCAACATGTACACCATATAAGTAATATCTCCAAAGTTTTAACGCAAATACAACAGCAGCTAACTCAAGATCATGGGTAGGGTAATTCTTCTCGTGGATTTTCAACTGTCTTTATGCATATGCAATCACTTTGCCATTCTGCATAAGAACACATCCCAAATCTACTCGGGAAGCATCAGAGTACACCACATACCCTTCACCACTCCTCGGCAATATGAGAAATGGGGCTGAACTCAGTCGGTCTTTGAGCTCTTGGAAACTCTTTTCACAATTTTAAGACCACTCAAACTTCGCCTTCTTCTTTGTTAAAGTTGTTAATGGAGAAGCCATAGCGGAAAAGCCCTCAGCAAACCTGCGATAGTAACCAGTCGAACCATAGAAACTCCAGATGTCTGTAGGAGTGAGGGGTGTCGACTAGTTCTTTACTGACTCAATCTTTTTTGGATCAACCTCTACAATTTGGTCGGACACAACATGACCAAGGAAGGTCACTAATCTCATCCAAAACTCACATTTGCTGAATTTTCCATACAACTGATGTTCCGTGAGTACTTGCAATGTCTTTCTTAAATGTTGTTAATGCTCTTATCTGGTCTTAGAGTATATGAGGATGTCATCTATGAATACTATGACAAAAGAATCAAGGTATTCACGTAATACCCTATTCATAAGGTCCATAATTGTTGTTGGTGTGTTAGTGAGACCAAATAACATGACAACTCAACTTTGTTGAGTTGTCGATACTCGATACACATTCTAAGGGTTCCATCCTTATTCTTAACGAACAACACTGGAGCACCCCATGGGGATATGCTCGGCTTGATGAAGACCTTATCAAGTAGATCTTTTAACTACAACTTCAACTCTTTGAGATACTCTTTAAGCTCTAATGTTGTCTCCTATGGGAGTACTAACTAGAAAAGGTTCATGCAAGATCTCACGAAGCAAGTCAAATTTACTAGCTACTAAAGGAGTAACAAAGTACAAGGTGGATCCGGGATCTAACAATGCATACACATGAAAAGAAAAGACATGCAAGATACCTCTGACCACATCAGTTGAATTCTCCTCCTCCTCCCTACCTTTCAAAGAATAGAAAATGTTCCTCTTGGGAGGCTCGGCTGCAGCACTAGGATTAGGCCAAGGTTGAGTATCTGCCTTGTATGGATTCTTCACATGTGGACAGTCCCTGATCATATGACCATTCTTGCCTCACCCATAGAAGGTATTAGAACCTACCATGCACTCACCTCCATGCAAACGGATACACTTACCACACGATTTTCTGTCACGCTAGGCATTTCTAGCATTGAACTTCTTGGCCAGACTTGCCCCGTTTCGCATTAATGTTCCTGGAAGAAGTACGATTACCTGAGTGCTGGTGCCCCTTCTTGAACTTGGGCCTGTCGTGGACTCCAAACGAACTCCTACCAGTACTAGAACCAGCCTGATCTGAGGTCCTAGGCTTCTTGCCTTCTCGGCCTCTCTTCCTCCGACGATTCTCTTCCACTTGCTGTGCATGTAGAATCAACCTAGCAAGGTCCATGCTATTATGCAACATGGCTACCCGAAATTCCTCCTCCAGATTCTCCAATACACCAGTCACAAACCTGCTCATCTCATCCCTGCTACTAGACACCAGGGAAGAAGCATATTTCAAAAGTTTAACAAACTTCAAAGAGTATTCCTTGACTGACATACCTCCCTGACGTAGGTTGATGAACTCCTCAACGTTAGCCTCTCTTTGCTCTCTGGGAAAGAACCTCTCCAGGAATGCAGTCTTGAGAATGTCCCAAGTGATGGGGACTTCTCCTTGTGCTCGGCCATCTACCCACATCTTGTACCATACCTGACCCACATCATTGAGCTGGTATGCAGCCAATTTAACATTCTCCTATTCGTTAACACCCATAGCACAGAGAATATTGTGGACCTCGTCCACAAACTCTTGGGGATCCTCATTCATTCTGGACCCAAAGTAGACTAGAGGATTCATCTTGGTGAAATCTCTCAGTCTGCTAGCCATGGTGTTAGCATGTGGGTTCTCTTTGGGAGCACCCTCTCTAGCGGCATGAGTTGTGATAGCCTGTTCCTGAGCAGTGATGGCTTGGGCAACCTGAACAGTGCTGCTCTCACTTCTCCATCCGTCAACGCAGCTAGGGCTTGTGGATGAGCTCGGTTTCCCCCAGCAGCTTCTCCAACTCTCCTGCCTGCGTTTCTTCTTGTGTTCATTTTTCTACACGCACACACAAGAAGTAAATTTGATGTTAGAATTACACAAAATGTCAAAGCTCTACACAGCATGATAAACAGTAGAAGAAGGGAAGATTCTTAACATCACTAAGTCTCTAAGTCATGGTTGTGGTGCACATCACAACCAAAAGTTAGAAACTACGCAACGTGGTTGTTTTGAGCCTTATGTTTAAGGTAATTTAACCTCATGCTCTGATACCAAGTTTGTCACACCCGGGTCCTAGATCCTAGATGAGACTGGCGTCGTTAACCTCTCAGAGGTCACAAATAAGCCTCCTCTTAGCTTTCATCACAATGATACAGTTAAATTTAGCGGAAAATTTAAAACTTTACTGAAGTGTACTTAGACTTCATGTATTCTTGTATAAGAGTGATATACTAACGGCTAAAAAAAAAACCCATCTATTTACAGATTGAACAATTGAAATGAAGAATTCATAATATCATTAATAGTTGCCAAACCGACCTTAATACAAAAGCTTGAACAAATGTTTGGAAGGAAACGCTAAGGACAACATCCACTAGCTATGTCTAATCTACTAAAGCTAGAAAATAAAACGTAGGCATCCTCGAACTCAAAAGGACCTACCAAAGTCTGGAGGTACTAGTCCAATAAGTGTTAAAACTTCATTATTGTCAAACACTGATTATTTGACATTCTTAAGATTTTGCTTACTTAGTTCAATTTGAACATACATTTCTTCTTATTTGATCTCATATTCACTTTGAACATGCTAGGTTGACTTAGGATATTGTTTTAAGACTTCCATTGGTATCTTTTGTGCAATGACTAAGAATGACTTACATCATCACTTAGTCTAACCTCACCCCTTTGGTCATCCTATTCGAACACCCCTCATCTTCCTAATTCTTTCTTTCTTTCTTTCTTACTTTATTAAAAAAATCTTGAGCATTTAACCGACATAGATCATGTGAGCTAACATGAAATCCAGTGTCTTCCCCACACCGAAAAGAGGTGGTTCACCGGCCAAAGTGAAACCGAATACTTCCTAATTTTCTTAGGTGGATCCACTAGCTAATAACCTATGCTGGCGACATTGTTCAAAGAATAGGAGAATTTGGAGACCCTTATCCACCTTGGTGGTAGTCTCATCTCATGAGGCTTACATGTGCTGGCACAATATCATTACTAGTCTGTCGGTGCTTAGCTTAATTTATTATACTTTACAACTTTTAGAGTTGACTCATACATTATGGAAGCTTGCTTCTTGTATGAGGTATGCTTAGCTCAATGGATGACTTGTCATACCTTTCTATACTTGATGAATGTGAACTTAAATCTTACATTATCATCATGGTGTGAATGAGACTTGTCTAACGATTTCTAACACCCTTTTATGTGAGTATCTTTAATGTAATTACTTAGGTTCAAGTGAGACTTGTCTCACTTATGTTAACACCCCATTCTAGGTTAATTTCATAACTTATAAGCTTTTAGTTATTTCATTACTCACCTTATCTTATTCAATGTTATTTTGTAGTCTTGTACCATTCTTTATGAAAGTTATAAGGACTAATTCAATGTGCCACTATGTTCACAAGTTCATTTAGTTAGGGTATGTTGGGACTTGTTCCAATCATTGGCATACCCTAGGTTATGAGTTCATTGAGTTACATCTTGTCAAGTCAATTTTTAACATGTATTTGGTCTTACAAGAAACATCATAATTTACATTGGACGTATAAGATTTGTATGACTTGGTCATTGGCCAATTCTATTACATATTTTGGAATTAATATTGCTGGCCAATTTATTGGCAGAAACCAAACTTTCACTAAACATTTTTCATGATATTATCACTATCCAAGTCAATTAACTGATGTATATATCATAGTAATTCATCATTTTAAGCAACCCAACTTTTAACCCTTGATTAGCTTGTAAGAACAATTCAGTGCTTAGTTTGGCCAAGCTATAAAGTTGATTTGGCATTGAAGATTCATTAACTAGCTTTTATTCTCATTCATATTTCTTCTTGGAAACATTGCATTCCAAACACTTACAAATATATCTAGTGTAAACACACAATAATCGAAACCTTCATTCCTTTCAACAGTAAACTGAATTTCATAAACGACTTATAACAATTTCATCTTCAAGAACACAATTAGGCATTACAACATATCTTATCTCATGTAAATAATACTCTAATCATACGGATCTAACTTACAGGTCTCATTCGACATTATCAAATCACATAAAACTACAAATAATGATCAGTTAGCACCACATACCAACTACATGCTCGAGATTTGCATTATACATACTACTAGAATCGGGAATTGGAAGAACTAGAGAGATGAACATTCGACAATTTCATTGTGAACAACCCTAGTTTCAGTTTTTTTGAATTCAAAATGTTTGAAAAGCCTCTTGGGGAAAGGAATCAAAGAGAGAAAACCCATACCTTACTCTAGAATTGAATCTATGAAGATAACCCTGTACTTTTCACGAAAATCTTGAAGAATTGCCTTGAAATCGCCTAAGGATAACCGAGAGTATTTTTCTGTTTTTCAGTCATGAGAGACTACTGGATAAACGTGAGTCAAAGTCTTAAGAACTGAATGTTGACTAATTCAACTTAGGCTAATTAAGTTAATTAAATAAATCAATTAGCTAACAACCAAAATGCCCCTCCTAAATTGACTAAAAATAGGATAGCATTTGACTTAGCCAAATTCTGAAAATTTGCTAAGGGCCTCGGGTTTGACCAAGAATTTAAATTAATTAATTAAGTTACTAATTTAATTAATTATGTGACCTAGGGTAATTACTAAAGTACCTCTAAGTCGCTAGTACCATAACCAACCCCTTTTGGACCATCCTAGGTTAGGTACTACGATGTTTCTTCAGTTAGCTACTCGGCTAGTGTCACCCGGTTAGGTCTTAGGATTTTGGGCACACTAGTTAGCTCATTTTAGTTAGTCCTAGGTTATTTAGCTAGTTAGTTGAGTTAGTTAGATCCTAGTATTGGCTAGTAAGCTCGGCCCCATGTGGCTTGACACCACACGTGTCGGCCGCCTAACCGCCCTAACCCAATCGGTTGGGCTTGGTCGATTGGTCTCTCGTTCGGTAGCACATGTTCTTGCACATGTGTTGCCGTGCACTTTCCTAACCGTGCACTCTGTAGTTGCACTTGGAAAATTCACTTCTTGTGCCAAGGATCCTCACTATGTCCTTGGGCACTGCTTAATCTACATGATCATTTTAAATGATCATGTGCTATGGTACCTAGGCTTGACACTTGGATGCCTCGAACCTAATGCGTGTAAGCAATGATATTAAGAATTTTAGCTTAGGTCTTCAATGCAGGTACAATTCCTAAACAAGCTTGGATTGAAGCATTTGAAAATAAAAGTGTATTTTAAGTTACTTATTAATACATAAAATTTGGCTAACACCCTTAAGGCAATATTCTCTAACATGCCCAATATTACTCAATATTGGGCATTGGGATGACTATGTACCCCAATACATATTCTTAAAACCTAATAGACTCTTCAATAGACCAGTACATTTTCTGGAATGTTACATTATCCCCCCCTTTGGAACATTCGTCCCCAAATGACACTACACATCATTTTGAATAAAAGAGGGTATTTTCAAAAAACACATCAACATACTTGAAACTTTACTCTTTGTGAATATCTGATTCACAACTTACTCTGGATGATGCACATCACTCAAAGCTTATCTGAAGCTTCATATGTGAGATTGAGGAACTTCCTTCTCAATCTCACTTTAACTCAATGCACATCACAAATCATGCGACACAAAAATCATGTCAACACTATACAAAAACAGCAACATGAATGCAAGCATGAACTCATATTAACTCATATAGTGCAAGTATAAAACACACAGTTATGGACTTAAAACACCAAAACCGACTAATGGACTAAAATTTTGAGTTTCATAAACAACTCAGACTTAAGAAGAGAATATCTAACCTCAAGAACTGAACAAGTGAGGGTAACGGGATCTCATGTCGGCCTCGGCCTCCCATATTTCTCCCTCAACAAGGTGGTTCCTCCATAACACATTTACCGTGACAAACTCCTTGTTCCTCAGCTGTTTCACTTGGCGGTCTCAAATTTCAACTGGAATCTCCTCATGAGAAAGGTTCTCATCGAATCCTACCCCCTCAACAGGCAGGAAGGATGCTGGATCACCTAGACACTTTTTAAGCATCGAAACGTGAAACACTGGATGAACAAAAGTGAAGTCATTTAGTAACTTCAGTTCAGAGGCAACATTCTCTACTCGCTGTAAGACCTCATAAGGACCTATATACCTCGTACTCAACTTCCCTTTCTTACCAAACCTCATGACCTCTTTCATGGGTGATATCTTCAGGTAGACTTGATGACTAACCTCGAATTCAAGAGCCCTCTTCGTGTCAACAGCACAGGATTTTTGACGAATGTAAGCAGTTGCCAATCTATCCCTGATCATTCTAACCTTATCCATATCCTCATGTATGATCTCAGGTCCAAGGTTGGAAGACTCTACTACCTCAAACCACCAAACTAGGGACCTACATCTCCTGCCATACAGTGCTTCAAAAGGTGCCATCCCAATACTGGGATGGTAGATATTATTATAAGAGAACTCAATAGTGGCAAGTGATCATCCCAACTCCCATTGAAGTCAATAACACATTATCTCAGCATGTCTTCAAGGGTATGAATGGTACGCTCTACTTGTCCATCCGTCTGAGGATGAAAAGTAGTACTGAGCTTCACCTGTGTACCCAAGCTCTGTTGGAAAGATCTCTAAAAGTGAGAAGTGAACTGGGCTCCCCTATCCGAAATTATAGATAAAGGGATTCCATGCCACCTCACTATCTCATAAATATACAACTTGGCATAATCTTCGGCCCTATAAGTAGACTTCATATGAATGAAGTGAGCAGACTTAGTCATCCTATCAACAATGACCCAAAAGGAATCATGCAGTTTCCTGGTCCTGGGCAGACCAACCACAAAGTCTATATTAATAGACTCCCACTTCCATGTTGGGATCTCAATCGACTGGGTAAGACCTCCAGGCTTAACGTGTTCGGCCTTAACCTGTTGGCAATTGTGTCATTCTTCCACAAACTTAGAAATATCTCTCTTCATACCTTCCCACTAATAGATCTCCTTGAGATCATGATACATCTTGGTGGAACCTGGATGAATGGAATACCTGGATCCATGAGCCTCTGCAATAATATTAGGTCTCAGATTATCAATATTGGGCAAAAACAATCTGCCCTGGTATTTAAGCACACCATCCCCCGCTAGGGAGAATGATTCATTCGACTTACTCAACACTGAGTCTTTCAACTCCATGAGTACTGGGTCGAGATGCTGAAGAGCTTTAACATCTATAATAAATGAGGATTTAGAACTGGAATGAACTGAAACACCCCCAGTTGGTGTATCTACCAGCCGTACACCTAACTTAGCCAATTGGTGTACCTCTTTAACCAGCTCCTTCTTCTCATCATCAATCTGAGACACACTGCCCATGCTCAATCGGATCAAAGCATAGGCCACTACATTGGCCTTACCTGGGTGATAGTGGACACTCATGTCATAATCTTTGAGCAGCGCTAGCCATCTTCTCTGACGAAGATTCAATTATCTCCGTGTAAAAACATATTGAAGACTTTTATGGTCAGTAAATACATCAACATGTACACCATATAAGTAATGTCTCCAAAGTTTTAATGCAAATACCACAACAGCTAACTCAAGATCATGGGTAGGGTAATTCTTTTCGTGGATTTTCAACTGTCTTTATGCATATGCAATCACTTTGCCATTCTGCATAAGAACACATCCCAAACCTACTCAAGAAGCATCAGAGTACACCACATACCCTTCACCACTCCTCGGCAATGTGAGAACTGGGGCTGAACTCAGTCGGTCTTTGATCTCTAGGAAGCTCTTTTCACAAGTTTAAGACCACTCAAACTTCGCCTTCTTCTTTGTTAAAGTGGTCAATGGAGCAGCCATAGCAGAAAAGCCCTCAACAAACCTGCGATAGTAACCAGCCAAAACCAAGAAACTACAGATGTCTGTAGGAGTGAGGGGTCTCGACGAGTTCTTTAGTGACTCAATATTTTTTGGATCAACCTCTTAACCCTTGTCGGACACAATATGACATAGGAAGGTCACTAATCTTAGCCAAAACTCACATTTGCTGAATTTTTCATACAACTGATGTTCCCTGAGTACTTACAATGTCATTATCAAATGTTGCTGATACTCTTATCTGGTCTTAGAATATATGAGAATGTCATCTATGAATACTATAACAAAAGAATCAGGGTATTCACGTAAGACCCTATTTATAAGGTCCATAAACGCTGTTGGTGCGTTAGTGAGACCAAATGACATGACAACTCGACTTTGTTGAGTTGCCGATAATCGATACACATTCTAAGGGTTCCATCCTTCTTCTTAACGAACAACACTGGAGCACCCCATGGGGATATGCTCGACTGGATGAAGCCCTTATCAAGTAGATCTTTTAACTGCAACTTAAACTCTTTGTGATACTCTTTAAGCTCTAATGTTGTCTCCTATGAGAGTACTAACTAGAAAAGGTTCATGCAAGATCTCACGAAGCAAGTCAAATTTACTAGGTACTAAAGGAGTAACAAAAGACAAGGTGGATCCTAGATCTAACAATGCATACACAGGAAAAGAAAAGACATGCAAGGTACCTCTGACCACATCAGCTGACTTCTCCTCCTCCTCTCTACCTTTCAAAGCATAGAACATGTTCCTCCTAATAGGCTCGACTGGAGAAGTAGGATTAGGCCGAGGTTGAGTATCTGCCTTGGATTGATTCTTCACATGTGGGAAGTCCCTGATCATATGCCCACTCTTGCCTCACCCATAGAAGGCATTAGAACCTACCATGCAAACAGCCACACTTACCACACGACTTTCTGTCACGCTGGGCATTTCTATCATTGAAATTCTTGGCCAGACTTGTCGCCTTTCGCATTAGTGTTCCTGGAAGGAGTACGATTACCTGAGTGCTGGTGCCCCTTCTTGAACTTGGGCCTGTCGTGGACTCCAAACGAACTCCTACCAGTGCTAGAACCAGCCTGATCTGAGGTCCTAGGCTTCTTGCCTTCTCGGCCTCTCTTTCTCCGACGACTCTCTTCCACTTGTTGTGCATGTGCCATCAACCTAGCAAGGTCCATGTTATCATGCAACATGGCTGCCCAACATTCCTCCTCCAGATCCTCCAATACACTAGTCACAAACCTGCTCATCTCATCCCTACTACTGGACACCAGGGAAGACGCATGTTTGGAAAGTTTAACAAACTTCAAGAAGTATTGTTTGACTGACATACCTCCCTGATGTAGGTTGATGAATTCCTCAACCTTAGCCTCTCTCTGCTCTCTGGGAAAGAACCTCTCCAGGAATGCAGTCTTGAGAATGTCCCAAGTGATGGGGACTTCTCCTGGTGCTCGGCCATCTAGCCACATCTTTTACCATACCTGAGCCACATCCTTGAGCTGGTATGCAGCCAACTCAGCATTCTCCTCTTCATTAACACCCATAGCACCGAGAATCTTGTGGACCTCGTCCACAAACTCCTGGGGATCCTCATTGGTTCTGGACCCGAAGTAGACTAAAGGATTCATGTAGGTGAAATCTCTCACTCTGCTAGCCATGGTGCTAGCATGTGGGTTCTTCCTGGGAGTACCCTCTCTAGCGGCGTGGGATATGATAGCTTGTGCCTGAGCAGTGATGGCTTGGGTAATCTGAACAAGTGTTGCTCTCACTTCTCCATCCATCAATGCAGCTGGGGATTGAGGATGAGCTTGGTTTCCCCCAGCAGCTTCTTCTCCAACTCTCCTGCCTGCATTTCTTTTTGTGTTCATTTTTCTACACGCACACACAAGAAGTAAATTAGATGTTAGAATTACACAAAATGTCAAAGTTCTACACAACACGATAAAGAGTAGAAGAAGGGAATATTCCTAACATCACTAACTCTCTAAGTCATGGTTGTGGTGCACATCACAACCAAAAGTTAGAAACTATGCAACGTGGTTGTTTTGAGCCTTATGTTCTAGGTAATTTAACCTCATGCTCTGATACCAAGTTTGTCACACCAGGGTCGTAGACCCTAGATGAGATCGACGTCGTTAACCTCTCAGAGGTCGTAGACAAGCCTCTTCTTAGCTTTCATCACAATCATACAATTAATTCTTGCATAAGAGTAATATAGTAACGGCTCAAAAAAAAACCATCTATTTACATATTGAACAATTGAAATGAAGAATTCATAATATCATTAACGGTTGCCAAACCGACCTTAATACAAAAGCTTGAACAAATGTTTGGAAGGAAACGCTAGGGACAACATCCACTAGCTATGTCTAATCTACTAAAGCTAGAAAATAAAACATACGCATCCTCAAACTCAAGAGGACCTACCAAAGTCTGGAGGTACTAGTCCAAACAGCTTCAACTGATCTTCAATGTTTTTCAAGGACCTTCACCTATAGATATAGTAATTGTATATGAGTTAGTACCTACTTGTACTAAGTGTGGGTGTATGCACATAAACACATAAGGACTATGCATGATCAAGGAAAGCACTTCCTATAACAACATGCCATTTTTGGAAAGTGAAGTCACTTCACTTTCCTAATTCGTTATTTATGAACCATGCTATGAATATGACATATTTTCATGCATTTAAAGCACACAACTGATTTTCTATATGAACATCAGACCTTGTAATCATGAACATAATTTCAGAACAACTTAAGCAAAATTTAATATTTTTGCTCCCCTTAGGCCGAGAGCTCCCTCTCCAAGACTTAGTTTATTTTTTAGTCTTTTTTTTTTGTGTGTAGTTCAATGATTTCCTTTGATCTTATTTTTTACTTACGAGTGGAATGATTCAATTGTAGTCCCGTTTCAACAATGAATCAATTAAGTAATCCAAAAGACTAAGAAAATAATTTGACTACCCTACTCACAAGTTGTTCTTCCCATTATTGTTAAATTGGGCATGAAGTCTTTCTAAGCCAATCTTTACTGGTTATTCCCATTCTTTGATTATTAGCATAATATATAGATATTGGGGAATATATTCATACTCCAATTGATGGTTCATTATGTTTTGCTCCCTTTATTGGCATAAACCAATAACTGTTAAAACTTCATTCTTATCAAACACTGATGATTTGATATTCTTATGCTTTTTCTTACTTCGTTCACTTTGAACTTACATTTCTTCTTCTTTGATCTCATGTTCACTTTGAACATCCTAGGTTGACTTACGATATTCTTTTAAACTTCCATTCGGATCTTTCTATGCAATGACTAAGAATTACTTACATCATCACTTAGTCTAACCTCACCCCTTTGGTCATCCTATACGAACACCCCTCATCTTACTAATTCTTTCTTTCTTTCATTCTTACTTTATTAAAGAAATCTTGAGCATTTAACCGACATAGATCATGTGAGCTAACATGAAATCCAGTGTCTTCCCCACACTGAAAAGAGGTGATTCACTGGCCAAAGTGAAACCGAATATTTCCTAGCTTTCTTAGGTGGATCCACTAGCTAGTAACATATGCTGGCGACATAGTTCAAAGACTAGGAGAATTTGGAGACCCTTATCCACCTTGGTGGTAGTCTCATCTCATGAGGCTTATATGTGCTTGCACAAGCTCATTACTAGTCTATCAGTGCTTAGCTCAATTTATTATACTTTACAACTTTTAGTGTTGCCTCATATATTCTGGAAGCTTGCTTCTAGTATGAGGTATGCTTAGCTCAATGTGAACTTAAATCCCTTTCTATACTTGATGAATGTGAACTTAAATCTTACATTATCATCATGGTGTGAATGAGACTTGTCATCCCTTTCTATACTTGATGAATGTGAACTTAAATCTTACATTATCATCATGGTGTGAATGAGACTTGTCTCACGATTTCTAACACCCTCTTATGTGAGTATCCTTAACGTAATTGCTTAGGTGCAAGTGAGACTTATCTCATTTCTTTTAACACCCCATTATAGGTCAATTTCATAACTCATAAGATTTAAGTTATTTCATTACTCACCTTATCTTATTCAATGTTATTTGGTAGTCTTGTACCATTCTTTATGAAAGTTATAAGGTCTTATTCAATGTGCTACTATGTTCACAAGTTCATTTAGAGATGGTATGTTGGGACTTGTTCCAATCATTGGCATACCCTAGGTTATGAATTCATTGAGTTACATCTAGTCAAGTCAATCTTTAACATGTATTTGGCCTTACAAGAAACATCATAATTTAGATTGGTATGACTTAGTCATTGGCCAATTCTATTACATATTTTGGAAATAATATTGCTGGCCAATTTATTGGCATAAACCAAACATTCACTAAACATTTTTCATGATATTATCACATGCCAAGTCAATTAACTACATGTATATACTATAGTAATCTCATCATTTTAGGCAAGCCAACTTTTAACCCTTTATTAGCCTATAAGAACAATTCAGTGCTTAGTTTGGCCAAGCTATAAAGTTGATTTGGCATTGAAGATTCATTGACTAGCTTTGATTCTCATTCTTATTTCTTCTTGGAAACATTGTAATCCAAACACTTACAAACATATCTACTGTAAACACACACAGTAATCGAAACCTTTATTCCTTCAAAAGTAAACTGAAATTCATAAACGACTTATAACAATTTTATCTTCTCAAACACAATTAGGCATTACAACATATCTTATCTCATGTAAATAATACTCTAATCATACGGATCTAACCTATAGGTCTCATTAGACATTATCAAATCACAGAAACCTACACATAATGATCAGTTAGAACCATATACCAATAACATGATCGAGATTTACATTATACATACTACTAGAATCGGAAATAGGGAGAACTAGGGAGATGAACATTAGATAATTTCATTGGGAACAACTCTAGTTTCGGTTTTCTTTTATTCAAAACGTTTGAAAAGCCTCATGGGGAAAGGAATTCAATAGAGAAAACCCATACCTTACTATAGAATTGAATCTACGAAGATCAACCTGTACTTTGCATGAAAATCTTGAAGAATTGCCTTGAGGAGAACCGAGAGTATTTTTCTATTTTTCAGTCGTGAGAGACTACTGGATAAACGTGAGTCTAAGTCATAGGAACTGAATATTGACTAATCATCTTAGGCTAATTAACTTAATTAAATAAATCAATTAGCTAATTACCAAAACGCCCCTACTAAATTGACTAAAAATAGGAGAGCATTTGACTTAGCCAAATTCTGAAAATTTGCTAAGGCTCTTGGGTTTGACCAAGAATTTAAATGAATTAATTAAGTTGCTAATTTAATTAATTTAGTGACCTAGGGTTATTACTAAAGTATCCCTAAGCCACTAGGACCATAACCAACCCCTTTGGACCATCCTAGGTTAGGTACTAGGATGTTTTATTAGTTAACTACTCGGCTAGTGTCACCCGGTTAGGTCTTAGGATTTCGGGCACACTAGTTATCTCATTTTAGTTAGTCCTAGGTTAGTTATATAGTTAGGTAAGTTAGTTAGAGCCTAGGATTTTTTAGGAAGCTCGGCTCAACGTGGCTTGACACCACGCGCGCCGGCCCTCTAACCGCCCTAACCGAATCGGTTGGGCCTGGTCGCTTGGTCTCTCGGCCGGTAGCACATGTGCTTGCACATGTGTTTCCGTGCACTTTCCTTACCGTGCACTCTGTAGTTGCACTTGGAAAGTTTACTTCTTGTCCCAAGGATCCTCACTATGTCCTTGGGCACTGCTTAATCTACATTTTCATTTTAAATGATCATGTGCTATGGTATCTAGTCTTGACACTTGGACGCCTCGTACCTAAGGTGTGTAAGTGATGAAATTAAGAATTTATCTTAGGGTCTTCATGGCAGGTACAATTCCTAAACAAGCTTGGATTGGAGCATCTGAATACCAAAGTGTATTTTAAGTTGCTTGTTAATAGATAAATTTTGGCTAACACCCTTAAGCTAATATTCTCTAACATGCCCAATATTACTCAATATTGGGCATTGGAATGCCTATGTACCCCAATACATATTCTTAAAACCTAATAGACTCTTCACTAGACCTAAACATTTTCTGGAATGTTACACTACCTACATGATAAGTAATGTGAAAGTATGTGTCTCTTCTATTGATGCTATTTAGGTGATAATGTTCCACTATGACTATGTTCTTGTATGTGTAGTCTTAGAGTTGATGCATGATTCTTCCTAATTGGTTATTGAGTCTTATGATGGCTATATTAATGATGTTATAATAGTTTATAGGGTGATATAAAGATGATGAAGGTTGTCCCTATGTGCTTCTTGAATATGATATGCAATATGTGATAAAGTGAAGTCCTAGTGTGTCTTGTATGATAGACTTGTGTCCCTTACTTGATGCATGTATGAATGTGAATATGAGATGTCTTGACTTAGGATTCCAAAGCCTCTTAGTCTTTTATGTATGAATTTCATGATACATTGAATGATGTTAATAGGTCCTTTATGAGAAACCTTTAACCTAGGGGTAAGGTTATGAAGTAGAAAGCCGTAATGTTTTCCTTCTTGTAATGAATGATGGACTTAAGGTTGGTTGGCTAGAACAACATCATATAAATCATTAGGAAAGTCATTATGAGCGTCATGTCGCCATTGTAAGGTTACCCTAGTGGACCTCTTTGATAGGGTAAATGTTATTGGGTTATGAACTTTATATGGAACCCTTTTATATGAACCTTTAATGTAAATTACTATATGAGAACAAATGCTAGAACCGAGTGAGTATGGTAAGGGAAGTATCTCTAGTTAAAGTATGATACTAGAGTACAAAGCACACCCTTCATATTCCTTAACCATGTGCCTACACGGGATGTGTCCAAGTTCTACCATTGGCAAGTAGAACACCCTCCATCGGAGTAGGTTATAACTCCGGATTCCATGCTTTGCTACCATGGTCTATGTCGGTTATTGCCTATTCTCATCATGTGGGATACATACTAGCATTAGAGAAGTTGTATGAAGTTTAAGTGGTGGTATGGGACGCTATCTAGGCATTGCACAATAGGCCTTGAAAGTGTTAGTTAGAGTCCCTAGGTCTTCTCCAAGACCACTACTTTGAATGTCCTTATGTGATGAATGTCTCTTAAATGAACTAAGGAATGTAATGACATAACTTAAGAAAGCATTTTAAATGAATAAGTACATATCTAGAGTAGTTAAGGGTTGTCTAGTTAAGGTGTGAAGGGGGCATGTGAATGGTCACTACGTATCTTACCTAGATAAGTTTTAAGAATGACTAGTTAGGGAGGGTGGTTGATTATATAGACATCATCTAAGCCTTAGGTAGTCTTAAGGATTACTTAGGTAATCTTTAATAGGTCAATCATGGACGTTATCTTCTTGATTTACTTCAGTAAGTCTTTTGATAGCCTTTGGAAGGAGAATGTCATATCATCTATATGTTGTTGTATTAAGTGAGAATGATTCTATCTTAGGCAGTCTATAGGATCTCTTAAGTGTGTGTTTAAGGGATTGTATGGGCGGTCGCTTCAAAACTCACTCAAGTGAACCTTAGAATCACCTTTGGTAGGAGAGTCTCAAGTTCATATGTTAGGTGTCTTGTAAGTGTGTGTTGATCTCATTATAGGTGGTCTTAAGGATCATTTAGGTGTGCCTAGAGAGTTTGTATGGGCGGTCTCTATTTGTCTTACTTAAGTGAGTCTTAGGATAGATTTTAGTGAGAGGATTGCATGCTAGAAGGTGTCTAAGAAGAAGTTGAGAACTTCACTGTAATCTTCACTGTAACAGTGAATTGAGTCATTGTAAAGTGACATGGTATCACTGTATTGTTCTTAAAAATGTACTAAATTGCTTAAACGTTATCTTATGTGTTTCTAAGGTGTTAAATGTTATTCTTATGATTATATTATGATATCTAAATGAAAAAGATGCATATTTCAAATAAATGTCCATTTTCATTGTTTTTATGCACTATGCCATACTTAGTACATGTGGTTGTACTAATCCCATGCTTTTATCTATCTCTAAAGTGATTCATAGGTGAAGGTGCTTTTGGAGAGCTAAGCTTGGATTAGAAGATCGTTCAAGCAAGTTGAAGTATGTCCTCATTTGACTCGAGGGCATAGATGTCTTTTATTCCATTATCGAAGTATTGTAATAGACTAAGTAGTACTATATTTCTATTGTGTATGGGCCGTGTTCTAAAGTTTTCTTGTGCCTAAGATTTGATGAAATGAGACTTAGTATTTCTTATGAGTTTTATATGTAAGATGTTTTAAAGACTTATAGAATGTTTATGAAAAGTTTTAAATTCCGCACTGCTTTTCATATGTTTATTGCGATTAACGATACGAAAGGGTTTGTACAAGACCTCCGAGAGGTCAAGTACGCTGGTTGCACTCGAGAGTGATATATATTCTAGGGTGTGGTCTCGAGATGTGGCAGAATTCCACTTGGAGAAGGGCACTTATGTGAAGTCATTAAATGCAAGTATGTTCCTCTAGTGTCTAGTTATGGAATGTGGACTTGTTACCCGTGCGAAGTAAGCCTATAATGAGTAGTTCGGAGGATCACATAGGTGTGCATAGGATTGTATGGGCGGTTCCTTCATGTCTTTCCATAGTGAGTCTTAGGATAACCTTTGTTAGGGAAACTTCAAAGGAAATAAGTTCACTATGAGTTGAGAAAAAAAAATGAGTTCACTGTGATGTTTTCTTGAGTTCACTATAAAGTGGTCCTTTGTGCTAAAATTATGAGAGTTCTCTTCTATGAGCTAAATGATGATTTACATGATATTTTACTTCTATATTCATGAAGGTTTCACTTATTTAGCATGAAAGCTTATTCCTACTAAATTTTCCCTTTTCTCACAATTTTTCATAATGCAAAACTTAGTACAATGTTTGTATTAATGCCATACTTTTCTATACTCTATAAGTATAGGTTGGAGGCAACTTGAAGATTAGAAGGCAAGCATAGGATTCCAATCTCTCAAGACCAAGAACATCCTCATATATTCAAGCGCATAGTCTTTATTTCTTTAGTTCTTGTACAAGACTTATTATGTATATGTTTCAATGTAAAGGGTCGTGTCCCTATGATATTTAAGTAGTTACTTTAAGTTGTCTGGTGACGATGAGACTACCCTTTAGTATTTATAAATGATATTTTTCCTTATTAATAACTAGTAAAATTAACCGTGCTTCGCGCGGGAATTGAATATTAGAGAATTTATAAAATAATATTATAAATCTATTAGTTTTTAAAACTAAAACACTATATTATCTCACATACAAGATCACGTGGTAACAATCATTAATAATGTAAATGAAAGTCAAAGTTGTTATATCTTATCATTTATCCTTAATAACATAAGCACAAATTAATGACTCTAAAAAAAACATACCAAGATCTCTAACATAAGCAATGGCGTCAGTGAGCCACTTAACAAGAACAGAGTACACAGAAAATTTGTTTTGACGAAGAGGAAGATTTTTAAAATTTTCGTTGTTATAAAATGAGAGGAAATCCCTCTATTTATAAACAACAAAGGTCTAGTACACAAATATTTATCGTTACTTAGAAGAAATGTTACAACTATTTGGAAAAGATGCAACCCTTCGGAAAGGTCATAACCTTTCATAAAAAGTCAAAACTTTTCATAAAACTTGCAACTCTTCATTAAAGTCGCAATTTTTCATGAAAGTCACAACTCTTCATTAAAGTTGTAACTCTACATAAAAGTCCCACCTTTTTGTGAAAGTCACAATTCTTCATCGAAGTCGCAACTCTTCTTACAATTCACATTTTTTCATGAAAGGAGAAGGCTAGTTCTGCAAATAAATAAATTTATAAGGAAAGTTTGATTTTTGGTGGCGCCACAGAGGCGGGTCTGAGGTTTTCTTATATATATATATATATATGATTATATCGTAAAAATTTTAATGCCGCACTACTTTTCATGACTTATGCAATGAATGATAGCAAAAAGACTAGTACAAGACATCAGAAGGGTCAAGTATGCAATTGTTCCTACCCAAGGGTTGCCCTACCTTTTAGGGGGTACTTTCTGGTCGTGACAAGCTTGGTATCAGAGCCAAAGGTTATGGGAAATGGTTTAGGGTCTAAAGTCTCACAAGCCACGTCTATTAAAGTCTTGTTCATCGGTGTGAGTTGCGACACACCCATGAGTGAGAGGCTATATGACGATACAATTTCACTTTATTCATTACTCTTGTATCATGACATAGAACTTAATTCAATAAGGTCTCTCTCTTCTTTTCCATAGTCCGGTGGTTTTCTATATTTGATTGATTTGAAGGGGTGATTTTTCTATGTTTGAGGGAGAGAAAAGGGAGTTTTGATGCTTATGATAGTTTTGTGGCTAAAAGAGTAGATGTGAAAGTAAGTTTTGAAGATTGTGATGTGATGCCATTTATGGCTATGTGTGACTAGTGAGATTGGAAGTATTATGATGTGAAATTGCATGGTGATGTAGTCCTTAGCATGGTAATAGTTATAATGGTTGAATGATGTCCTTTTTGGGAAAAAATGAGTTATCTTATGGTTATGTGCAATGATAGTAGAGAATTAAGGTTCCAATTTTAGTAGTGTTGAAAGAATCCGGTAATGTTGTTAGAGTAGAGGGGTGCCCTCTTGTGTGGGTAATGTTTCATGGTTTTACTTGTGATTGGATTGAAGTTCTTGTGTAGGTTTACTCTAAGTAGGAAAGGTAGTATGTTTACCTAGTAAGGTAGTTGTGGATTTATGCTAGCGAAATGGTGAAATATATATAGCAAAAATGTTGGTTTCCAAATGAGTCTACCTTAATGGGTGGAAGGAGAAAGAGGCAATTTTACTCCATGAGTTGAGTAATGTGATAACTAAGATTTGAATGAGGTGATCTTTAAGAGTGTTTGTCCTATACTGAATCCTACGATGAGGGTGTAATGCTTGACTAATAAGCTCTATGTTTAGTCTTGATGTTCATTTGTTAAGTGTAGTATGAGTTCCTACCTTGTGAGAGGTATAGTGGGAGTTTGAAGTATGAGACGTTGAAGATGGCTTTACCCTTAGTGGGGGAGAATGAGTTGAGTAGAAAGGTAATTGATATCGTTATCTTTCCTTCTATTCTTATTCAAGCTTGAGACCAAAATCCTTAGTAGTTTGGTAATGGGTTAGAGTCTTGCGTATTAGTATGAGGTGCATTTCTCTATATATTATGAGTGCCTCTGGTGGTATAATGTTTTGTATGCTATTGATGATATCATGATTACATGGGGAGATTGGTAGTCAACCTATATTTCTCATGTTAAGGTTTGGCTAATGATATTTCTTAATTGCTTCAAAGTTGTTATGTTTATGTTATAAGATGAGTTGGTATGGTATTGTCTCTCATATTGTCGTTTCTTCATGTTAAAATGGCTTGAAAGATGAATTATTGAATTTTAAGCATGCTTCATTGTTAAGGTTTTGGTATTCACTGTAAGGAAGTTTAAAATTTGACAAAATTGCAATTTTATAAATAATGGTTTCACTGTGTGTAAGAATGATGTATCAGAGCATCTCTAATGTTGGAGAAGGTATATCATTCATAAATGAATTGAAAATGCTGATGTATGTGTACACTTTAAAATTTGGAAATGGTTCCAAATTTTCTATGTTTCTTAGAGTGCCTAAAGATTGTTTAGTTGGTGTGTCTTGTAAGTTTGGTGCATTGACTATGAATGGTATGACCTTTATTATATGTGTGATATGCTGATATTTTAGTCCTTGATGTCCTTGAACTACACCATTTTAGGCCTACGGCTACACTTATTCTGGACAACGCTTGTAAAGTGTTGCCCAAAATATTTTTGGGAACGCTTTCAAAGCGTAGCCCAAGTTTTTAACTTTTAGCTACACTTTATATTGACAACATTTAAAAAGTGTACTCTTTAATATTATAAGCTACACTTTATAAGTGTTGTTAAAATATTATATAATTGACAACAACTATTAACATATATGGCCACACATTTAAAGTGTCCTATTTTTATAATAGTTAAAACAACACATTAAAAGTGTGGCCTTAAAATTTCACAAAACTTTTAACCAAAAAATTCCCTCCAATATTATTTTATATCTCCCTCCCATTTTTATTGGCCAAAAATAATAATTCATAAAACATTAATTTTAATAAAATACATAAAACATTTGTTAGAAAATCAAGTTCTCTCTTTCTTAGAAAAACGAAAGAGGAACGTCTGAGCAAAAGAGTTGAGCAATTGAGGAACTGAAGTCGAAGAACAATTAGGTCTTGCAGCTTGAAGGCGATTTTTGGAAATAATCAAGGTTGTCCCATTATTTATCTATGTACGTCCTTCATCTTTTTTATTACTGTTTCTGTCGATGCTCTGGTTTTGGGTCTGTACGATTTGGCGTCTTCGAATGTGTAGATATGTTCTTGTATTTGAGAGAACTGAATATAGGTATTTTTGATTCTTTCAGGATTTGTAATTTTGAGGTTTTGAGCTTAAATCCATGGCTTTTAGGGTTGAGTCATCCTTGCATAAATATGATGCATATTATCACTGTAAGAAAACATTCAATATCAATTGGTTTAGATACCCAATACTTGTACTAATTGATAATCTCTGTTAACTTAAGAACCCTAATACCTGAAAGACAATCTTTTTCGGTGTATTGGGATAGTGTATGCTGATGAACTAGCTTGTGAATGAGGAATACATTATTGATCTTTACTTGGGCATGCACTGTGCTTGGAAGGTATCAAAATTATGCTAACACTTGGTTTTGGAGGACTACCTGAGGTGATTTTACATTTTGATGATATCATGAGGAATATGTTCTATCTTATGATTCTCAGAACAAAAACATCTGGATGGTAATTGGATTCCCTATTTCTTTAAAATATATCATCTAGGGGTATTTTAGCTTTCCATTATTTGCACATAAAGAATAAGATTTGAATAGGCATACTTTAAGTAACTGTGTTAGTTGGAAGTTTGTAGTTTGTGACTTTGTGCATTCAATCTTCTTTTTGGATTTTATGGGATGAATTCACAAGTTGCTAAATTTATTGTCGAGATTCATTGTGAACAACATTTGTTATGTAAGCACTGTTGGAATTGTGTGGTATCATGATTACAGATTAATTGATGGTTTGATTTTACTTGTTTATATTAGGTGAAAGCATGTCATGGAGAGTAATGTAACTTGGAAGGGATATTTTCATATATTGAGAGTTATATTTGGTGCAGGAAATAACTATGAGCACACATGGATGGACTGATGCAGGGCATGCTGTAAATAATATGAAGATGAATCTCATAATCAGCTACGGCTGGTACCCCTATATGCTATTAACCGGGAAATAGAGAAGGTTGTTGTTCTTGGTGGTGGTTTAATGTGCTCTAGTATTGTCACAACTCTTATACTCAGTTCTATACAAGTCATTCTAAAGGAAATTAACTTCAACTATCTGCAAAAGTCACTCAAATCAGTAGACAGTATCTTTCCCATATTCGGAATGTCTTTTTTATATTACACAAATATAAGTTGTAGAAATGTACAATTTTTGGTGTCAAAGTGAAGCTTTTCTGTGAATAACTTGGTGTGCTGCTGCCATGTATGTAAAGAGTAAATATCATTAATGAGTGAATATTATCTGAGAACTAATTTATTGATTTAGCAATATGGTTGCATCTGAAATGACTTAAAATAACAAATAATTGTATCCATATTGTGCAAAAATGGTATTTCCTATTGACTCATGCCATTATCTGTAGAATTCTTGTGAAATCAGGAGGTTTAGCCACAATAGCACCAGTTTCTATGTGTTTGTTGGGTCTGCATTTTTTCAATAGTATCAACTTGCATAGTTTAAGTTTACACCTGATTTCACCATTCTGACTTTACCAAAATGTGTGTGTTACAGTAAGGATTTGCATGTTATAAACCCTCTCGCTAGCTGGATTTAGGACATATTTTCATCTTTCTTCCTTACTGGTATATCATTTTGTGGTTTCTCCATGGTTTACCATTTCTTCTGTATTTTAATATAGTGCTTGTGTGTATATTTTATCCTTATGGGGATTGCTCATGATCCTTATAGAAAATATTGTGAAAAATTAAAAATACAAAAATTCTCTCAATGTTTTCTTAGTTACTTGAACTTTAGTAAATATATTGATTAATTGGAGTATTTTGGCCGAGATGATCGGCAGGAACCTTTGTATTTTTTACAAGCTGAATACCATCTGGGAAATTTAATTGTGCTTAATAAAATAAAGGTTTGGACATTATACTTATGTTTTGTTGGTGATTGTTTTGCATTTCTCAATAATTTATGTAACTACTTCTGCAGGTGCTGAGTGGACAATATATTCCGTAAGAAGAACAGATGGAGATGGGATTGCTTTTTCCGCAGTTTCATGTTTGGTTACCTTGTATGCTTATTTTCTTATTCTGCATGTTATTTTCTTATTCTGCATGTTATTTTCTTATTATGCATTAACTTTTCTTTCTATTTTATTATTTGCAATTACTTTATTTCATGTTTAGTGACTTTGCATAGAACTATAATTTCTTTATGCGTTGAACTTTGGAGGTCTCAATCTATGTTTCTGGTGTACCCAATATATTTTATTGTGTCTTAAGTTTTAAATGATGTACTATTCAACTAAACATGTTGGTTAAAATAATTCTTCACTGTTCCAAGCGTAACATGTATTGCAATATTAGTTAAGGGCTGTTCTCTAATGATAAATTTTCAAGAGATAGTGTTCAATGCACTTTAATAATATAAAAATGAGTTGTTGATTGTGTTGATTGATTAGCATAAGTTCAGGACATATCATTTTTTTTGTAAGAGTGTCATGAAGGATGAAGGTTCTTAATGGTATTGCTACTTCCTTGTGTCTGACATATTTGTTTTCCCATTTCTCTTAAGGTTATTGCTATTTGTACTTTCTATTTGAATTTCTTATTAACATTTGCAGATTGCATTGGGTAATATATGTTAATTTTATGTCTTTGTTGTATTTCTACTGGTAAAGAATGACTAATCATTTTCCATCTACTCGTAGTGTTGGAACCTTTCTAATTAACATGATCCTTCTTTGGCACAGTATGGGATTTGTTTATCTGTATGCTGGGATGCTCGTATGTATCAGCAGTTGGTGCTATATTATTTTTAACAATTGCAGTAGTCTTTTTGCCTTCTATAGTGTCTTGGAAAAAGCGTCTACTAATTGGGATTTGTCATGTGTTCGCACACTTGTTGCTGCCTTAATTCTCATGTTTTTGATGGAATTAGGTGTTGAGATATGCATTCAGCTTAAATTACTTTCAAATTTAGGGGATTTAGTCAAGTCCATTCTCGTTGTTTAGATTCTTAATATAAGTTCATTATCGCATGGATTTGCACATATGTGAAAGCAGAGTGCTTAAAAGTTCTCAGCTAATAGCTAATGCATGGAACGAATTAGAACCTGCTAGAAATATCCTCTCACTGGAATGTCCAATCTGTTAGATATAATGCATTTATAGTAGAAGGTGCAAGTAAATATTTTTACTTTAGAATGATAGTATACCTTTTAACACTTTGATTGTTCTTTGATAGATGGCTTCTCTGAACAACTAGTTAAATGAAATTTCTGAACTCAGCCCCGATTTCCTGTTCCTTTAAATCTTATTGCTTTTTGTTGAATAATGTATTTTGTAATTCAGGTTATCACACTTTATATCAATGGTACAGTTCTGTGGAGAATGAGCATTTTACCGATCCAACTTTCCTTAGGGAATATACTGAACAATGGACATTTGGCCTTTATCCAACATGTATTAAGTATCTCATGTCCGTTTTTTTACATTCATGAGGTAAGGAATCAAATGATAGAGGATGTTGCTCCATGAAGGTGAGGCGACCAGTTAATGGCAGCAAAACATTGAGCTAACTTAAATTTCAGGTAACACTCTGTTCATATGAGATCACTGACCTCATCCTTTTTCTCGGCATTTTGTATTGACTTGTTTCTTCTTACATCGACATAATCTATATTTTCTAGATAAGCTGACCTAATGTTCATTTTTGCTGTAAATCCGAGATTATGTCTTGAGTTCTCTATGACTAGATCTGTTATATTGCGTTTGTATGTCATGGAATTCATCTTTCCTTGAAAAATTCTTATGTTGAAATCAGTAATAGATAGATAGCTTGTAGTTCTTTGTAGAGGTTGCATAACTTGTTGCTCAACTATTTGTAATGCCCTGGACATCAATTCGTTATAACCATCAATTCTCATTCTTGATTCACGTGTCATATGATTGTTCATTCTTATTGCCTCTTCATGTTCCTTTAGCTTATGATTGCGAACGTTATCATTGCTTTCTCCATGAGGTATGCTCTAATATGCCTGAAAGAATTCACCATTATTTTCACCCTATGCACTCTCACTCACACTTCGTCCCATTCCTTCAATTACTCTTTCACATTCGAAAGTGGAAATTGAATTATGTTGTGTGTGATGTGGATATGAAAACTGGCCTGTGAAGTTATATGACTCAAAGGTATGTCGTCATTCTTATCCTTTGGTTTGATCTTTGATACTCAAAGTAGCTATCGCACTTCAGATTTTGATTATTTACTCACTTTTCCCCCACTTCATTTGTCTGCAGATTCACCAAGCAACATTATGTTTGCCGAAAATGATTGAAACCAAAGGAAAAGAACGGAGGCACATCTTGAAGTAGTACTTACTGAGCTGGCTTATGTGTTGCATACCCCCTATAGTTATCACATGTTTTAAGTTTTAGTTTATTTAAGCCGAAAGTAGTATGTCATATACAATGATGGAATATAATTTCTGTTTGCTTATTTTTTACAAGATAAAACTATAATCATGATTTAATACTTTGTTCGGTTAACAATAAATATAAAAATATTTAACTAATTTTTTTCTTATAGAAATATTAAATTTGATGTTTGATATTATTTATTAAAAAATAATATTGGTGTTTTTAATTAGAAATTGTGGCATATAAATATTTTATAGCCAAAATGATTTGACTACACTTAAAAGTGTTGCCATAGGACTTTGAATTTTGGTATGGACATGGGCAAGGACTACACTTCAAAGTGTTGTCATACATTAGATAGAAAAGACAACACTTTATAATTGTTGCCATACATTAGATAGAAAAGGCAACACTTACAAATTGTGCGCAATAAGGAAGCTAATGTCACGCTTAAAAGTGTAGTTGTATGAGATAGAAATGTTGCTATTTGAGGTACATAAAAGCGTGGCCATTTCGTCTTTTAGGCTAAGCTTTTAAGCGTAGCTGATAAGGCAACACTTGAAAAGTGTTGCCTAAACTCTAAGGTAACGCTGCAATTGGGCACCCCTGGAAAAGTGTTGCTTAAAGTCCAAAAGTGTAGCCTTTTATCAAAGGCCACACTTTTTGCTAGTTTAGACTACACTTTACTGGGGTGGCCATAGGCCTAAAATGGTGTAGTGTTGAAAGTGTTTACTGTCATTCGAGGACGAATGTTGTTCAAAGTGGGGGAGAATGTAACTTTCCTAAAATTAACTAAGTAAAGCTAGAACCACGCATGAGTGTGATAAGGTTTTAAAGTCCTTAGATGGTTATTATAATCTTATTAGGCAGTGTGTAAGGTTTCGTTAAGTTTGGAATTCAAACGTCAAGGGACGTCCATGATGTTCGACGACTTGACATCTATGTGGTTATGTGATTTCTGAGTGTCTTAGCATGTTTGGTGTGTTGTGAAGGGTCCAAATTGATTGTGGAAGTTCGTAAGACCTAGATGACCTTGTTTAGGGGTTCAATGTCTGGGTACGACCCCACCTAGGACCCATGAGGGTCCCTAGAAGAGGACCCCATCTCTTTTATAGGATTCTACCAAGCAGTGGCAAATGACGGCCACAAAGGACGGACTGGTTGTCAAACGATGTCCCGTCGACCTTGGACGTCGATTGAACCTGCAAAATCTCCAAGGCCTGAACAAAGTAGAGGGTCAGACCCAAAGGAAGGACCCCATATCTTTGATAGGATGCTGCCAAGCAGTGGCAAACGACGGCCATAAAGAACATACTAGTTGTCAAATGATGGCCTGTCGACCTTGGACGTCGATTGAACCTGCAAGGTCTCCAAGGCCTAAACAAAGTAGAGGCTCAGACCCAAAGGACGGATCCCATCTAAGGGGCATTGACTAGATGACGAGTCCCTCGTTTGAGGGTCGTAGATGCTTCCAGCAAAACCTACTTGAAAGTATGCCAAGGCTTGGGGTGTTTTGTAAATTCAGACCAAGTCTTTTGTGAACCTTGACTGATTAATTTAGCGTTGTTAAATTATTTTAAGTTGGTTTTAAGTCCTAGAAATTAAAATTTCCTCCCTTCAGAAAGAACTCTCCCAAACTCCATAGAAGCTAGAACTCAAGGAAGGGCTAAAAGTGAAGGTGTTAGACGTTTTGTTCAATAACTATTCTTGGGTTTATTCATAACGAGGTATGGTAGTTCAACCTTGTACTTTAATTCTTTTAAGGAGTCACTTCAAAGATATTTCAAAAGGGTTTTCAAGCTCTAACATCTTCTACTTTTGACTCTAAGCATGGGTCTTAACATGAAAATGTTTTAATGATTGGAAGATGTTGGTTTAAGTATTGGTTGATGATTTTTATGGAAAAAACTCAATGAACCCATGCTTATGCATATATCCAACTTTTAGCTTATGAAATGAGTTTAATGAACATGATTAGATAATGTTTGAGCTATGGTCTTCTTTATGGTTATATTGTGATTAGCTACTGCCCTAAGGGCTATTTTTTGACGAACTATTGGAGAAGTATAGAATAGGTGGTGAAAGCTTGGATGAATGGTAAGTTGGTTATATATAATGAAATTCTCTTGAGTGGTATGGTACACCTTTGGTGGTGGTTTTTACTTGAAGTATATGGATATATGTATGAAAGTGTGTATTGTGATTATGGCCTTGATGGCATAGCATGTAAAGTGAAGTGATGATTTAAATGATATGCATGTGGTACTCTTATGAAATTGTTAAGATGTGACTTGAAGATATCATGTTTAAATTAAGTATATGTATATGTGAAGCATGATAATGTGTGAAGCATGATAATGTGTGAAGCGTGATAGTGTGTGAATTATAATGAATGAAGGTCTAAGCTTGTTTAGAAGTCAAGTGATTAATATGGTGATTATGTGAAAGATGTGCTCATATGTACTCACACATACACTATGAATGAATGAATGAGTTAATGAATGTGAATGGGGAATTGTAGATTGGACACTCGTCGTGAGTAGAGATGAAGTGTCTAGACCACCCCTACTATTTCTATAGTATGAAAAAGGGGAGTTTTGGGGTGAAAAAATCTTCGTGAGTAGAGATGAAGTGTTTAGTAGCAACCTCACCATTACCAAGAGCTTTCTAAGTTAGGTTAGAGATTGAATACCCTTCGTGAGTTGAGATGTGGTGTTCAAAAGTAACCTCTAGGGATAATTACCCTTCGTGAGTTGATATGTGGTGCTAATTAGATATCACTTAACCAATAGTTAATGAATGTTTAAGACTCTGTGGGGGAGTTATGCTTAGCATCGAGAGGATTTTAAGAAGGGGTGGGTACACTTTGTGAGTAGAGATGTTGTACCCAATTTACTTCTTGAGAGGAGTACTCCTCATTAGTAGAGAATGAGTTACTTAGAAGCAATCTTATTATACCTTAACTATGCGCCCGCATAGGAGTAGCTAATGGAGAATCCATGTAAAGGCTAAGAATTACCCCACCCTTGGCAAATGGGGATCCCTTATACAGTAGGGGTTAATATCGGGATCCCATGTCTATATATCATGGTCTATGTCACGACCATATAGCACCCCCTAGAAGTAACATGGCGTACTTGACCTCTTGGAGTTCTTATCCAAGCCCATAGTTATCATTTATCACATTTTCATAGGTTAATTTAGCTGAAAATTGAAAACTTTTCATAGAACATCATATGCTAGAATATGACTTCCACTATATATAAAATATCATAATACATAGTTAAAGACTCTAAGCCTCTTTTCATCTTAGAGTAAACATCATTAGAGTATAATAGAGACACGTCCCTTATAACATAATTCATAAGTAAATTATTACACGACTTTACACTAAGACAAGACATTGGAAATTCTTGAACTTAAGGATTCCTTTCCTTGAGCTTGTAATAGCATAGGAAGCCCTTCACCTTAGATACATCTTTTATGCATCCATAACCTACACTTTGTGTAAAAAGGTAAAGAAGAATGGGGTTAGTACAAGAATGCACTAAGTATGACAACCATGCAAAATCATGCATTTAAAAAGGATATTTTCCTTTGAAAAAATATGCATCATGTCTTTTTGTAAAAACTTCATAAAACTTGATACAATAAGCATTATACCATTTACATACTTAATTTATACATATTCAATGGTCACCACATTACATAAAAACATACATTGCATTTAACGCATTTTAGTAACCACTTTATAGTAAGCTTATTTCAATTAGAGTGAGCACCTTCATTTTAAAGTAAGCTTCTTTACTGTAACTCATTAACTTCGCAAGTAACCCTCTAGTGATACTTGGTGCAATGCATCACCTTAAGGCCACAGGCACTCATACATAAAACCTTCCTAACTGAACACATACATTCATAGAAGTATAGCTCATCATAAGACACATTCAAGTCAGGACTACCAAAACCATTACAGTAAACCATAGTCAATTTGCACATATGCTTACTTCACTTTACATAGACTCTTATAAGACCTTACTCATAACTCCAATCTAATTCTACTAGCGCAATGTACATGTGAAGCCCCATAACCTGACACATACTAAGTAAACCTATCAAGAGACCATAAGCATATCCTTAACTTCGTACATCAACAAGGCAAGTTAAGAAAATTTCATACATACCAAGTAAGGCCTTCTTCTTATGGTCACTAACACCCATATTATGCATCTAATGTAAGACCCCATCACATAGACACATACAATGCATATCATCATACCAAATAGACAACACTACAATTCCATGCAAAAAGGACATAAACATAATCATATACATTAGAACACCTTCCTAGAACTCCCTTATAGAGATACTTGTGCAATGCATAGGTGAAGTCCCATACCCCCACCTACACTAAGGTACTTCCCCTAGGTTATCCTAGTAAGGGTACTTACTTTACTTCCATTGTCCATTTTAGTTTAGGGAAACTATAATCTTAACCGACACTAAGACCATGGGTGCTAAACATGGAATTTGGTGTTATAGTGCCTTACACAAAAGGAAGGTGCTCTACCTTGCACAAGTAGAACACTAACATTATGCTAGAATATTAGGTGAGATATTTTGCTAGATCCTATGGGGCAAGCATAGTTTATGGAACTTGGAGGTATATATGTAAAACCTCTTTATGCCAAATGGGGCATTGTAGTTATCCACCTCGTGAGAATTATGGTGAACCTACATCCTCACATTGGGAAGGGACACCTGTCAACTTCAAGTTCACTCAGTGCTAATCTAAGTTCCCTTTATTGAAAAGCCCTTATTATTATTACTTTATAAAATTATGCTTTAGGAGATTGACTCCCCATATGCTTAGCTTATAGGTCATAGATGAGAGTTAAACAACCTAATTTATGTGAGAAGACCTTTCACATGGATATAGCATATTCAAGCACCATCTAGTTTAGGATACCCTTGCGAACACCTTCCAAGATCCCCTGTATGACTAGATCATCATACATGCATAATGGACATGTTTCGTGTGTGTGTATATATATATGTGAGCAAACCTTTCACATAAACAACTTTAAGCCACACATGTTCATACTTCACTTCATTCATACATAAGTGTATAGATGTAACTATATGAGCAATCCTTTCATATAAACACATTCAGACACTATGCATATCCATACATCATCATACCATAAACTTGACATCATAGCATACAAGTAATATTCATAACATGCTCATGCATTCATATTCATGTGCATAGATCACAAACCTAGGAACTATCCTATGAAGGCACACACGTGTAATGCATAGACAAGTTCCCATACCCTTGTCCATACTAGTACACCTATCAAGTCTTCCTATTTAAGGAATACATAACATACTTCATGAACATACATTCTACATTCATAGTAGTAGACATTAGTGCATGTGGAAATACCCTTTCATTAGACACCATGAACCTATACTACTTGTAATCATGCATGAGGTGTAAGTGTGTGTACATTGGTCAATATGATCATACAATGGCTATCAAAAACACATTGAGGCAGCCACCCTCTAAAGAAAAAAATGCACATTCAAGCATAGACCAATAAACATATACACATTGACAAGAAGTAAACACCACCACCATAAGTGGACCATACCACACAATGCCACACAAGGACAATTCTACTAGCAATACTATAGAAATATAGAGGAATAAGGCAATCTTACCAAATCTCCCTTGATTTGATCATCAATTATCAATACTTACAATCCATCAATATTAGAAATATAGGGCAGTAGAAAAATGAATCTTAATATAAACAAAATCATGCTTCATCTACCCTAGAATCAAGATCACATTATGTACATTGCATTATCAATCTATAGAGGATAGGAGAACATAGGTCAATCTTCAAACTTTGATCCACATGGATCAATTTCACATAATTCACCATCACTTTATATCATAGTCAGTAGCTAAAGTAAAATATCCATATACGAAATCATGAATTAATCATCATAAAATTAAGGTCATATCATTTATACTACCTCATCAAACTATAGAAGATATAGGAGTATAGGTCAACCTTACCAAACTTCCATCCTTGATCATCATTGGTCACTCATAAATAATTCACCATTAATTTGAACACAAAACATTAGCATTTGACAATTCAACATGCTAGAAACATAATTCACTTAACATAGAATCAAGATCATAATGCCCACAAATAGGCTAAATCGAGATTTTGGATGGGACATGGGTTCATCATGAAATTGGATTAAAATTCACTTTAAAATAAGTACATAAACATCAATTAATCATAATCATTCTTTTGAAATCAATTTGAGAAAGAACCCATGGCTAGATTGAAAGATAAGCAAGTTTATCATGAACTTTCATTGAAAACACTAGAAAGAAATTTTTAGATGGAATATAATCTAAATATGAAGGATAACCATACCTTATTGTAGGAGATAACCACGACAACATTATATATAATCCATGAGAATCCAAGCTCCAAGTTGTTCTTGAGCTTCATCTCCAATGGAGGTTTCTACAGAGGTTTCGTTGGGAGATGGAAGTCTAATTTTTAAATATGAAATGGTTTTGGTTTTTTTATCCTTTTAAATAACTTAGTATACCCAAAAATATCTAAATTAATCGCCTAGAATCAGGTTAGGACGTGGGGTGAATTCCCATTCACCCCATAATAAAACAGTGCGCCTGGCAGTTGGATTGCTGGCTGCATCGACGGAGCAACCTACACCCTGCAAACCCATCGACGGGCCGTTCTTATACCCTTTTTTGGGTCTGAGGCTTGGCATTGGTTCTTTGGATCCTAGACTATGTATAAATAGACGTCCATCAATCGACGGGGCTTGTACAAGACCCCCGAAGGGTCAAGTACGCAATTGTTCCCACATAAGGGTGCTCCCTTCTTCTAGGGGTACTTTCAGGTTACAAAAATGGTATCACAACATAATTTTATGGGAAATAGTTTAGGTTATAAAGTCTCACAAGCCACGTCCAATAGATTCTTGTTCATTGTTGTGAGTCGCGACACATCGATGGATGAGAAACTATAAGATGAGAAAAGTTTCACTTACTTCATTAATCTAATGTTGTGCCTTAGTGTTTAGTTTTACAAGATGTCTTTCTCAAACTCTTCTCTTTGTGCTTATAGGACATGAATATGAGGAGAGCAACCTCTAGGAGGGAGGAGGAAGGTATAGCTAATGAGAGGATCCGTCCCCGTGTTGACCAAGTTCCTATAGTTAGCCTAGAAAATGTGATGAGACTGTTCCCCCTCTGGAACCTCAAGGGCCCCAAAGACCTCAAATGCCCCTATGCCTCAAGATCCTTTGTTGAAGGGTATATGACTAATGTGGATTTGAGGGGTGCCCTAATGAATTTGACCCAACTCATGAAGGCTCAAGCTCAAGTCATCACTAATCATTTGGTTGCCCAAGTTAACCAAGGGGATAGGCCTCAACCAAAAGTGAGTAATCCCGCTGCCAGAATTTGGGATTTCATTAGGATGAACCCTCCTACTTTCATGTCACTAAGGTGGATAAATATCCACAGATCTTGATAGATGAGGTATTCAAAGTGGTGGATGCTATGGGTGTGACCCCTCGGGATAGAGCGGAGTTAGCCGCTTACCAACTCAAGGATGTGGCTCAAGTGTGGTTTGAGAAATGGAGGGATGAGAGACCCTTATGGGATGGTCTGGTTGACTGGGAAGTGTTCAAACAAGCTTTATTGATAGGTTATTTCCCTTAGAGTGGAGGAAGAAGAAGATGGTCGAATTCATGAATCTTCGTCAAGGGGGGATGAGTGTGAAAGAGTACTCTCTCAAATTCACTCAACTCTCTAAGTATGCCCCGACCATGGTAGCCAAACCTAGGGATAGGATTAACAAATTTTTGATGGGAGTGTCCAACTTAGTGGAAAAGGAGTGTCATACGGAAATGCTACTTAATGACATGGGATATATCTAGGCTCATGGTGTATGCACAACAAATTGAGGAGTCCAAAATTAGGGACGTAAGGCTAGAGGTTAAGATGCCTAGGTTTTATGAATCTAGTGAATCAAAACCTAAGAAGAGGTTCTTTCACTAAGAGTCTTCTGTGGGGAACAAGGATAGAGTTTCCAACCAAAATTCCCAAGGAGGTGGCTATACTTTTGAGAGATCTAAGTGTGCTACTTGTGGGAAGCAACATTAGGGTAAGTGTATTCCCGGAATGGATGGTTGTTTTGCATGTGCTAGTAAGAATCACAAGATGAAGGATGGCCCTATCATCAAGGAAAAAGGGAAATAGGTCAATCAAGCTCCTCTATATCCTAATGCTCCAAAAAAAAAAAACTTCCTGTGGGGTGGGGGCTATGAAGGAGAACTAAACCGGATTTGATAGTCTCAATAATCCTTAACCCTTTTATAATTTTTGTTTTTATGTGGCAAGATGATTTTATATGGCTTTTTCTTTCTTATGATCATGTCTTCTTGATTAAATGCTTGAAGAAGAAATTGTGGAAATTCATGCATGTTTCACTGTGTGAGAATTGATGCTCACTCTAACATTTCAAAGTTTGAGGAAAAATTTCACTTTAATGAATAATGATTCCAATGTGTTTAAAAATGATGTTTATTAGCATTACTAATATTGGAGAAGGTAGTTCCTCTATAAAATGAAGAATTAATAGTGTGCTTGAATTTGGATGTTTCCATTTTACAAGTTGGTTATGTGGTTTAGCAAAAATGTTGTGAATGTGTACTTGATGTTGCTTATAAGTTTGTTGCATTGATTATGAATTTTTGACACTTGAATTAGTATGTTATATGCTGCTAGTGAGACCTAAATGTTCTTAAAAGAGTTTAGTGTTATTTGAGGACGAATGTTGTTCCAAGTGAGGGAAAATGTAATATCCTAAAACAAAATAAGGTTAACTAGAGCTTCATAAATGTTTCATGAGTTAATTTTGTGTTAAAATGTGTTATAATGATATTCTTAGGAAGTGTCTAAAGTTTGGTGATGTTTGGAGGTCAAACGTCCAAGAACATCCATGACGTTTAGAAGGTGTGTTGTAGAACGTGCTTGTGTGTCTTCATGTGTTTTAGTGACTTTTACTTGTTTGTTTTAATCAAAATTGATGTGGGATTTTTCCTAAAACCTACACGACTATGTATAGGGGTTTAACATCCGGGTACGAATCCATCTAGGATTCACGAGGGGCCCTAGAGGAGGACCCAAGACCTGGCAACCGCGCTGCCAAAACTGGGAAATCGATGCCCTAGCAGTCTATTGGTCGTAGTCTAGAAGACGCCTCGTCATGTAGGGGAGTAGGGAAGACATCACTTGGGAGCTCAACCCTCCACTTGCCAGCTTCAGACCCGAACGACGCCCATGCAGCACGGGCCGTCGTTCAGTCGATGCGCCGTGTCTTGGGTCCGTCGATGGGTCCCTACAAAAGCTATTAGAAAAGCCTGCTTTGGCTTGGGGTGTTTTGTAAATTAACCCCAAGTCTTTTATTAACCTAGGATTATATTTTGATTTTTTTAAAGTATATTAAATTTTTTTAAGTCCTAGACTGACCCATCACTTCAAATATTAAAACTCTCTCTCTAAAGAAAAATGTCTCTCAAGTCACAATTGGAGCAAAGACTCCAGGAAGATCTAGGAGGGCTGGATGGGAACGTTTATTCATTAAATATAAGTGGGTTTCCTTCACTTGAGGTGTGTTAGTCATCCTTTAACACTCTTCCATTAAAGGAGTCATTTCTAAAACATTTCAAAGGGGTTTTCAAACTCTATCTTCTCATTGATTCCAAGCATGGGACTTCATGTAAAAGTGTTTTAATGATTAAAATATTTTGTTTCTAGTATTAATTGATGATTTTAATATCAAAACCCTAATGAACTCATGCTTATGGATATTTCAAACTTTTGTCTTAAGAAATGGGTTAAATCAACATTTTTGTGAAGGATGAACATTGGTTTCCTTATGTTTTTATTATGGTTTAGATACTGCCCTAAGGGACATATTATGATGAAATATTGAAGAGTTGGATATAAGAGGTGAAAGTTTGGTTAAATGGTTTGTTGGTTATATTGAATAACTCTTATTATGAAATGCTCTTGAGTGGTACGGTACACCTTCTTGGTGGTGGTGTTTACTTGGTGTATTTGGATATATATTTGTATGTGTTGGGAGTATGGCTTTGAAGGCCTAAGCTGTTAAATGAACTGATAATGATGAGTTTCATGTTGATATAATTTATGAAACTTGAATTGTATATCTTGCTTAGATTATGCCTAAATGAAGTATATGTATATGTTGAGCATGCTAGTGTGTGAGAAATGATGAATGAAGGTGTAAGCATGTCTAAAATTCAATGTTAATGAGAATGGTGATTATGTACAAGGTGTGCTAACATGTACACACACACTCACAATTTGAACGAATGAATGAATAAAGTTAAAGAATGTGAATGAAAAGAGAAGTTTTGGGGTGAACATTCTTGGTTAGTTGAGATGAAGTGTTTAGTAGAAACCTCACTATTCCCAAGAGCTTTCAAAGATAAGATTGAAGTTGGATACCCTTAGTGAGTTGAGATGTGGTATTCCAATATAACTTTAGGTATAAGTACCCTTCGTGAGTTGTGATGTAGTGCTAATTAGCTATCCCTTAGTCTATAGTGAATAATATTTAAGACTCCATGGTGGAGTTATGCCTAGCACCGAGAGGATACGAAGAATGGGTGGTTACACTTCGTGAGTTGAGATGTTGTATTCCAATGTACCTCTTGAGATGATTCGTTAGTAGAGAATGAGTTACTTTTTAGCAATCTCCTTATCCCTTAACTATGTTCCCACATAGGTGTAGCTATTGGAAAAGCCATGTAAAATCTAAGAGAATGACCCCACCCTAGGCTAGTGGGGAACCCTCATTCGATAAGGGTAGTATCGGTATTCCATGTCTAGCTCTCATGTTCTATGTCGGTTAAGTTATTCCCCCACAAAATATTGAATGAACTAAGTCTCCTAAAATAAAGTACTACTTAGGGTAGGTGGTGGTATAGGACGCCATCTACCCATTGCACTAAGTAGATCTTCCGAAAGGGGAGTCTTTGTTCGTTCAATATGAAGTATATGAATGTGTTATGATTAGTTGAAAATGAAGTTAGATGACATAAGGTCTAATGTTAAAGAACCAAGTTAAAGTTATGTTTTATGTAATGAAGTAATGAATGACTAATTTAGAGTGCTTAATCCAAGGGAACCCTCAAGGAGCACTAAGTGGGAGTAGTAGTATGGGATGCTACTCTCAAACTGCACATAGGGTAACTTATAAGTCCTATTGACGAAGGGTACTTACAAGAAATCCTTAATGTATGAATGTCTTTCAAATGTCTAGCCAAGTGTGGGGACTTGTTTCCCGGACGAGGTAAGCCTATGGTTGGTAGTTTTAAGGATCGCTTTGGTGAGTCTTTAAGGGGGTGTATGGGTGTTCCCTTGTTGTATTACCTTAGGGAGTGATAGGATAACTTGGTTAGGGAAACCTCAAAATAAATGAGTTCACTTTTCTTGGGATGAATTGCTCACTTTAATGTTTCATAGTGTTTCACTGTAATGTTTCACTGTTTCACTGTGAATGCACTTGAGTTTACTGTAAAGTATGTTTTTGTTCTAAAATTATGAGAGTCCTATTTTAAGTTATTAATGATGATTATTATACTATTTTAACTCTAAAATAATGAATGTTTTACTTATTTGTCATGAAAACTTATTTTACTAAAATGTCCCTTGTCGCGTGTTTTTGCATATGCCATTCTTAGTACATTGTTTTGTACTAAACCTATGCTTTTCTATGCTCTATAAGTATAGGTTGGAGTAAAGGAAGAATTTTAGAAGGCAAGGCATGGTAATCTATCCTCTCAAGACTAAATATGTCCTCTTATATTCGAGGGCATAGTTTTACTTCTTAGATTCTAGCATTAAGACTTATTAAGTATTTTTCTATTTAATGTAAAGGACCTGTCCCTCAGATATATTTATGTCGTGTCTTTAAGTTGGCTTGTGAAGATGAGATCACTCCTTAGATTTTATGAAAGATGTTTCCTTTTATTAATTTTTTCCTGAAAAGTGTTAATTCCGCACTACTTCTCATGTCTTATGTAATGAATGATAGCTAAAGCTTGTACAAGACCCCCGAAGGGTCCAGTACGCAATTGTTCCGACCTAAGGGTGCTCCCTTCTTATAGAGTGTACTTTTGGGTTGTTACAAACTTTATATCAGAGCATAAGTTTATGGGAAATAGTTTAGGGTATAAAGTCTCACAATCCACGTCTAGTAGAGTCTTGTTCATTGGTGTGAGTCGTGACACATCCATGGATGAGAGGCTATAAGATGATAGAAGCTTAAATTTCTTCATTATTCTAATGTCGTTCCTTAGAGTTGAGTTCTATAAGATGTCTTTCTCAACCTCTTCTATTTGTGTTTATAGGACATGAATATGAGGAGAGCAACCTCTAGGAGGGAGGAGGAAGGTATCGCTAATGAGAGGATCCCTTCCCGTGTTAACAAATTCCTATAGTTTTCCTAGAGAATGTGAATGAGGAGGTTCCCCCTTCGGAACCTCATGGGACCCAAGGACCTCAAATGCCCCCATGTCTGAAGCTCCTCAAGCTCCCTTTGTTGAAAGGGATATGACTAATGCAAAGTTGAGGGATGCCCTAATGAATTTGACCCAGCTCATGACGGCTCAAGCTCAAGTCCTTACCAATCATTTGTTTTACCAAGTTAACCAAGGGGATAGACCTCAACCTAATGTGAGTACATCCGTTTATAGAATTCGAGATTTCATGAGGATGAACCCTCCTACTTTTCATGGCACTAAGGTGTCTGAAGATCCACAAAGCTTCATAGATGAGGTATTAAAAGTGGTGGATGATATGGGTGTTACCCCTAGGGAGAGAGCGGAGCTAGCTGCTTACCAACTTAAGGAAGTGTCTCATGTTTGGTTTGAGCAATTGAGGGATGAGAGGTCTTTAATGGATAGTCTGGTAGACCTTGGAAGTGTTCAAAGAGGCTTTTATAGATAGGTTCTTTCCCTTAGAGTGGAGGGAGAAGAAGATTGTTGAGTTCATGAATCTTCTTCAAGGGAGGATGAGTGAGAAAAAGTACTCTCTCAAAGGAGTGTCGTACGACAATTCTTCTTAATGACATGGATATCTCTAGGCTCTTGGTGTATTCACAACAAACTTAGGAGTCTAAAATTAAGGAGCTAAGTCAAGAGGGAAAGAGTCCTAGGTTTGACGAATGTAGTCACCAAATACCTAAGAAGAGGTTCTATCACCAAGAGTCTTACCTGGGGAAAAAGGATAGAGTTTCCAATAAAAATTCCTAAGGAGGTCGTTATACTTTTGAGAGACCTATGTGTGCTACTTGTGGGAAGCAACATTTGGGTAAGAGTCTTGCCGGAACGGATAGTTGTTTTACATGTCATAGTAATAATAAAGAGGTCAATCAAGCTCCTCTAGACACTAATGCTACAAAGAAGAACCCTCCCTATGGGGTGGGGCTAGGAGGGAGATCTAATCCGGATTTGGTAGTCCCAGTAAGCCTTAACCCTTTATGATTGTTGTGTTTATGTGGAAAGAAGATTCCATATGGTTTTGTCTTTCTTATGATCATGCTTTCTTGATAAAATGCTTAAAGAAGAAATTGTGGAAATTCATGCATGTTTCATTGTGTGAGAATTGATGCTCACTGTAAGATTTCAAAGTTTGAGGAAAAAATTCATTTTCATGAATAATGGATCCAATGTGTTTAAAAATTCTGCTTATGAGAATGACTAATATTGGAGAAGGTAGTTCCTCCATTAAATGAAGAATTCAGTGTGTCCTTGAATTTGGAAATTTTCTTTTTACAAGTTGCATGTGTGGCTTAGCAAAAATGTTGTGAATAGGTAGTTGATGTTGCTTGTACGTTTGTGCATTGATTATGAATTTTTGATCCATGAATTAATCTGTTATATGCTGCTAGTGAGTCCTAAATGTTCTTAAAAGAGTTTAGTGTCATTCGAGGACGAATGTTGTTCCAACTGGGGGAGAATGTAATATCCTAAAACAAACTAAGGTGAACTAGAGCTTTATGAATGTTTCATGATTTAATTTTGTGTTTAAATGAGTTATAATGATGTTCATTGGCAGTGTGTGAAGTTTGGTGACGTTTGGAGGTCAAACGTTCAAGAACATCCATGCCGTTCAGAAGGTGAGCCTTAGAAATTGTTTGTGTGTCTTCATGTGTTTTAGTGAGTTTTACGTGTTCGTTTTAATCGAAATTGATGTGGGATTTTCCTAATACCTACACAAATATGTATAGGGGTTTAACATCCGGCTACGACTCTATGTAGGAACCATGAGGGACCCTAGAAGAGGACCAAAGACTTGGCAACCAAACTGCAAAAACTGGGCAATCGACGCCCTAGCAGTCTACTGGTCATAGTCAAGACGACACCCCATTGTCTAGGGGCGTAGGTCAAGACTTCACTTTGGATCTATAACCTTTACTTTCCAGCTGCAGACACAAACGACGCCCATGCAGCACGGGCCATCCTTCAGTAGAGGCCCCATTGCTTGGGTCCGTCAATGGGTCCCTTCAAAAGCTGCAGGACGCGGCTGCTTTGTCTTGGGGTGTTTTGTAAATTCACCCCAATGCTGCTTTTGCTTGGGGTGTTTTGTAAAATCACCCCATGTCTTTTATTAACCTAGGATGATATTTTTGGGGTTTTTAAGGTATATTAAATTAGTTTTAAGTCCTAGACCTAGACAATACCCCTCATTTGAAATATTCAAACTCTCTCTCTAAAGACAAAACTCTCTCAAGTCACCGTTGGAGCAAAGACTCACGTAAGAGCTAGGAGGTCTGGTTGGGAATGTTTCTTCATAAAAAACAGTGGGTTTCCTTCTCTTGAGGTATCTTACTCATCCTTGAACCCTCTTCCATTCAAGGAGTCATTCCTAAAAGATTTCAAAAAGGGTTTTAAAACTCTATCTTCTCCTAGTTTTGATTCCAAGCGTGGGTATTCATGTAAAAGTTTCGATGATTCAAATATGTTGTTTCTAGTTTTAATTGATGATCTTAATATCAAAACACTAATTAACTTATGCTTATGCATATTTCTAACTTTTAGCTGAAGAAATGGGTTAAATGAACATGTTTGCGTAGGGTATGAACATTGGTTTCCTTATGTTGTTATTATGGTTTAGGTACTGACCTAAGAGACATATTATGATGAAATGTTGAAGAATTGTTTATAGGAGGTGAAAGCTTGGTTAAATGGTGAGTTGGTTATATTGTATAACTCGTATTCTGAAATGCTCTTGAGTGGTATGGTCCACCTTCTTTGTGGAGGTGTTCACTTGATATATTTGGATATATATTTGTATGTGTTGGGAGTATGGCTTTGAAGGCCTAAGCTGTGAAATGAAGTGATATTGATGAGTTTCAAGTTGATATGCATTATGAAGTTTGAATTGTATGTCTTTCTTAGATTAGGGCTAAATGAAGTATGTGCATATGTTGAGCATGCTAGTGTGTGAGAGATGATGAATGAAGGTGTAAGCATGTCTAGAATTAAATTTTAATGAGACTGATGAGTATGTGCAAGGTGTCTCACATGTACACACACTCACACTTTGAATGAACAAATGAATAAAGTTAAAGAATGTGAATGAAAATGATAGTTTTGGGGTGAATATTCTATGATAAGTTGGAGGTCGTATACCCTTCATGAGTTAAAATGTGGTACTCTAATCTAACCTCTAGGGATAAGTACCCTTCGTGAGTTGAGAGGTAGTGCTAATTATATATCCCTTAGTCTATAGTAAAGAATAATTAAGACGCCATGGGGGAGTTATGCCATGCACCGAGAGGACATGAAGAAGGGGTGGTTACACTTCGTGAGTTGAGATGTTGTATTCCAATGTACCTCGTGATATGAGTACTCCTCGTTAGTAGAGAATGTGTTACTTAGTTGCAATCTCCTTATCCCTTAACTATGCGCCCGCAAAGGTGCAGCTATATGAAAAGCCTTGTAAAAGCTAAGAGAATGACCCCACCCTAGACTAGTGGGAAACCCTCGTTAGATAAGGGTAGTATCGGGATTCCATGTCTAGCTCTCATGATCTATGTTGGTTAAGCTATTCCCCTACAAAATAATGAATGAACTAAGTCACCTAAAAGAACATACTACTTAGGGTAGGTGGTGGTATGACACACTATCTACCCATTTCACTAAGTAGACCTTCCGAAAGGGGAGTCTTGGGGTGTTCTATATGAAGTATATGAATGAGTTATCATTAGTTTAAAATGAAGTTAGATGACTTAAGGTCTAATGCTAAATAAGCCAGTTAAAGTTAAGTTTTATGTAATGAATGGCTAGTTTAGAGTGCTTAATCCAAGGGAACATCAAGGAGCACTAAGTGGGAGTAGTATTTTCGGATTCTACTCTCACATTGGACTTAGTGTAACTTATAAGTACTATTGGATAAGGGTACTTACAGGAAATCCTTAATGTATGAATGTCTTTCAATTGTCTAGCCAAGTGTATGGACTTGTTTGCGAGACGAGGTAAGCCTATTGTTGGTAGTTTTAAGGATCTCTTTGGTGTCTCTTGAAGTGGGTGTATGGGCGTTACCTTCTTGTCTTATCTTAGGGAGTATTAGGATAACTTGGTTAGTGAAACCTCAAAGGAAATGAGTTCACTTTGCTTGGGATGAATTGCTCACTGTAATGTTTCGTAGTGTTTCACTCTAAATGCACTTGAGTTTACAGTAAAGTATGTTTTGGTTCTAAAATTTGAGATTCCTATTTTAAGTGATTAATGATGATTCTTATACTATTTTAACTCTACAATCATGACTTTTTTACTTAGTTGGCATGAAAGCTTATTTTACTAAAATGTCCCTTGTCGCATGTTTTTGCATATGCCATACTTAGTACATTGTTTTGTACTAACCCCATGCTTTTCTATACTCATTATGTATAGGTTGGAGGCAAGGAAGAAGTTTAGAATTCAAGGATTGGGAATCTATCCTTTCAAGACTAAATATGTCCTCTTATATTCGAGGGCATAGTTTTACTTCTTATATTCTAGCATTAAGACTTGTTAAGTATTTTTTTATTTAATGTAAAGGGCCTGTCCCTCATATATATTTATGTCGTGTATTTAAATTGGCTTGTGAAGACGAGATCTCTCCTTATCTTATATGAAAGATGTTTCCTTTTATTAATTTATTCGTGAAAAGTTTTAATTCCGCACTACTTTTCATGTCTTATGTAATAAATGATATCTAAGGCTTGTACAAGACCCCCGAAAGGTCCAGTACACAATTTTTCTGACCTAAGGGTTCTCCCTTCTTCTAGGGGGTACTTTTGGGTGATTACAAACTTTGTATCAGAGCATAAGTTTATTGGAAATAGTTGAGGGTATAAAGTCTCACAAGCCACGTCTAGTAGAGTCTTGTTCATTGGTGTGAGTCGCGACACATCCATGGATGAGAGGCTATAAGATGATAGAAGTTTCACTTTCTTCATTATTATAATGTAGTGCCTTAGAGTTGAGTTCTATAAGATGTCTTTTTCAACCTGTTCTCTTTGTGTTTATAGGACATGAATATGAGGAGATCAACCTCTAGGAGGGAGGAGGAAGGTATAGCTAATGAGAGGATCCCTCCCCGTGTTGACAAGTTCCTATATTTGTCCTAGAGAATGTGAATGAGGTAGTTCCCCCTCCGGAACCTCAAGGGCCCCAAGGACCTTAACTGCCCCCATGCCTAAAGCTCCTCAAGCTCCCTTGCATGAAGGGGATATGACTAATGCGAAGTTGAGGGCTGCCCTAATGAATTTGACCCAACTCATGACGGCTCAAGCTCAAGTCATCACTAATCATTTGGTTTACTAAGTTAACCAAGGAGATAGACCTAAACCTAATGTTAGTACACCCACTTCTAGAATTCGAGATTTCATGAGGACGAACCCTCCTACTTTTCATGGCACTAAGGTGTATGAAGATCCACAAAGCTTTATAGATGAGGTATTCAAAGTGGTGACGCTATGGGTGTGACCCATAGGGAGAGAGAGGAGCTCGCCGCTTACAAACTCAAGGATGTGGCTCAAAGTGTGGTTTGAGAAATGGAGGGATGAGAGACCCTTAAGTGATTGTCTGGTAGACTGGAAAGTGTTCAAACATGCTTTTAAAGATAGGTTGTTTTCCTTAGAGTGCAGGGAGAAAAGATGGTTGAATTCATGAATATTCGTCGGGGGGGGGGGGGGTCAGTGTGAAAGAGTACTCTCTCCAATTCACCCAACTGTCTGTATGCCCCGACCATGGTAGCTAACCCTAGGGCTAGGATGACAAATTTGTGATTTGACTGTCTACCTTGGTGGAAATGGAGTGTCGTACGTCAATGCTTCTTAATGGCATGAATATCTCTTGGCTCATGGTGTAGGAAAAAAAAATTGAGGAGTCCATAGTTAAGGAGGTAAGGCAAGAGGGGAAGAGGCCTAGGTTTGATGAATCTAGTCACCCAAAACATAAGAAGGGGTTCTATCACCAAGAGTCTTCCATGGGGAACAAGGATAGAATTTCCAACTAAAATTCCCAAGGAGGTATCTATACTTTTGAGAGACCTAGGTGTGCTACCTGTGGGAAGCAACATTTGGGTAAGTGTCATGCCGGAACGGATGGTTGTTTTGCATGTGCTAGTAAGAATCACAAGATGAAGGAATTCCCTATCGTAAAGGCAAAAGGGAAGAGTTCAATCAAGTTCCTCTAGATACTAATTCTCTAAAGAAGAACCCTCCCTATGGGGTGGGGGCTAGGGAGAACAAAATCGGATTTGATAGTACCGGCAAGCCTTAACCCTTTATGATTGTTGTGTTTTTGTGGTGAGATAATTTTATATGGTTTTCTCTTTCTTATGATCATGCTTTCTTTATAAAATGCTTAAAGAAGAAATTGTGGAAATTCATGCATGTTTCACTGTGTGAGAATTGATGCTCACCGTAAGATTTCAAAGTTTTAGGAAAAATTTCATTTTCTTAAATAATGGTTCCAATGTGTTTAAAAATGATGTTTATGAGCATGACTAATATTGAAGAAGGTAGTTCCTCCATAAAATGAAGAATTAAGTGTGTGCTTGAATTTGAAATTTTCCTTTTTACAAGTTGCTTGTGTGGCTTAGCAAAAATGTTTTGAATGTGTAGTTGATTTTCTTTATAAGTTTGGTGCATTAATTATGAATGTTAGAGACTTGAATTAGGGTGTCATATTCTTCTAGTTAGTCCTAACTTTTCTTAAAAGAGTTTAGTGTCATTCCAGGACGAATGTTCTTCCAAGTGGGGGAGAATGTAATATCCTAAAACAAATTAAGGTGAACTAGAGCTTTGTGAATGTTTCATGAGTTAATTTTGTGTTGAAGTGAGTAATAATTATGCTCTTATAAAGTGTGTGAACTTTGGTGACGTTTGGAGGTCAAACATCCAAGAACATCCATGACGTTAAGAAGGTGTGCCATAGAACGTGCTTGTGTGTCTTCATGTTCTTTAATGAGTTTTACGTGTTCATTTTAATCAAAATTGATGTGGGATTTTCCTAAGACATAGACGACTATGTATAGTGGTTTAATGTCCGGGTACGACTCCATCTAGGATCCACGAGGGGCCCTAGATGTGGAACCAAGACTTGGCAACCAAGCTTCCAAAACTGGGCAATCGACGCCCTAGCAGTCTACTGGTTGTAGTAAAAAAGACGCCCTGTCGTCTAGGGGTGTAGGTCAATACTTCACTTGGGATCTCAACACTCAACTTTCCAGCTACAGACCCAAACGACGCCCATGCAGAACGAGTCGTCGTTTAGTCGACGCCCTGTTGCTTGGGTCCGTCTATGGGTCCCTATAAAAGCTACTGAACGCGTCTGCTTTGGCTTGGGGTGTTTTATAAATTCACCCCAAGTCTTTTACTAACCTAGGATGATATTTTTGTGTTTTTTGAAGTATATTTATTAGTTTTATGTCCTAGACCAAAAGAAGACCCTTCACTTCAAATATTCAAACTCTCTCTCTATAGAAAAAAGTCTCTCAATTAACCAGTGGAGATAAGACTCAAGGAATATCTAGGAGGGCTGGTTGAGAACATTTATTCATAAAAAATCAGTGGGATTCCTTCTCTTGAGGTGTGCTATTCATCCTTGAACCCTCTTCCTTCAGGGAGTCATTTCTAAAAGATTTCAAAAAGGGTTTTCAAACTCTATCTTCTCCTAGTTTTGATTCTAAGCATGGGTCTTCATGTAAATGTGTTTTATTGATTCAAATATTTTGTTTCTAGTATTAATTGAGGATTTTAATATCAAAACCCTAATGAACTCATGGTTATACATATTTCCAACTTTTAGCGTAAGCAATGGGTTAAATGAACATGTTTGTGTAGGGTATGAACATTGGTTTCCTTATGTTGTTATTATGATTTAGATACTTCCCTAAGGGCTATATTATGATGAAATATTGAAGAATTGGTTCTAGGAGGTTAAAGCTTGGTTAAATGGTGAGTTGGTTATATTGTATAACTCTTATTATGAAATGCTCTTGAGTGGTGTAGTCCACCTTCTTGGTGGCGGTATTTACTTGATGTCTTTGGATATATATTTGTTTGTGTTGTAAGTATGCCTTTGAAGGCCTAAGGTGTGAAATTAAGTGATAATGATGAGGTTCATGTGTATTTGCATTATGAAGCTTGAATTATATGTCTTGCTTAGATTATGCCTAAATGAAGTATGTGTATGTGTTGCGGATGCCAGTGTGTGAGAAATGATGAATGAAGGTGTAAGCATGTCTAGAATTCAATGTTAATGAGAATGGTGATTATGTGCAAGGTGTGCTCACATGAATACACACACTCAAACTTTGAATGAATGAATGAATGAAGTTAAAGAATGTGAATGAAAAGGGGTGTATTGGGGTGAACATTCTTTGTTAGTTGAGATGAAGTGTTTAGTATCAACCTCACTATTCCCAAGAGCTTTCTAAGATAAATTAGAGGTTGGATACCCTTCGTGAGTTGAGATGTGGTATTCCAATGTAACCTCTAGGGATAAGTACCCTTCGTGAGTTGAGATGTGGTGATAATTAGCTATCCCTTTGTATATAGTAAAGAACGTTTAGTCTCCGTGGGGAGTTATGCCTAGAACCTAGACGATATGAAGTAGGGGTGGTTACACTTCGTGAGTTAAGATGTCGTATTCCAATGTACCTTTTGAGATTAGTACTCCTCGTTAGTAGAGAATGAGTTACTTAGTAGAAATATCCTTATCCCTTAACTATGCGCCTGCATAGGTGTAGCTATTGGAAAATCCATGTAAAAGCTAAGAGATTGACCCCACGCTAGGCAAGTAGGGAAACTTCATCCGATAAGGTAAGTATTGGGATTCCATGTCTAGCTCTCATGGTCTATGTCGGTTAAGCTATTCCCCAAAAAATTAATGATTTAACTAAGTCTCCTAAAAGAACGTACTACTTACAGTAGGTGGTGGTATGGGACGCTATCTACCCATTGCACTAAGTAGACCTTTCGAAAGGGCAATCTTGATGTGTTCTATATGAAGTATATCAATGAGTTATCATGAGTTGAAAATGAAGTTAGATGAATTTAGGTCTAATATTAAAGAAGCAAGGTAAAGTTAAGTTTTATGTAATGAAGTTATGAATGACTAATGTAGAGTGCTTAATCTAAAGGAATCCTCAAGGAGCATTAAGTTGGAGTAGTAGTATGGGATGCTACTCTCATATTGCACTTAGTGTAACTTATATGTCCTAATGAAGAAGGGTACTTACGTGATGTCCTCAATGTTTGAATGTATTTCAAATGTCTAGCAAATTGTGTGGACTTGTTTCCCGGACGAGGTAAGCCTATGGTTCGTAGTCTTAAGGATCGCTTTGGTGTGTCTTGAAGGGAGTGTATAGGCGGTCCCTTCTTGTCTTACCTTAGGGAGTCTTAGGATTACTTGGTTAGGGAAAACTCAAATGAGTTCACTTTGCTTGGGATGAATTGTTCACTGTAATGTTTGATAGTGTTTCATTGTAATGTTTCACTGTTTCACTTTAAATGCACTTGAGTTTACTGTAAAGTATGTTTTGGTTCTAAAATTATGAGAATTCTATTTATGTGATTAATGATTATTCCTATAGTATTTTAACTTTACAATCATGAATGTCACGACCCGGATTCTGGAATCCGAATCGCAACCGGCGTCGTTGACGTCTCAGAGGTCGTATACAAGCCTCTTCTTGCATTCATCACATTCATACGGTTAATTGTAGCGGAAAATTTAATTTTTTTTTTATATTTGAAGTATACATAGAATTCATATAAACGTGTATTTGTAAGGAAGTTCATTGGTCATACATCAACCAGCTAGTTATAGAAACATACAACTTTAAAGAAATAGAATCTCATGTCATAAGTAATACTTGCCAAAATGGCACTATTACAATCATCTGAATAAAATAGGAAACAAACACTAGTGGAACATACTCCACTAGTTTAAACCTACTACTAAGCAAGAAATGTAAAGGCAGGCATCCACGAATGCATGAGGATCTACCAAGTTCGGATGAAATCTCTGAGTCCGAACAGCTGAAATGATATCGTCAACGTGCACCTGAGCCTGCACCTGCACCTAAAATTGTAATATTGTATTGAATTAGTACACACTTGTAGTAAGTATGGGTACATGCAGCAACACATAACGGTAATGCATGAACAAGAATGGCTCTTCCTAATCAACATGCTTTCTTAGGAGGTCAAGTCTATTGACTTGCCTAATTTGTAATAAGAAGGTCATACCATGAATATGTCACATATCATACACACATAGGTTCATATAACATACATTTCATATTTCATATAGCATACATTTCATATCCACGAGACCTTGGAATCATGGACGAAGCATTAAGACATCTCAAGTGAGGGCCCAACATGTGGGACCTCAACCCGAGGGACTCCTTTAGCAAATACAGAGTCTGCTTCATTTGTTCATTCGTACTTCACATTATTTATTTCATTCATTCATAGGCTTATTTAAACACCAACTATACCTAGGATGAAGTTTAAGACTCTCATCGGGATCATGAAGTGCAGTGACCAAGAATGACCTAATGTCATTACTTGAGTCCGGTTTCACCTCCTTATTGTCTTGCACAAACACCTTCGATATCGTTCATTTCATTATCTTTCATACTTTGAGGAAATTTCAAACATAAACGACGTAGATCATGTGAGCATCATGAAATCCGGTGTCTTCCCCACAACGAAAAGAGGTGGAGTCACTGGCCAAAGTGAAACCAAAACATGCTAGCTTTATGGGTTCGAACCAAGCTAGTTCCCTATGTTTGCAACAAAGTTCAAAGACTAGGAGATTTAGGGAGACCCATAACCACCTTGGTGGACAGTCTCATTTCATGAGAATTACGTGAACCTCTGCCCTTCCCGAAAGAAAGGCATCACCACTCATAACTAGCCTATCGGTGCTTAATTTAAAGTTCCAATGTTTATTCAACTCATACATCATCGAAGCTTCCTTCTAGAATGAGGTAGTCATAGCTCATTAGATGATTTATCATCTCTTCTTTACGTATTAAGTGTTAATTGTCCTTACACTTACACATAGAATGTGATTGAGACTTGTCTCTTAATATTCAACACTGTGATAGGTGAGCACTCTTAGTGACCTTTACTTAGGCTTGGTTGAGACTTGTATCACCATTCATCTTAGCCTCTTATCATGTTCTCACCATTTTCATTAGCATCATAGTTTAACATAATTACTCTCCTCATTACGTGAATGTTCATTTCTTCATCTTGATACTAACTTACGTCATATGTCATGCACATGGACTTTAGTGTACTTTACACTCATGGTAGTACCCCTTTCGGGTTACACCGTACATAAGGCTTACTTTCGTTATTTAAGTGATTTAAGACTTTACACGTATTCGAATCCCTTGGGCAGCATATATTCTTTTAATTTATTTTCATTGTGTGTGCGTGTGAGACTTATGTGTCTTCACACTTTCGTCCATGAGAACCCGAGTTGGATCCCTAGTTGTTGCGTTTTATTTTATTGTATGTAAGACTTATGTGCCTCACAATTTTCATTTAAGGGGATCCGTGTTCGAATCCCGTGGGCAGCCTTTAATATTTGATTATATATGAGACTTATGTAGGTGACACATTTGTCCTTGAGGCCCGGTTCGATTCACATCCTACACCCAACATTATTCTCTTTTTTTAATTTACTCAAGACCTCTTCATCTAGTGCTAGAACCTTGAGGTCTCGGGTTTGATTCTTAGGTGTAGCATTTTCTTTATTTGAATTTAGCCGAGTCTTCCCTAATTAGCATTAGGTCCTCAAGTTCAATTTTCTTACACTGTAGTATTACACAAGTTGGTTTCGATTTTTATATCAACTTTAACCAATACTTTAGCCTAAACTTACGTCCAAATATCCGTACCATTTCCTTCTGCAATTATGTACATAGCCGAGAGTCTTAGACTCATTTTAATTCAGCAATTAGTATTTCATTTTAGATCATCACTTTCATTTACTTTTCATGAACATCACTGTTTCATCATCATATTTTAATAACACGATCATTACATAGAACATAATTCACCACGTTCTTGAAAGCAATCCGTAATATGCATCACATGGTATTAGCAATTTTGTGTACATAAAACATACATATAATCGAACACATATAAAATGATCATACGCTGTCCTAAGACATCACATTGCACACAATCACAAAAGTTCCTAAGAATAGCTACCAGCAAACATACCAACGCATGCATCAACTTTTCGGAGGATCTAATGACAGGGGCATGCAACGGGGGCAACCTTAGTTTTTGATTGGAATGCGTACTGAACCTTAGGGGACTCTTGGGAAAGGGACCAAGAGAGAAGAAAACCCATACCTTTTTCATCTTTGACAACCAGCCACAAACACGTCCTAACCCAAGCACAAACCTCTCTCCCGAGCCTTGATTCTTGTTCACAAGTGAAGTTCTTCACGTGATTTCTTAAAACACTTAGGCGTACGAATTTTTGTTTTTGTTTTTGATGGATGAATGACGAGAAATCTTAGAACCGTAGACTTTTTTTGTTTTTTGTTTTTTAATTGCAAAGTAAAGCTTAAAAACGTTTGTGGAAATTTAATGAATTAAGAGTGCACATTGAGTACACTCCTAGTGGGAGTCGTGCGCCTCTTTTCTTGTGGGGTTTGTTGTTGACTTATTCAACACAATTAAAATGATAAAATCAGATTATAATCTACCTATTAAGTTACTATAATGCACCTCCTGATTTTTTTCTAATTTAAAATCATTTAATTCGTCCCTTTAGTGCCTCCAACTCGGCTCGAACCTGAGTGTGGATATCCGGCCAAACTCGGGTTTGACCACCGATCTTTGACCTATTTTGACTAATTTAAAACCTTATTTAATTAATTAAATATCAACCTAGGTTAATTACTATACTACCTCTAGCCCCGAAATTATCTTTTTACCCCTAGAATCCTTAAAACCTAGACTAACCCTTTAAGTCCGATTAAGACTCACCCGGGTGAATCCTAGTGTTCGGGGACCTAACATGTCTGGAACCAACCCTGCCTATCTCAACTAACTCACCAAGGTGGTTGGCTTGGCTGGTGCGTAGGTCCTGGGATCTGGTTCCACGCACATCAAGCCGTGTGAACCCGGTCTAACCTATGCATTCTATTTACGTTTAGGTATTATTTAGCATAGTCTTTTTTGTGTTGTTACATTATCCCCCCCTTAGGAACATTCGTCCCGGAATGACACTACACATCATTTAAACAAATAGGGTGATTTTCGAAAGTTCATCATACTTAAACGTTTATCTTTTGTGAACATTTGATTCACACTTATTTGGGTGGTGCATACCATTCAAGCTTATCTAAGGCTTAATGCTTGAGATTGAGGAATTTCCTTCTCAATCACACTTAACTTAATGCACATCACAATTCATGCAACACAAAAAACATGCCTATGCTACACCAAAATAGCAACATAAATTTCAAACATAACTTCATTTAGTGCTATGATAAAACATACGATTAGTGACCTATCACCCCAATTTGACTATAACAATTAGAACTTAGAGTTTCTTAAACATAAATCAGACTATAGGAAAAAAATATCTAACCTTAGGAACTGAACAAATAAGGATAGCGGGATCTCATATCAGAGTCGTCCTCCCACGTTGCTCCCTCAACAAGGTGGTTTCGCCATAGGACTTTCACGGTGGCAACCTCCTTATTCCTCAGCCGCTTCACTTGACAATCTAAAATTTCTATTGGAACCTCTTCATAAGAAAGGTTCTCATCAACTCCTAACCCCTGAACAGGAAGGATGGATGCTAGATCGCCTAGACACTTCTTAAGCATTGAAACATGAAACACTAGATGAACAGATGCCAAATCTTTAGGTAACTTCAATTAGTAGACAACATTTCTTACTCACTGCAAGACCTCATAAGGACCTATATACCTCGTACTCAACTTACCTTTCTTACCAAACCTCATCACCCCTTTCATGGGTGATATCTTCAAGTAGACTTGATCACCCACCTAAAATCCAGAGCTCTCTTTCTATTGTCTGCATAGAATTTTTGACGACTTTAAGCAGTAGCCAATCTATCTCTGATCATTCTCACCTTCTCCATAGCCTCATGTATGATTTTAGGGCCAAGGATGGCAGATTCTCCTACTCAAACCACCCAACCGGAGATCTACATCTTTGGCCATATAGTGCTTCAAAAGGTGCCATCCCAATACTGGAATGGTAGATATTATTGTAAGAGAACTCTATCAGCGGCAAGTGATCATCCCAACTCCCCTTGAAGTTAATAACACATGCTCTCAACATGTCTTCAATGGTATGGATAGTTGTTCTGATTGAAGTTGTTGTCTCTATTGTAGTTCCCATCTCTAACATATTGACCCTCTCAATTGTAGTTTGCATAGTTCCGACCTTGATTTCCTTGATGTTGGTGCCAATTATCCTAATTAGAACTTTGGACGTTTTGTCGGAAACCCCCTGTCTGATCATTAAGTGCATATGCATCCTCTTCATAATAATACTCTTCTGCCGGTGGTGGTGGTCTAGTCAAATAATTTACTGCATTCACCTTTTATGTGCCTCCGCTCACATGCTTCAAGACCAACCCCAACTCACTTATCATCTGCGGCTGTATTGTTTGTAGCCTGAACAGCGAAGGTGTTTAGCCTAGTGTCCAACTTTCTAGTGCTCCATGATTTATTATTGCGAGATATCTTCTTGAACTTATCTACAATCTCACCATATGTGCATTCCCCATAGGAGCCTCCCACAATTGTATCGAGCACCACTTTATTGTTGTTTTCTAGACCTCTTTAGAAGTACTCCTTTAGTGACTCACCATATATGCGGTGATTCAAGACACTCTCACGAATACAGTAAATCTGTCCCAAGAGCTACTCACCGAGTCACCAAGTAACGGCACAATGTTGTTCACCTTATCCTTATAAGTTGAGCATCTTTGAAACTGGAAAGTACTTCGCTAAAAACACATCTCTCAAGTGACTTCAGGTATAGATTGACTTGTAGGTTAGCTCGGTAAACCATATAACAGCCTCTCCTTTATGTGATAGAGGGAATAATTGCAACCCGATGATATTCATATCCAAATCTGGTCTACCCACGCAACTTTTACAAACAACCCTTAGCTTCGCTATATGAGGATGTCGATCTTCTGCAGGCAGTCCCAAAAATAAACCCCTCACGGTGAGCATTTTTGACAAGCTACTCGTAGCAACGAATGTGTGCCCCGGAGGCAGTAGGGGTAGGAAAAGAGGTCCATCAGAGTTAGTAATGTTTACGTTGCCTCTATAATAGTCCTGAGGTCCTCGGGCTAACAGATTCCCACGGGGTGCCTTATTGTTTGCACCAACTAGTATTTGAGTATTCAAGCCTACTCCATCACCTACATTCCCTCAGTTCGGGTTAGTTAGGACCCCTTAATTCTCCATTCACCTCAAAGTTTGATTCAATTTAGGATCATAAGGTATGAGTGGTTCCCCTCGGCTCCGTGTACTTGGAAAACAATAGAGCTTGACTTGAGAGAAACAAAAAAAAAGTCAAATTAGGAAATAGTTGTCTGACGTTCAATAATGTAGTTAAAATTAATTGAAAAGCCAATTTTCCCGATAGCGGTGCCAAATCTTTATATGCTCAAATTGCACCTCCCCAAAAAAGTATAAGCCATCTTTATAAAGTAAAGAACCCAACTTCTAGGTTGTTGTCAATCCCACAAGGAAAATGGTTTAGACTGAACTTCAACACATGATTATATCTATATAGTCAATGTCTTTCCGAAAAAAGTAACTAAAAGAGGAGGCGTGAAACAAATTCCTTCAATTGTATGGTGAACAAGTGAACAAAAGGAAGCTTTTTTTGTTATCAAGATGAAAAAGTATCTAGGGTATATGTGTTCCCCACAGGTTCATAACACAGTATTCCTAGCAATAACAATCCTTTCTTAATGTATTACATGCAAAGAGATTAGATAGGTATCTCTAAATCCTTAGTCCGACATCTAGATAATTTCACCCCGCATGTTGGTTCGGCTACGTGTGTATAATTTAGTATGTCTTACCATTACCTCATATTAGACATCATAATCGATGTATGGTTTAGTTATTACTTTGCACCTATCGAAACTAGCCTATTAGATAGTATCACACTAAATCTATGTAGATAAATATTTTCCTATTAACTACCTCCTTGATCTGGCAATTAGAAACAAGAATATTTCTAACATTGGCCACCATTAAAAAGACTTCTAAACGAAATAATTATCAATGCATGAAAAACACAATTCGAGAATTTCTTAGTTGCTAGTCAAACCTTGTTAATTACCAGTCGTTCTCACTACCCTAGTTGTGGATTTAGTTACCCATGTTAGCAAGATCACAATACATAGTTTTAGATGAAGAAATCATGAACTTATGTAGCAAGAAGAATAAACCTAGAAATCACACTTTAAATTCAAATCACAATCTTCAAAAGCGAATCCAAAATTCAATTAATATCAAAGTTGCAAAACTAAATATCCAATACACAAAACTAGAACAAAAATATTAGTAGCTAAACCCCCAAAAATGATGTTTTAATACCCTATTTATTGAGAACAAAGTCTTAATAAAAAGAAATTCAAATGTTGAATGTTCTATTCAGGGATGTAACTTCAATTGATGAAACAACGGACGGACGGTCATTCAAATGATTGTCCGTGCTTTTCATACATCAGTCAGGACATAGAAAATATTTTTCTCTTCAGATGGCACCTTCTCTGAATCAAACAACGGACAAACAGTACGGGTCGTTGATGGTCATCCAATGCCCCTAACTTAGAATTTTCAAAAATTAGTTACTGGAACCTTCTCCGAACCAAACAATGGTTCACCAGTATGGTCTGTCGATCAGTTTACGGACCGTTGCTTCATCTCGTAGTTCCACACTTAATCAGACTTCCCTGATTTTCTTTCAATGACTGAGTTTCCCATATACGATCACATCCTACGGTCCGTCGATTGAACGACAGACCGTCGATTGAACGACAGACCGTCGATTGCCTCTATAGGTGTATTTCTGCACTATTTTGTGTTGTCTTCTCTCTTTTTAACCTTAATATCTCTCCTGCCAAAAAAGACACAAAAATTGTTAAAACCCCTACAAAAAGGCTATAAAAACACACATCTCTTAAGTGAAATGCATTAGAAATACTGTGAAATCACAATACATCACCTATAAGATTAAAGTTCTCTGATTCCTCTTTCCAACGCCATCGAGATTTCCCAATTCCCATCTTGGAGTAAAATTTTTAAGCCAAAAATAGAAAAGCACTTCTATGCTGAAATTCTTCACGACCCGTTTGTCGGGCCATGGTGAGCTTTAAGTGAGCCAATTCGGCAATTTGTAAGTCAGGAGTTATTGGGTATTTTCTGAATTGTTTTAACTCAGTCGTTTTGCCTAGGACACCTATATAATTCATTTTAACCCCAGAACATACCCATTCTTATCATTATTTCAAAAACCCAAAAGAATCTCAAAGTTCACCCTCTCAAATATTCTCTCAATAGAAAGTGAAGAAGAAGAAAGTTTTAGAGGTGGGGTCAAGATCTTTATGTTTCACGATAATCAAAACAATATTCTGGTTCAAGTGTCAATGATTGCAAGTAGTAATATAACACAACAAAGGGTTGGGGTCGAGTCCTAAGGGAGTTTTTTAGAGAATTAGTAGCTAAGTGTGAATATTTCCGATCTAGTTATAGCTAAAACATGTTTACAAATGAAAACATCAGAAATTAAAGATTGACACAAGCGTTAATTATAAAAGAAGGGGTTTTTAGTAAATTATCAACTAAACAGAAATTACATGAAAATACAAGCATGGAAACGAGATTGTTGGGATGTGATATGATTGTGGGATAGGAAAAATAACCACGTAATTCCAATAAATAGTAAACTGTTGCATATTAGTGGTTAAGCTAGACTTAAGTAGGGTAAACTCTCTCCATCTCGAGCAATTTGCCCCTAATCAAATTTGTTTCTCTTGAACGCAAATAAGCGGCAAGTAAGCACAACTTTCGCCTTTGTCCATTCACTCTATCGAGTTGAATATGTGGAAGAGGACTTAGGACTCACTCTCTTGAGCTGAAGCCATGACAACCGACTACCCACAGATCACCGATTCAGTAGTTTTGGTTTCAAAACCTCTCCTTTGAGAAAGCCCAAAATGCTAAGATAAGATTCTATTTGCAACTACAACCCATTAAATTCAACCACAAATACTAAGCAAAATCACTTTTACATAACAATAATCTAGTATTTAGCAATACCCAGAAGTTATATAAACCCATAATCACAAAATCAGACTACAAGATTGGGTTTCAGCTAGACACAATACAAAGCAAGAAATTCGTACAACCTGCTGTTTCCATCAACTTGGAACGATTGATATTGTCTTTACACGGGTCTACAATGAAAAATCTCCAACACACATCCATTAGGTGTGATTAGAATGTCTTCATGCATAGGCATATGTGATGATTTTAAGAAGTAATGCTTTGAGAGTAAGGCTTGTAAATATGAGTGTAATGTTCAAAGGCTTTGTGAGTAAGCTAATATGATAAACTACAAATGTTAAAGCTTTGAGAGTAAAGATTATGTGTTTGATGAACGGTTGATAGGATTGTAGTGGAAGGATTTAACAACATGACCTATATTATTAAGGTATAGATGTTGTTATAAAATACATATCTAATATTTACATTCTAGATGAGTTTATTAATATTAGGGCTTGATCATTGAAATTTAAAGTTGATGTGAGGATGCATGTTTCCATGAAATTTATGTAAGTGTTATGAGAACACTTTGAGAGTGAAGTATTAATGAATATTTTGTTGTTGTGGTCTACTTGAAAGGTTATTCTCATGAACTAATAATGAACATGATGTAAAAGGTTTTCACACATATTGAAGATTCTCGGTTTAAAGGTTTCCTCACCTAATTGAATCTAATACTTACATGTGGACGTGATGTGAATGGTTTTCTCACCCATGATCCAAGAGCTATCCTAATGAAATAAGTTTATTTGGTTATCAAGGACATACTTCTATGAATAATGGGTGAACTAGGACTAAATAAGTATTACTTGGGAATTATGCGTAGAATCGAGTGCATATTTAAATGATATGAAAGCTTTTACACCAATTTAGTCCAGCTTCTGAATGGAAAGCTTTTACGCAAGTTGAGTCAGACTTTCAAATACGATCCTTTACTCTAGTTGAGTTCAATTTCACAAGTATGTATATATCTTCATATAGAGCCCTTCTATACAAGTTGAGTCTGAGTTTTTTGGAGCATTCTTAGTATCGCATAAAAACGTGTCCTCGTAGGTTATTTAGCTAATGGATCGACCTAAACTAAATCAAGGTTCTACCTTAGGCAAATAGGACAACCCTTTTTGGTGTGGGTAACATGGGGGATCATTGTTTAGCAAACATATTGTCTATGTTTGATACGGCTAATTCCAATGAAGTCAATTTTAAATTGAACTACACATTACTGCAAGGAAGTACTGTAAGTATGTCTTGATATGAGGTTTACTTGTATGATTTATGCTTTGCTTGCATTATTGTTATAGTGTCTTTCCTTAAAATGATTGACGAAAGTTAAATGTTACCTTGTCTATCAAAAATAAGATAAAGGATGAGAAAAAAACAAGAAGAATATGAATGACGACCTAAATTGGTTTGCATAGGATGGGTGAGATTTGTAGGGTCTTATCCATGCATTGCACAAGCATTTTTTGACGTTACTTATGACGTGTTTCCTTAAAATTATGTTGATCGAGATGCATTGATCACGCTTATGCCTATGTTGATATTTCTTATGCTTATGATTTATATTATTTTCTCTTATGCATATAGTATATTCCTTATGTTAATGTCTCTTATGATTATGGTATATGTCTTATGTTTATTAATGCCCATATTATGTTTATGTTGATTACTTATGCTGGCCATCATATTAATTTCATTATTGTTCTAATTCATACTCCTCTTTATATTTTTATCAATTATAAGGTTTGGCAATATTGACTTCCTTCCTCGTGGCTAGGTTTGGAGTAGAACAAGTAAATATTTGGTTAGTCCTCATAGCATAGAGGACTTGATATTACTTTCCTTTTATGTCTTTCTTTTATGTGAGAACTGTTTATTGGTTGTGTCCCAAGATTTTTAATGTTTTAAATGGTTAGACACAAGTGTAAGACTTCTGTTTCATTTCATGATGTTTCGAACTTATTGAAAAACTGTTTTCAATTTCCGCACTTTTCTATTGCCTTATGTTATGATATGCTAAGGGTATTTGTATGGAGTCCTTCGGGGTTTTATATGCCTTGTAACATCTTGGGTTACGCTTGGGTTGTGAAAACATGGTAATCAAAGCGCAAGGTTTAGAATTGGTCTAGGATGTATCAAACCACATATAGTAGAGTCTTGTTCATTAGTGTGAAGCGCGCTATATTTATGAATCAGAGGCTATTAGATGTTTAGGAAACTTCACTTCTTCATTCCCTATATTGTTCCATAGATCTTAACTCTATTAGATCTTTCTCTTAATCCGAGCTTTATTGTTTTCAAGATATGACTACATAAGATCTATCTTTAGAAGGAATTAGGAAGAGAATATAGATCAAGATGTTCCTCCCCAAGATCCTCCAAAAGCTCATATTGACCCTTCGGAAGAGAATGTAACAAATAAGAAGTTTAGGTTTTGTTTTCAAATGTTGACACATGCTCGGATTGAAATTCATAACTTTTATGGGTTAAAGATTGAGGAAGATCATCTAGTGAATAAAGATGAGGCCTCTAAGGTGTTCGTATTTTTGGGAGTGACTCTGTCACGACCGGGGAGCACCCCCTGGACGTAACCGATGTCTTCGTCCTAAAAGAGGCCTTGGACAAGCCCTTAGCATACATAATTGCAATTCATAGGTCAACAAAATAGGAAAAAATTGGAACTTTACATATGAAATTTTCTTATACTTCTGATTTATCAAAAATAGTCTACAATCGCCTCACACCTAACCATCTATCATAGGAGTAAGATTTGGGATATAGCCCTTACAACATTACAAAATGTGTCATAGGAGAATACAACATAGTCTTTACAATGTAGGAATTAGAACAAAGTCTTTAGGCTAATCAAATATTAAGAACTAGAATAATCTGTTTCGTCCTCTGACATGGGGACTCACCAACTTGGGAATCTATCAAAGCTTCTTGATATTATTCCTTCAAATTCTTCAATGACCCAAACCTACATAATTGAAGAAATGGAGAGAATATGGGTTAGTACAAACCACATGTAATTAGTATGGATATATGCAAGTAAACAAATAGAAAACATGCACAAAGGGACATTTTATTTTAAACATGTCAAGTTCACTTTGGAAACCTTTTATGCACATTTCAAGAATATATACAAGTCCATACATAACAACAACAAGACATATTCATATTCATTTTCAACAGTAACACCATAACAAATATGTTCTAGAGTCCATTTCATCAATACATCACAAGACCTCACTAATAACCCCAATCCAAGTCCACTAGTGCAATGTATATGTGAAGCCCCATAACCCCACATTAACAAAGTAAACTAGAAAAGAGACAATAGGCATTGCATTTACATCATAAGACATCCAAAACAAGTTTATTCAACCTCATACATAAAAATTTAGACCAACATCATGATTACCAAGTGAATGCAACATGTTAAGAGACCAACATGATTTAGGATGAACATTATGCCTTTCATTCATAACATATGTACATAAAAAACTATCTTGGGAATCTTTTCAAGGTCCACATGTGCAATGTATTTGTAAAGTCCCATTCCCTTACCTACACTCGTAAACCTCTGAAGTCACCCTAGTTACAATACATCTTTCTATTTTCATTCATTCATTTTACTTTCCAGAAACGTTGCCATAACCGACATGAGACTATGTGAGCCAAACATGGAATTTAGTGTTAACCCCTCACACAAAAAGAAGGGAATCCTACTTACCAAGGTAGGACATATACATCTTAATAGCGTCTATGTGGATCTACTAATTAGGTTTCCTAAGGGGGCACAAAGTTAAGGAACTAGGAGGTTGTTAATAAAAATCCTTTTTATGCTAATTAGCATTGTAGTTTCGACCTCATGAGAGACATGGTGTGAAACACCCTTCCTTTGTGAAGGAACACCTCTAATTTTGAAGTTTAGCGGTGCTAAATTCAATTTCCTTTTTAAAGAATCTTATAAGTCTTTCTTAAACATTAGTTCATGAGGAAGACCCTACGAAATTACCCATTGTATAACATTTTCATTTTGTCATAGATTATATGATGAAAATGTACTTTCATCAAAACCATCATTAATGTGTGATTGTTACTTCATAACATGGTCACAAGATCTTACATGTGAATTAACTTCAATTCTAAATAGTCACACACCTATCATCATCATCTCACAATTTACCACATTAATGACATGATCATACCTTCATAAATTCATCATTCACATCTCAATTAACCATCCTTACTAAAGATAATTTAACATTAACACAATAACAATACTAGTTCATAACCTTGAAGGTCTTACTAATGGCTTCTATGAAATACGTTCAAGAACCCCTTCCCAAATCAATGTTATAGAAATAAATTCACCCCTCAATCCATTATCCTCATCATACAATAGCCAATATTACAAGAGCACCCTTAATTTCATTATCAATATCACCACACTATTGATTATTAAAGTAATTGATTAAAACTCATTAATTAAGCATGAATATACAACTAAACATTCATAATCCATCATAATTAGTGACCGAATTTCAGGTTTTGAAGGAAAACCATTTGTTGAGAAAACCCTTGAATTTGGGTGATTTTTTATATCATCTTTTGATAGACCTCTTGGGAAAACAATCCCAAGAGTGAAAGAATCCATACCTTAGGAAGACATTATCCACGAAATTGAGTAAGAACATTGGATATTGGGTCTTCTTCTTGAAACTTCAATTTGTCTTCAATAGAGCCCTACCTCTCTTTATATATTATTGTATAGCTCTTATATCATGATGATGATTGGTATGGTCAACTTATGGTGGCGGTGCTTATGTGATATAATTGTGGATCATGTGGCCTTGTTGACATTACTTTATGAATTGTGAATTAATGTGGCTTCGTCAGCATTACTTTATGCATTATGTTATTTTAATGTATAACTTGTCTATGTGTTCATTGTAAATGTCTTGATGACTTACGTATATATGTGAAGTAAACCATGCGTTCTTCTATGTAATAATAGGTGATCATGATAGGCTGTAGTGATGCCTTATGTGTGTATGCTTGAAGTTGAAGTGTTAATCTTCCTAGTTGACTATATGAGACTTATGATGACTAATATTTATGATTCTATAGAAGTGTGTGGAATTACTAATATGTATGCTTAGTTGAACCTATGTGCTTCTTGAATGATATGCTATATCTGATATGGTGAAGTATGTGTGTGTCTTGTTTAGGTAGACTTGTGTCCCTTACTTGATACATGTATAATGTGAATATGAGTTCATGACTTAGTATTCTAAAGCTTATTAGTCATGTCTGTGTGATTGACATGTGATCTTGAATAGTTTAGAATGTCGAATCTTCTAGAAAGAATGTTATGATATCCTTGTCGTTGAAAGTTGTAATGGTATCCTTGTTGTGTGAATGGTTGAGTTAAGTTGGTTTGCTGGAACGGCATGAAATCATCCTTTGGAAAACCATTGATCTATAATCTTAACCATTGTAGGTATCCTTAGTGGACCCTCTTTGGTAAGGTGTAATATGATTGGGTTGTGAAATTGATATGGAACCCCTTCATGTGCTCAATTATGTGAATTTGTAACATTTCAAAAATCCAAGATGTGTCGTTAAGCCAAACATAGGTGTCATGAAGTCTAGACACTGTTTTAAGGTCATTGTAATTAATATAGGTCATTTAGGGAGTCTATGAACTAAAACGTCCAAGAACGTCCATGACGTTCGAAAGTTGGTTCAAAGAGGTACTAGTGTGCCTTGGCCTATTTGACTAGTTTTTAAGTGTCGGAAATTAATGAAATTTGGTAAAAATGTGTGGAACACATGTTAGTCATGTCTCCTGGTTGAAACATTCGGGTATGACTCCCCAAGGACCAACCAAGGGCCCTTAAGGAGGACCCCTGCATATTGAGGTAACACTGCCTAGGCAGTATGCATCGACGGAGGAGGCTACTATCCGTGTGTGGACTGACGGGGTGTCTATGACACCTTCGTCTCACACTTAGACAATTTGAGGAAGCTCTCATCTTCACAAGTCTCTGAACTTATCGACAGATGTGCAGGACGAGAGGGGGGTAGGCTCGTCGACTCACACACGGCTCACAACGGGGTTCTGTCTGTGAGGGCTGATATTTTCCTGCACGTTTTAATTTAATTTGCTATAATTATTTAGGGGTTTAGGTGGTTAATTAAGGTATTAAGGGGTTCTAATTAAGTTATTTTGTCATCCATATAAAGTCCCCTACCACTTTAATCTAATTAGAACTAAAAAACCAATTACTCTATCTTCTCTCTTATTTCTCTCTCTATTGGAAGACACCATTGAAGACTAAGCTAAGAAAGGGCTTTGGGGGCTGGAAAACGATGAATTCATCTCCAAATCATTGTCAAAACGTTGATGTATGGGATCTCTTCACCTTTGAGATGTCTTTCCGCAAAGGGTTTATTCAAAGTGTTTTCAAATGTAGAGTTTTCAAATGGGTTTCATCCAATTACGAATGTGAAGTTATGAATTGAGTTGTTGATGTGTCTTTAGGTTATATTGACTAGATTAACATGTATTTTTAAATTGATTATGGCAATTTTTGATGGTCTTGCCTAAATTGAATAATATGATCCTATGTAACTAGGCCTAGGTTGTGATCTTCACTTATATTGGATATTGTATATTTAATTGACTTGGTTAAGGTTTGAATTACTACTAGATGATGTTTTTATGCTAATTATGAATGAATTAAGGTGATGTATAGTCTTTCATACTATTTCTTGAGAAGGGATCTACGGTATGATGAATTGACTTAAACCTAAGCTTTGATCTATTATGGAATTGTTATGTAGTGATTCTTTTAGCCTTGTGATTATATTGGTTATTGAATTATGGTGACTTGATGACCTAATTGAGTTGAACTAAGGGTGGATGGTAAGACCTTGATGATGAATTGTGAAGAAGACTTGGTAAGTCTTCTGATCCCTATACTTTGCTTCAATTATGGTTAATTGTGAGTAAGTCATGATGATTGTGTTGGAGTATGCCTTGTTTAGGGTTTATAGGGTGGTATGATAATGAATTGAAATGTCTTGCTTATGTTTGTGAGGTTTATTAGGATGTAATGTTATAAGGATGATGGTGACTACCAACGTGCCTTATTATGAAATAGTATGTAATGTGTTAACCTTACTTATGTGGATTGTGATGAAAAGATTATACTCATGCAATTCCTGTTGAGCTATTATGATGATGATTATACAAGGTCTAGACCCTATGACCTAAACTAAGTTATGATTGATGGATAAATATTAAAGACATTTCAAAAAGGGACTTAGCTTAGCACCGAGCGAACTTGACAATGGGAGGTGATGACTTTCCAATAGAGGAAGTGTTACCCTTTAGTTATATATGTGATGTTGACTCCCCATAGAGGGATACTCATTTCATTGATTCCCAATGAGATGAGGCCCCAATTAAAAGGTGGTATGTAGAGGGAATTACCTATCTCTTCGTTCTTGAACTATGTTGCCCCCATAGGAAAACTAGGTAGTGGATCCACTTAGAAAGCTACGTTTATGTTTGGTTTTACTTTGGCCGGTAGACCACCTTGCATCGGTGTAAGGTTTTGCAAAACCAAATTCCACATTAGCTCATGTGGTCTATATCGGTTAAGGCAAGTGTTCCCTAAACTAAAATGAAGTAATGATGTATAGACTAACTAGAGTGACTTGAGGGGTTTGACTTAGCTTAGGTAGGGGTATGGGACTCTACCTATGCCTTCTAGTTTGCCTTGATAGGAGCTTTAGGAGGTCAATATTATGCTTATAAATGATGATAAAGGTAGATGACCTTATATGATGATTATGATGATTATGAACATGTAAATGATCTTTATTGTTAAGTATGAACATATGTGTGTTGAAGGCTAAGTTATGTGAAATGAGTTACTATTTATGATTTTTATTTGGTTACTTGATTAAGTAGGGTTATGGGGCTTTGCTTGGTCATTGCACTTGTGATGTTGTAAGGATTATGATTGGTTGTCTTGCTTTGCTATTTACATGATGAACTCTTATTCATGCTTGTGATGTTATTACTTGGTGATTGGGTTGTATGAGATTATGGGTTCAAGTATGTGATATGCATATGGTTTCTTTGACTTGATTGAACATGTCTAAATGATTTGTACAGTTTGTTGGTTGTGCATAAAGAGGTAAAATGGCATGATTTAACTAAATGTCCCTTTTTAGTATGTTTGGTTGTTATATGTGCATATGGTCTCATACTTAGTACATGTGGTGTACTAACCCTATTTTCTCCCTCTTTCCCAAACAATTTTAGGTTCCGATCATTGAGGTTTGGTTAGAGGAGATTGAGAAGGAGGCTTGGATATTCTTGTCATCCAAGTGGTAGGTCCTCATTTTCCTGAGGATGTTGCCGATATTCTACCTGTGGATTTTCTTAGATATTAAGACACTTATGTTGACTCTATCTTTAATTTGAAGAAAAGTTGTATAATTCCTATATGTGGATTACTTTTATTGTTGTAGGGCTATGCCCAAGTTTACATTGTCATTCCAGATGGTTATGAGATTACACGGATTTGATGACTCTATTTCTATCTTATATATGTGTATGTGAAATAAAGTAGAAGACTATGTAATCTTCTTATACGAAGGGTCTATGTATACTCGATATTAATACTATTATGTGTATGTAGAGGTCTATGTAAACCTCCAATTAGATATCGTTAAAAGTTTTAAATTTTCCATACTTTTTGACTTGTGAATGCGATGATAATAGTTAAGGGGCTAGTCTTAGTCCTCAAAGAGAACGGCAATGACTGTTACGTCTAGGGGGTAAACCCGGATGTGACAAACTTGGTATCAGAGCATAAGGTTAAATATCCTTGATAACGATGTCTCTCTCAACTACGTCTATGTAGATTCATATTCATAATTGTGAAGCGTGCCACACTTATGAATAGGTATCGATGTGATGTTTAGGAATCTCTGTCTTTCTTGGAAATCAAATGTCCTGCCACACTTATTAATTGCTTTCACCTAAACCTTGTATTTTGGTTATAGGAAATGAATACTCAGAGAACTGTGGCTAGAAGGTTTGAGGAGAGGTTGCTCCTCCCCATGGTAATCAAGATCCTCCACTAGAAGATGAGGTTGATGTTGAACAAGTTTCGACCAACCCTCCACCTTTGACGGATGGAGATATAAGGGTTGCCCTTTTTTAAATGTCCCAATCCATTACTTCTCAAGCTCAAGCCGCCACTCTCCAAGCTCAAGCTATGACGGCCCAAGCCAATCGGGAGGATGCACCCTGAGCCAATCTACAAGTCTCTACCACAGTATCTCGTTTGAGGGACTTCACTCGGATGAACCCTCCTACTTTCTCTGGGTCTAGGGTTGATGAAGACCCCCAAGAGTTCATCGATGAGGTGTATAGGATAATCTTTGCCATGGGGTTAAGCACTAGTGAGAAGGACGAGTTCGCCACATATCAACTCAAGGATATGGGTCAAACATAGTATGTTCAATGGAGGGACAATCGGCCACTTCGGGGTGGACTGGTAACTCGGGAGATTTTTCAAGAAGGCATTTCTTGATCGGTTCTTCCCTAGGGAGATGAGGGAGGACAAAGTGGTGGACTTCATCAACCTTCGTAAAGGAGGTATGAGTGTTCTTGAGTAATCTATGAAATTTACTCAATTGTCAAAATATGCTCCTTCTTTGGTTTCCGATCCTAGAGATGAGATGAGCCAATTTGTGACAGGAGTGTCGGATGATTTGCAATAAGAATGTCATTCGTTTATGATACATGACAACATGAATATATCTCGTCTTATGGTTCATGCTAGACAAGTTGAGGAGGCACGAGCTAGGAGGAAGACTAGAGATGTTAAGAGGGCAAGGTCCTTTGAAGGTGGTTCTTCCAAGAGTAGGCTTGAGATTCAAGACAAGTCTAGGTTCAAAAAGAGGTTCTCCAATCAAGTTCAATCCAAGTTCCCTAAGGCTCGTGATGACAAGATGGCTAAACCTAGAGACCAAAAGGGGAAGAGTGGGAACTCACCTAATGAGAAGCCTACATGTGCCAATTGTGGAAAGGGTCATTTCGGTGAGTGTTTGGTTGGAACGGGCAACTGTTTTGGTTGTGGTAAGAGTGGCCACAAGGTTCGAGATTATCCTAACATGAAAGGGGAAAGAGAAGAGTGGTCAAGCAAGTGGTTCTAGTGATGCTCCAACGAAAAAGCCCTTCTATGCTCTTCGTACTAGGGGTGAACAAGACACCTTTCCCGATGTGGTGACCGCTATGTTACAAGTCTTTTCTATAGATGTTTATGCTTTACTTGATCCGGGTGCTACATGTCTTTTGTTACACCTCTTGTATCTAAAATGCTTAATACTTTACCGGATATCTTGCATGAGACGTTCTTAGTGTCTACACCGATGGGTGAGTCGGTTGTTGCAAAGAGGATATATAGAAATTGTCCTATCATGTTGCCCAATAGAGTTTCTAATGTTGATCTAGTAGAACTAGATATGCTTGATTTTGACATTATTTTGGGTATAGATTGGTTGAATTCTTGTTTTTCCTCTATTGATTGTCATACAAGGGTGGTGAGGTTTAATTTCCCAAATGAACCCGTTGTTGAGTGGAAGGGGGGAAGTTCTATACCTAGAGGTCGTATCATTTCTTGTTTAAATGCTTGCAAAATGATATCTAAGGGATTCCTATATGATATAGTGAGAGTCCAAGATCTTGACTCCAAAATTCTTCATATTGAGTCGGTGCCCGTAGTGAGTGAATTTCCAGAGGTATTCCCTAATGACCTTCCCGGTATTCCTCCCTAATGGGAAACTAATTTTGGTATCAATTTGCTATCGGAAACAAACCCCATTTCGATTCCCCTTATCAAATGGCATTGGCCGAATTGAAGGAATTGAAAGCACAACTTAAAGATTTACTAGACAAGGGCTTCTTAAGGCCTAGTATTTCTCCATGGGGTGCTCCGGTCTTGTTTGTGAAGAAAAAGTATGGGTCCTTGAGAATGTGTATTGATTATCTCCAACTCAACAAAGTCACAATTAAGAATAAGTATCCTCTCCCTCGGATTGATGACTTGTTTGATCAACTCCAAGGGGCAAGCTACTTTTCAAAAATTGACTTGAGATCGGGGTATCACCAACTTAGAGTGAGAGGTGAGGATATACCAAAGACGACATTCCGAACTAGATATGGGCACTATGAGTGCTTAGTTATGTCCTTTGGTCTCATAAATGCTCCGGCGGCGTTTATGGACAAAATGAATACGGTGTTTTGAAGTTACCTAGCTTCTTTTGTCATTGAGTTCATTGATGACATCTTGGTATATTCGAAAGATGAGAGTGATCACATGGGTCATTTGAGGTTGATATTTCAAACCCTTAAAGAGCATCGGTTGTTTGCCAAGTATATCAAATATGAGTTTTGGTTGAGGTTGGTGGCATTTCTTGGTCATATCATCTCTAGTGAGGGAGTTGAGGTTGATCCAAACAAAACGGAGGCGGTAATAAATTGGCTTAGACCATTGACTCCAACCGACATTAGGAGTTTCTTGGGTCTAGTGGGTTACTATAGGAGGTTTGTGGACGGTTTTGCGTCCATAGCATCACCCTTGACTACATTAACGCAAAAGAGTAAAAATTTTGAGTTGTCGAAGGCATGTGAAAAGAGCTTCCAAATCTTGAAAGATTAGCTTACTTCCGCTCCGGTTTTGACTTTACTGGAGGGAACAAAAGGTTTTGTTGTGTATTGTGATGCATCCCGTGTGGGTTTGGGGTGTGTACTTATGAAACATGGCAAAGTGATTGCCTATGCTTCTAGGAAACTTAAGGTTCATGAGAGACACTATCCAACACACGACCTTGAGTTAGCGGCCGTGGTGTATGCCTTGAAAATGTGGAGGCATTACTTGTATGGTGTTCATGTTGATTTCTTCACCGACCATAAGAGTCTCCAATATGTGTTTACCCAAAAGGATTTGAATCTTCGGCAAAGGAGGTGGTTAGAATTGTTGAAGGACTACAACATGAGTGTCCTCTATCACCCCGGCAAGGCCAATGTGGTTGGGGATGCCCTATGTCGTACGACAATGGGTAGTGTTTCTCACATAGATGAAGCCAGAAAGACCTAGTAAAAGATATTCATAGGTTGGCTAGGTTGGGTGTGAGATTGGAAGACTCTCCGAATGGTGGTATGTTGGTTCGACATAACTCTGAGTCATCTTTGGTGGTTGAGGTGAAGTCCAAACAACACCTTGATCAACCATTGATGGAATTGAAAGAGTCGGTCCTTTGTAAGCTAAATGAATCATTCTCCTTAAGGGGCGATGGTGTTTTAAGGTACCAAGGAAGATTGTGTGTTCCCGAGGTAGATGGGTTGAGGGACGGGATCCTTGAGGAAGCCCATTTGTCCCGCTACTCCATTCATCCGGGTGCAACAAATATGTACCATGACCTTAATGAGACTTATTGGTGGGAAGGTTTGAAGAAAGATACAGCGGAATTTGTTCCTAACTGTCCAAATTGCCAACAAGTGAAGGCGGAACATCTATAGTCAGGTGGCTTACTACAAGAAATTCAAATTCCTACTTGGAAGTGGGAAGACATCAATATGGATTTGGTGGTATGTTTACCTAAGACTCAAAAGCAATATGACTCCATATGGATGATGGTTGACAGGTTGACCAAGTCTGCTCACTTTATTCCCGTCAAGTCTACTTATACGGCGGAAGATTATGCTAAGATCTTCATAAATGAGATTGTGTGTCGCCATGGTATTCCGTTATACATCATATCGGATAGAGATGCACAATTCACATCTAGGTTTTGGAGGTCATTTTAAGAAGGGTTGGGTATTAAGGTGAATTTGAGTACCGCTTTTCATCTCCAAACGGATGGTCAAGCGGAACGTACTATTCAAACCCTTAAGGATATGCTTAGAGCTTGTGTCATCGATTTCAAAGGTAGTTGGGATAAGCACATGCCTTTGGTAGAGTTTGCTTATAATAGTAGTTTCCATTCATCTATTTTCATGGCTCCCTATGAAGCCTTGTATGGTCGGAGGTTTAGGTTTCCTATTGGGTGGTTTGAAGTCGGTGAGTCTTCGATTCCTTGTCCCGATTTGATTCATAAGACTTTGGAAAAAGTTCATATTATAAGAAATCGCTTGCAAACGACCTATAGTCGGCAAAAGTCTTATGCCGACCAAAGGAGGAGGGATCTTGATGACTCTATTTCTATATTATATATGTGTATGTGAAATAAAAGTACAATACTAAGTAATCTTCTTAATAAAAGTAAAATTATGTGAGCATGATTTGAGTAAGGTATGAACTTGGGTCTTCTTGTGTATGTCATGTTGGTGTAGCTACTGCCCTAAGGGCATTCATATGGTGAAATATTGAAAAATTGCTTATGGGTAATGATGGTTTGATTTGTTGATGAGTTGCTCTCATTGTATAGTTCTTATTATGAATTGCTATTTGAGTTGTATGGTCCACCTTATGGGTGGCGGTGCTAATTGATGAACTTGATGATGTTTAGTATGTGTTGAGTAGGTAAATTTGAAGGTTTAATATGTGAAATGAAGATATATAGAAATGGCTCTTGTATTGTGTTTTGTGTAGCTTGAATTGTATGTTTGACCTAGTTTATGTCTAAATGAAGTATATGACTATGAGAAGCATGTAGTGTGTGTAACTTGATGAATCAAGGTTAAAGTATGAGTAGAACTTGATGATAATGAGATGATACCTATATGCAAGGTGTGCACATGTACACACACACACACTTTAAAGATTGTATTATTCCAAGTTGAGCAAAAAGGGGAATCTTGAGGTGGACACACTTCGTGAGTTGAGATGTAGTGTCTAGTAGCAACCTCTCCATTCCTAGTGAGCTTTCTAAGATAGAATATTATGTTGAGAAATCCATGGGGAGATATGCCTAGCACCGAGAGGATATGAAGGGGAGGTGGATTGCACTTCGTGAGTTGAGATGTTGTACAAAGTACCTCTTGAGATGAGTACTCCTCGTTAGTATAGAGTGACTTACTTAGTAGCAATCTCCTTATCCTTAACTATGTGGCCGCATAGGTGTAGCTATTGGAAAAGCCATGTAAACGCTAAGAAGCATGACCTTACTCTAGGCAAGTAAGGATCCCTCATCCGATAGGGGTTAATATCGGGATTCCATGTCTAGCTCTCATGGTCTTTGTCGTTTAAGCTAACTACCACAAAAGAATTGATTTGAAACTAATTATCTTGTTTATTGTTGAAATTGTGTATGTATGTCGTGAAGTGCTCTATCCGCATTAGTTACCAAGTAGGAGCATTGAGTGGGAGTAGTAGTATGGGATGCTATTCTCACATTGCACTTGGTGTGACCTATACCTACTATGGGAGAAGAGTACCTTCATGAAATCCGTGTGAATGAGTACTGTGGTGTAGTGTTATGGAGGATTATTGTGGAGTACTTGAGTAAATGGAATCCATTAGGAGTAGTAAGTGGTAGTGGTAGTATGGGATGCTCCTCTCACATTGCACTTGGTATGACCTATATTTCCATGAGTGTTTTGCACATGTTAGCCAAGGGCGTGGATTTGATTTCTAACGAAGTAAGCCTAAGATTTGGTAGTTTTAAGGGTCGCTTTGGTGTGCTTTGAAGGGAGGTGTAATGAGAGTCCCTTCTTGGCTCACCTTAGGGAGTCTTAGGATAACCTTGGGTTAGGGCAACTTCAAAGGAAAAGGGTTTGCATGACTTGGACCGTGCCATTCACTGTAAGGTCTTCATTGTAAGAATTCAAAATGTTCACTATGATGCTTTATTCAATTTTATTGAAAGTTTAGCAAAGTTAATTGAAATGTTCCTTTTGTTTACTTTAAGTTTGGCGAGATAGCCATAAAGTGTTAATTGCTGATTCTTATGTGGTTTTGCTTCTAGATTCATGAAGGTTATATTTGAATTACATAAAAAGCTATCTTTACTAAAATGTCCCTTTTTGCATGTTTTTGCATATGCCATACTTAGTACATTGTTGTACTAACCCCATACTTTTTATACCTTATGAGTATAGGTTGGAAGCCCTTTTGGGAGGATCGGAGTCGAAGCTTGGGAACTTTATCTCTCAAGAATTTGGTATGTCCTCATATATTCGAGGACATAGTTTTATGTTTCTTAGTTTCTTTATTAATATTAAAAAATGTATTTACTTTTATCGTAAAGGGCCGTGTCCCTAAGATTCCAAGTTGTGTCTTTAAGTTGGCTTGTGACGATAAGATTTCTTAGTATTTATGAAAAGACTCATTTTATTATTATTATCGTGAAAAGTTTTAAATTCCGCACTACTTTTCATGCTTTATGTTATGAATGCTAGTTAGAGGGCTTGTACGAGACCCCAAAGGGGTCAAGTACGCCCGGTCATGATTCGAAGGTTTTCCCTAACTTCTAGGGGGTGCTTTCAGGTCGTGACAGACTTGGTATCAGAGCATAAGGTTTTGGGAAATAGTTTAAGGTCTAAAAGTCTCACAAGCCACGTCTAGTAGTATCTTGGTCATTGGTGTGAGTCGCGACACATCCATGGACAAGAGGCTATAGGACGATAGAGTTTAACTTTCTTCATTACTCTTGAATCGTGCCATAGAACTTAATTCGATAAGGTCTCTCTCTTCTTCTCCTTTGCCCGGTGGTTTTCTAGGTGTGATTGCTTGGAAAGGAAGATGTTTCTAAGTTGAGGAGAAAAAAAATGAGTTTTGATTATATGATGGTTTTGTGGCTAGAAGAGTAAATATGAAGGTAAGATTTAAGAATTTGTGATGTGATGTCATTTATGGCTAGGTGTGATTTATGAGATTGGAAGTGTAGAGGTGAGAAACTTTATGGGGATTTAGTTCTAAGCATGGTAAGAGTTATAAGGATTGAATAAAGTGCCTTTGAGGACAAATGAGTTATTTTGTGATTATGTTCAATGATGGTAGAAATGCTTTAAGGTGTAAATTTGAGGAAGTTGAAAGAATGAGGGGATTTTATAGAAGTTGAAGGCAACTCTCTTGTGTGACTAATGTTTCATACTTGTTCTTGTGATTGGTAGATGTTGTGGTGTAGGCTTACACTAAGATGGAAAATGTGGTATGAATATCTAGTGAGCAAGTTTTGTTCCATGAGGTTGAGTTAAGTGGTGCCTAAGTGTTGAATGAGGTGATGTTTAAGAGAGTTTGTATAGGCTTGAATCCAAAAAGGGAAGTGTTATGCTTAACTTGTAAGGTTGATGTTTAGACTTGATGTGCATGAGTTAGAAGTAGTAAGAGTTCCTACCTTGTGAGGGACATAATGGTGCTTTGAAGTATGAGTCCTTGAAGATGGCTTTACCCTAAGTGGGGGAGAATGAGTTGACTAAAATAGCATGTAATGTACTTAGTCCAAGAGAATCCTCAAGGGTCACTAAGTGGGAGTGGTAGTATGGGATGCTACTCTCACATTGCACTTAGTGAAACTTGTCAAGTCTCTTTGGAGTAAGTTAAGATAGTCTTGTCTCTCATATTGTCATGTCATCTTGTTAAAGTTTCTTGAAAGGTGCATTATGGAAATTTTAAAGCATGTCGCACACTGAAGTTTTGAATTCACTGTAAGTTTTGTGGATTTTGAGAAAAATTGTTATGTCTTGAATTTTAGTTTCAATATGTGCAAAATTGTTTTATATGAGCATGTTTAATGTTCAAGAAGGTAGTTCCTCCATAAAAGAAGTTTAAGGTTGAGTTTTGACTTTGTGAAGTTTGGCAAAAGTAGTCTATGTTGATAAGTGTTGAAAGTGTGAAATGATATTCCTTGCTAATTGATGCTTTGATTGTTGATGTTTTGATCATGATCTTAGTGTATTATATGATGCTAAGTGAGTCCTTGTTGTTCTTAAAATTTAAGTGTCATTCGAGGACGAATGTTATTCCAAGTGGGGGAGAATATAACGCCCCAAAATGAACTAAGGTGAACTAGAGCCTCATGGTTGTTTCTTGAGTTAATTTTAAGTGAAACGGAGTTAGTTTGGTGTCCTTAGGCAGTGTGCAAAGTTTGGTTAAGTTTGGAGTTCAATCGACCAAAAACGTCCATGACGTTCGGATGGTATGCCTTAGAATGTACTTGTATGTCTTGGCGAGTTTGGATGAGTTTTATGTTTTCGTTTTACTTGAAACATGCGTCGGATGTTCCTTAGACCTAGAATACTTAGTTTAGGGGTTGACGTCCGGGCACGACCCCACTTAGGACCCACAAGGGGCCCTAGATGAAGGGCCCAAGACTTGGGCAAAGTCTGCCCATCAGTGGCTCACGACGACCATGGCGACGGTCCGTTGCACTCAGGACAGTCCGTCGATCCAGGGCGTCGCGAGTAACAGAGAGTGGAAACTTGGACAGGCTCCAGTTGGAGCCAAGTGTTCCTCGACAGGACCCCATGACTGTCCGTGGTGAACGTGACGGTCCGTCGAGGAGGTCTCGTTGACGAGGCCTGCCAGTGCACGACTTAAGGCTGCCAACTTGGGGTGTTTTATGTAAATACACCCCAAGTCTTATAAGAACCTAGGTGTATAATTTTGGTATTTTTAGGTTATATTAAATTAGTTTTAAACCCTAGACCTAGACAAGATCCCCTCACTTCTAAATTCATCTCTCTCTCTAAAGAAACTCTCTCCAAGACTCCATTGAAGGCTAGAGGTTAAGGAAGGAAAGGAGGGCTTCTTTGGACGTGTTTCTTCATCAAAATTAGTGGGTTTCCTTCTCTTAAAGGTATGGTATCCATTCTTGAATATCTTTTCATTCAAGAAGCCAACTTCCCAAAATGGTTTTCAAAAGGGTTTCTAAACTCAAACTTCTTCTAACTTTGATTTCTAGTATGGATCTTCTTGTATTTAAGTTCTAATGGTTTAAATGTATTTATAATGGTTTGAATTGATGATTTTGATGTTAAAACTCCATGAAACTCTTGTATATGCATACTTCAACTTTTGGCTTGAAAATGGGTTATCTGAGCATGATTTGAGTAAGGTATGAACTTGGGTCTTCTTGTGTATGTCATGTTGGTGTAGCTACTGCCCTAAGGGCCTTCATATGGTGAAATATTGATAAATTGCTTATGGGTAATGATGGTTTGATTTGTTGATGAGTTGCTCTCATTGTATAGTTCTTATTATGAATTGCTATTTGAGTGGTATGGTCCACCTTATGGGTGGCGGTGCTAATTGATGAACTTGATGATGTTTAGTATGTGTTGAGTAGGTAAATTTGAAGGTTTAATATGTGAAATGAAGATATATAGAAATGGGTCTTGTATTGTGTTTTGTGTAGCTTGAATTGTATGTTTGACCTAGTTTATGTCTAAATGAAGTATATGACTATGAGAAGCATGTAGTGTGTGTAACTTGATGAATCAAGGTTAAAGTATGAGTAGAACTTGATGATAATGAGATGATGCCTATATGCAAGGTGTGCACATGTACACAACACACACTTTGAAGATTGTATTATGCCAAGTTGAGCAAAAAGGGGAATCTTGAGGTGGACACACTTCGTGAGTTGAGATGTAGTGTCTAGTAGCAACCTTTCCATTCCTAGTTAGCTTTCTAAGATAGAATATTATGTTGAGAAATCCGTGGGGAGATATGCCTAGCACTGAGAGGATATGAAGGGGAGGTGGATTGCACTTCGTGAGTTGAGATGTTGTAATCCAAAGTACCTCTTGAGATGAGTACTCCTCGTTAGTAGAGAGTGAGTTACTTAGTAGCAATCTCCTTATCCCTTAACTATGTGCCCGCATAGGTGTAGCTATTGGAAAATCCATGTAAACGCTAAGAAGCATGACCTTACTCTAGGCAAGTAAGGATCCCTCATCCGATAGGGGTTAATATCGGGATTCCATGTCTAGCTCTCATGGTCTTTGTCGTTTAAGCTAACTCCCACAAAAGAATTGATTTGAAACTAATTATCTTGTGTATTGTTGAAATTGTGTATGTATGTCGTGAAGTTCTCTATCCACATTAGTTACCGAGTAGGAGCATTGAGTGGGAGTAGTAGTATGGGATGCTATTCTCACATTGCACTTGGTGTGACCTATACCTACTATAGGAGAAGAGTACCTTCATGAAATCCGTGTGAATGAGTACTATGGTGTAGTGTTATGGAGGATTATTGTGGAGTACTTGAGTAAATGGAATCCATTAGGAGTAGTAAGTGGGAGTGGTAGTATGGGATGCTACTCTCACATTGCACTTGGTATGACCTATATTTCCATGAGTGTTTTGCATATGTTAGCCAAGGGCGTGGATTTGATTTCTAACGAAGTAAGCCTAAGATTTGGTAGTTTTAAGGGTCGCTTTGGTGTGCTTTGAAGGGAGGTGTAATGAGAGTCCCTCTTGGCTCACCTTAGGGAGTCTTAGGATAACCTTGGGTTAGGGCAACTTCAAAGAAAAAGGGTTCATATGACTTGGACCGTGCCATTCACTGTAAGGTCTTCATTGTCAGAATTCAAAATGTTCACTATGATACTTTATTCAATTTTATTGCAAGTTTAGCAAAGTTAATTGAAATGTTCCTTTTGTTTACTTTAAGTTTTGTAAGATAGCCATAAAGTGTTAATTGTTGATTCTTATCTGGGTTTGCTTCTAGATTCATGAAGGTTATATTTGAATTGCATAAAAAGCTATCTTTACTAAAATGTCCCTTTTTGCATGTTTTTGCATATGCCATACTTAGTACATTGTTGTACTAACCCCATACTTTTTATACCTTATGAGTATAGGTTGGAAGCCCTTTTGGGAGGATCTGAGTCGAAGCTTGGGAACTTTATCTCTCAAGAATTTGGTATGTCCTCATATATTCGAGGACATAGTTTTATGTTTCTTAGTTTCTTTATTAATATTAAAAAATGTATTTACTTTTATCGTAAAGGGCCGTGTCCCTAAGATTCCAAGTTGTGTCTTTAAGTTGGCTTGTGACGATAAGATTTCTTAGTATTTATGAAAAGACTCCTTTTATTATTATTATCGTGAAAAGTTTTAAATTCCGCACTACTTTTCATGCTTTATGTTATGAATGCTAGTTAGAGGGCTTGTACGAGACCCAAAAGGGGTCAAGTACGCCCGGTCATGATTCGAAGGTTTTCCCTAACTTCTAGGGGGTGCTTTCGGGTCGTGACAGTATGGCTTGGATAGTTGCTCTAAATAAGATGAAGTTAGAGAAAAAAGAAACACTTCATATTCCTTAACCATGTGCCTACATGGGATGTGTCCTCGTTCTACCATTGGCAAGTAGTACACCCTCCATCGGAGTAGGTTATAACTCCTTATTCCATACTTACCTATCATGGTCTATGTCGGTTATTGCTTATTCTCATCATATGGGATACATGCTAGTGTTGGATAAGTTCTTTGAAGTTTAGGTAGTGGTATGGGACACTATCTAGACATTGCACTAATAGGCTTGGAAGATGTTATTGTGTGAGTCCCTAGGTGTTCACCAAGACGATTACATGAATGTCCTTAAGTATTGAATATCTTCTAAATGACTTAAAGAATTTAATGACTTAAGTAAAGACTTATTAATTGAAAAGGTATCTATCTAGAAAAGCTTTGAGGATTGCTTAGGTAGGCTTGGAGAGGGTGTATGGGAGTTTTCTTAATGTCTTACTTAGGTGAGTCTTAGAGTAATTGTAGGTAGGTAGTCTAATTGGTTAAATGAGAATGATCTTATCTTAGGTATTCTAAAGGATCTCTTTGGTATGTATGAACGAATGGTATGGGTGGTCGCTTCGTAACTCACTCAAGTAAACCTTAGAATCACCTTTGGTAGGAGGGTCTCATGTTTATGTGAATTGGTGTGGTATATGGTGTATTGGATTAACTTACTTTAGGTAGTACTTGGGATCATCTAGGTGTGTGTGAAGGGGTTTTATGGGCAGCTACTTCATAACTTACTTAGGTGAGTCTTAGGATAAACTTTAGTAAGGGATCATTGTGAGTAAGTTTATGTGTTTTGACATATTCTTGATGTTATCTTGTGATTTGTAAATTATATGTGAAGTTACAGTGAAGTGACTATAAGGTCACTTTAAGTTTAGTATAATTAAAAATGTGTCTTATATTGTGAATATTGACTTTTTTGATGTCTCTTAATCTATTTTATGCAGATTTTATGTCAAAATATCATGAACGCATGTTTCTATTCTAAATGTCCCTTTTTCATGTTTTTTTCTTGACTTTCATACTCAGTGCATTCACTGTGCTAACCCCTTCTTTTTCCTTTTTGACTAAACTGTAGGGAATTGGAAGTCTTGATACGCCATGGAGGATGGATAAATTTCTAAGGGTTGAAGATGAAGTATTGGTGATTCCTCATCAATTCAAGGACAATACCCACATGTTCCTTTATGTCTTAGTCTTTATTTTTATATCGTGTATGGGCCTAATCCCAAATGTTATATATTCCGAAGTATAGATGGTTCAATGAGACGTTGTAAATGTTTATTGTTTTAGTGAAAGTCTTCAGCTTGCGTATGTTATTGAAAGATTTATTCGTGTCTGAAGAAAGTTATAAATTCTTACTTATTTTATAGTGTTTGTTATGCGATGATTGATACGAGTGGATTAAGTGAGACTTTTCGGAGTCTCATATGCCTTCTGACGACCCAAGAATGCTCTATCTTCTAGGGTGTACTTGTGGGTCGTGACAAAGATAGTATCAGAGCCAGGTTTGGGAGTGTCTTAGTTGTCTCATAAACCACTTTCAATAGAGTCTTGTCCATAATATCAAGCGCGCCACATTATGAATAGGTGTTACGAGCCGCAAGTACACCCTAGAAGAAAGGAGTACTCTTGAGTCGGAACAAGGCGTGCTCGACCTTTCGAAGGTCTTGCACAAACCTCTTAGCTATCACTCACTACCTAAGACGTGAAAAGTAGTGCAAAAATTTAAACTTTTCACGATAGATAATATTAAGGAAAATATATTTTATAAATACTAGGGATAGTCTCTTCGTCACAAGCCAACTTAAAGACACGACATAAATATCTTAGGTACACAACCCTTCACATTGAAAGAAATACATAAGAAGTCTTAACAAGTCTTAGATATGAAAATAAAGAAACATAGACTATACCCTCGAATATATGAGGACATACTTAGTCTTGAGAGAGTCGATTCCCAAGCTTGCGTTTTATCCTACAACTCGGCTCCAACCTATACTTATAAAGCATAGACAAGTATGGGGTTAGTACAAATATTGTACTAAGTATGTCATTATGCAAAATCATGCAAAATGGGACAATTTAGATGACACATACAAGTCATGCTATTTTGCCAAAAGCCTTCATGAATTAAGTTACAAAACATCATAAGGTTATCATTTAACACATAAGGTGAAACTTCCATTTTTCTTAACATAAGAGTATATTTAAAGTGAACCAAAAATATCACATGAACTATTCCTATCATAAGTTGTCCTAAGGTACCCTTAGGTAAGACATAAGGAGATTGCCCATACAACCTACCCAATACTTACCAAATAGATCCTTAAGACTATTTAAGGACAAGCATACTTCATTACATTAAACAAATCAACACTCCATATTAAAGACACTAGAGAAACATACTTGCATTTATGAACTTCACATAAGCACCCCTCTCAAGTGGACTTACAATTCACACAACTGCAATGTGAAAGTAGCATTCTATATTACTACCCCACTATGTGCTCTTTGAGGATTCCATGAAATTAGATACACTACATTCATCATTCATAAGTTTCATCATACAAGATATAAGTTTAATATGATTTCTTAACATTAGACATAAAGTGACATTACTTACTTTTACACCATATCGTGACCCATTCATACATTTTATATAAGGACACACCAAGACTCCCTCCAAATGTCAACTTGTGCAATAGATAAGTAGCGTCCCATTCCACCACCTACCCTAATTAGTACACCCTTAAGAAGACTTTGTCGGTTACATTCATTTGTGGAGGATAACATTAACCAACATATTCCATGAGAGCTTGGCATGGAATCCCGATACTACCCTTAACGGATGATGGATCACTACTTTTCTAAGGTAGAGTCATATTCTTTAGCATTTACATGGGTTATCCAATAGATACACTTACGCAGGTGCGTAGTTAAGGGATGAGGAGATTGTTACTAAGTAAATCACTCTCTACTAATGAGGACAACCATCTCAATAGATACATTGGATACAACATCTCTACTCACGAAGTGTACCCACCCCTTCTTCAAATCCTCTCAATTTTAAGCATAACTCCTCCACGGAGTCTTAAACATTCATTGACTATAGGTTAGGAGATAACTATTGAACACCCAATCTTAAATCACGAAGGGTATCCAACCTCCCACCTATATTGTAATGCTCATTAGGAATAGTGAGGTTGCTACTAAAAACTTCATCTCTACTCACGAAGAGTTTTCACACTAAAATCCCCCTTTTTCATACATAGGAATAGTAGGGATGGTCTAGACACTTTATAGCTACTCACGAAGAGTGTCCACCCTACAATCCCCAATTTTCATTCATTGACTTCATTCATGCATTCAAGTGTGTGTGTGAGTACATGTGAGCACACCTTTCACATAAATACCATTATTCATATCATTGACTTCTAGACATGCTCAAACCCACATTCATCACAATTCACACATTATCATACTTCACATATCAAATACATACTTCATTTAGACATAAACCCTTTAAGATACTCATTTCAATCTCCTAAGACATATTATACATATACATATGAAAATTATCACTTCACTTCAAATATCATGCCCTCAATGCCATTCTCACAATACACATATAACTTCGTATATTTCAAGTAAACACCGCCACCAAAGGTGCACCATACCACTCAAGAGTTACTTCAACATAACTTAGCCAAGATAGAATAACTTACCCTTCATGAAATCTTTTACCACCTATTCACAATTTATTTAGTAATCCATACTAAAATAGCCTTTCCGGCAGTATCTAAAACTCAATAAAACCACCAAGAAACAATAATTTTAACGTTATCTATTCATGCTCATCGAACCCATCTCATAAGCAAAAAGTTGATAAAAAGAATAGAAAAGATTCCATTGGGGATTTGACATTAAAATCATCATTTAAATCTAAGAACAACTCATTTTAATCAATAAAACATTTTCATGCAAACACCCATAATTAGAGTAAAGGAATAAAGAAGTTTGAAGTTTGAAATCCTTTTTGAAATTTCTTCGAAATGGCTTATTGAATGAAAGAAGGATCAAGGATGACTACCATACCTTAATATGAAGAAACCCATGAAAATTTGGTGAAGAAAACTTGAAGAAGTTGGTCCTCTTCCTTGGATATTGAAGCTTCTTCAATGGAGGTTTTTTGAGAGAAGGTTTTTGGAGAAAATTGATTTGATATTTAAGGTTGGAAATGATGGGTGAAATGAGGTTTAAAATCACCTAAATCAGTCCACAAATGATCCCCAATGTTCCCAAGAGTCCCCACACCATTTGGAATCTTTTACAACTTGAAATTTGACATAAAAATGTCGCGGCCAAATCTGGGACTTGGCTTCGCATCGCGAGGTGGACTTCAGATTCTGCCCCTGCACGCTGCCTTGGGCAGCTTCTTGTCCAATGTTTGGGTCTTTCTTGGGGACCCTTAGGTTGGTCCCCGGGGATTTGTTCTCAGATGTTTCGACCCTTTACATATAACTGTATGCATAGGTACCATTGACACTAAATTTTACTGTCAAACAATCCCCAAAAACTTCACTACAAAACACAACGACACACTAGTTCAACTTCGACTAGTTTTCGAACATCTTGGTCGTTTGACTTTCAAACTCTCCCAAACTTTACAAACTGACTTCTAATGTTAAAATATACTATTTTAATAGATTATTAACTTACAAAACATATGCGAAGCTCTAGTTTTACCTATTACATTTTTAGAACATAACAATACTCCCCCACTTGGGAAAATTAGTCCTCGAATGACACTTAATACTTTAAAAGGCATCAAGGACTCGACTAGTAGCATATAATACATCACATAAAGTTCAAGCCACTGATACTAAATGCACCTAAACTTAAGGAGCACCAACTTCACATCATTAAGAAATTTAGCAACATAAGCAAGTTGGAACAAGTTCCACAATTTACACCACATACTCATTTCATCACTTACAGAGGAAATACCTTTTACAACATTAATCATTCTCTTACACATCATTTCTACACATATTGAGACTATCATTCATGAAAAAGCAATTAAATCTAATTTTGAAATTCTTTACAGTGAACGCTACTCCTTTACTATGAAACATGGTCAAAATTCAAGAATTCACTTTCAAGAAATTCTAACATAAAGGAATGATAACATACGAGACAGACTATATAAAATCTTCTCATAACATAAACATAACAACCATAACGAATTATGACTTACCGGGGCCTTCACTCTGAATTAGTGTCTTCTTTAGCTCCGAGAGCATAGAAACGATTCCTCTTTGGAGCATTGGGATCCGGACAACCATGAGGAGCTTGGTTGACCTCTTTCCCTTTTTCATTGAAGTTAGGGAAATCTGTCATCTTATGTCCCCTATTACAACATCCAAAGAAACCATCCATGCCGGCACGACACCTACCCAAGTGTTGCTTCCCACAACTAGTACACGTAGGCCTATCAAAAGCATAGCCACCTCTTTGAGAAATTTGGTTGGAGACCCTATCCTTGTTCCCCATGGGAGAGTCTTTATTAAACCTCTTCTTAGACTTAGGTTGACTTGATTCATCCGGCCTAGGACTCTTTCCATCTCTAGTCATCTCCCTATGCTTGGACTCCTCAATTTGTTGAGCATACACCATGAGCCTAGAGATATCCATATCATTATGGTGCATAGCCGTACAACATTCTTTTTCAACCATGCTAGATACCCCCATCACTAAGTTATTTATCCTAGCACTAGAGTTGGCTACCAGAGTTGGGGCATACTTAGAGAATTGGGTGAACTTGAGAGAATACGCATTCACACTCATTCCCCCTTGACGAAGGTTCATGAATTCCCCTAACTTCCTCTCTCTCAACTCTATGGGAAAGAACCTATCCAGAAAGGCCGTTTTGAACACTTCCCAATCTACCTGACCTTACCTTAAGGGTCTCTCATCTGTCCATTGCTAAAACCACACTTGTGCCACATCTTTTAGTTGGTAAGCGGCTAATTCCTCTTTCTCTTTAGTAATCACACCCATAGCATCCACCATCTTCAACACCTCATCTATGAAGCCTTGTGGATCTTCATCCACATTAGTGCCATTGAAAGTAGGAGGTTTCATCCTCATGAAATCCCGGATTCTAGGAACGAGTACTTGCATTAGGTTGAGGTCCAACTCCTAGGTTAGCTTGGGCAACCACATGATTCTTGACGACATGAGCTTGAGTCATCATAAGTTGTGTCAAAGCTCAAAGAGCAGCCCTTATCTCCGCACTAGTCATATCCCCTTAAACATGGGGAGCTTGAGGACCTTGGGGCATTGGAGGCATTTGGGGAACTTGAGGTACTTGAGGTTTCGGAGGGGGAACCTCTTCATTCACCTCCTCTTGATCAACTATAGGAACTTGCTCAGTCCGGAGAGGAATTTTGTTGTTAGCTACTTCTCGTATTCATGTCCTGTAAACACAAGAGAAGAGGTTGAGAAAATAAACTTATATAACTAAACTCTAAGGCACTACACTAGAGTAATGAAGAAAGTGAAACTTCTATCACCTTATAGCCTCTTGCACATGGATGTTTCGCGACTCACACCGATGAACAAGACTCTACTAGACGTGGCTTGTGAGAGTTTGGACCCTAAACTATTTACCATAACCTTATGCTCTGATAACAAGTTTGTTACTATCCGCAAGTACACCCTAGAAGAATGGAGTACTCTAGAGTCGGAACAAGGCGTGCTCAACCTTTCGAAGGTCTTGCACAAGCCTCTTACCTATAATTTATTACATAAGACATTAAAAGTAGTGCGGAAATTTAAACTTTTTACGGTAGATAATAATAAGGAAAACACCTTTTATGAATACTAGGGATAGTCTCATTGTCACAAGCCAACTTAATGACACGACATAAATATTTTAGGGACACTAACCTTTACATTGAAAGAAAAACATAATAAGTCTTAACAAGTCTTAAAGAAGAAACTAACAAAACATAGACTATGCCCACGAATATATGAGAACACACTTAGTCTTGAGAGAGTCGATTCCCAAGCTTGCCTTTTACCCTTCAAACCGGCTCCAACCTATACTTATAAAGTATAGAAAAATATGGGGTTAGTACAAACATTGTACTAAGTATGGCATTATGCAAAATAACGAAAAAAGGGAAAATTTAAAACAAACATAAAAGTCATGCTATTTTGATAAAAGCCTTCATGAATTAAGTTAGAAAACATCGTAAGGTCATCATTTAACACACAAGGTGAAATTTACATTTTTCTTAACAAAAGAGCATACTTTCAGTGAACCCAAAATATCACATAAATTGTTCCTATCCTAAGTTGTCCTAAGGTACCCTTAGGTAAGACATAAGGAGATTGCCCATACAACCTACCCAATACTTACGAAATAGATCCTTAAGACTACTTAAGTACAATCATACTTCATTACATTTAACAAATCAACACTCCATACTAAAGACACTAGAGAAACATACTTTCATTTTAGAACTTCACGTAAGTACCCCTCTCATGTGGACTTACAAGTCACACAAGTGCAATGTGAGAGTAGCATCCCATACTAATACCGCCACTATGTGCTCCTTGAGAATTCCATGAGATTAGATACACTACATTAATCATTCATAAGTTTCATCATACAAGACATAACTTTAACATGCTTTCTTAACATTAGACATAAAGTCACATTACTTGCTAATACATCATATCATGACCCATTGATACATTTCATATAAGGACACACAAAGACTCCCTCCAAATGTCTACTTGTGCAATGGATAAGTAGCGTCCCATTCAACCACATACCCTAAGTAGTACACCCTAAAGAAGACATAGTTCTTTACATTTTATTATGGGGGATAGCTTTAACCGACATAGAGCATGATAGCTTGACTTGGAATCCCGGTACTACCCTTACTTGATGAGGTATCCCTACTTTCCTAAGGTAGAGTCATATTCTTTAGAATTTACATGGGCTATCAAATATCTACACCTACGCAGGTGCATAGTTAAGGGATAAGGATATTGCTACTAACTTATTCACTATATACTAATGAGGAGCATCCATCTCAAGAGGTACATTGGATACAACATCTCTACTCACGAAATGTACTCACCCCTTCTTCAAATCCTCTGGGTTCTAAGCATAACTCCTCCATAGAATCTTAAACATTCTTTGACTATAGGTTAGGATATAACTATTGAACACCCCATATCAACTCACGAAGGGTATCGAACCTCCCACCTATCTTGGAAAGCTCATTGGGAATAGTGAGGTTGATACTAAACACTTCATCTCTACTCACGAAGAGTGTTCACCCCAAAATCCCCCTTTTTCATACTTATGAATAGTAATGATGGTCTAGAAACTTTATCTCTACTCACGAAGAGTGTCCACCCTATAATCCCATATTTTCAAACATTAACTTCATTCATGCATTCAAGTGTGTGTGTGAGTACATGAAGGCGTTCACTTTAAAGAATTCTAACATGAAGGCATGATAACATAAGAGACAAGACTATATAAGCTTTTCTCATAACATGAACATAACAACCATAAGGAATTATGACTTACCGGGGCCTTCACTCCGGATTAGTCGCTTCTTTATCTCCAAGAGCATAGAAACGACTCCTCTTTGGAGTATTGGGATTCGTACCACCGTGAGGAGATTTGTTGAACTCTTTCCCTTTTTCCTTGAAGTTAGGGCAATCTCTCATCTTATGGCCCCTATTACCCCATCCAAAGCAACCATCCGTGCCGGCAAGACACCTACCCAAGTATTGTTTCTCACAACTAGTACACCTAGGCCTCTCATAAGTATAACCACCTCGTTGAGAAATTTGGTTGGAGACCCTATCCTTGTTCCCCATAGGAGAGTCTTGATTAAAGAACCTCTTCTTAGACCTAGATTGACTTGATTCATCCGACCTAGGCCTCTTTCCATCTCTAGTCATCTCCCTAGGCTTGGACTCCTTAATTTGTTGAGCATACACCATGAGCCTAGAGATATCCATATCATTATAGTATGGCATTATGCAAAATCATGCAAAAAGGGAAAATTTAGAAGAGACATACAAGTCATGATATTTGGATAAAAGCCTTCACGAATTATGTTAAAGAACATCGTAAGTTCATCATTTAACACAAGGGGAAAATTCCATTTTTCTTAACATAAGAGAATACTTAAAGTGAACCCAAAATATCACATGAACTGTTCCTATCCTAAGTTGTCCTAAGGTACCCTTAGGTAAGACATAAGTCGATTGCCCATACAACCTACCCAATACATACCAAATAGATCCTTAAAACTACTTAAGGAAAATTATACTTCATTACATTTAACAAATCAACACTCCATACTAAAGACACTAGAGAAACATACTTGCATTTAAGAACTTCACATAAGTACCCCTCTCAAGTGGACTTACAAGTCACATAAAATTCAATGTGAGAGTAGCATCCCATACTACTACCCCCACTATGTGTTGCTTGAGGATTCCATGAGACTAGATACACTACATTCATCATTCATAAGTTTCATCATAGAAGACATAACTTTAACATGCTTTCTTAAAATTAGACATAGAGTCACATTACTTTCTTTTACATCATATCATGACCCATTCATACATTTCATATAAGGACACACCATGACTCCCTCCAAATGACTACTTGTGCAATGGATAAGTAGCTTCCTATTCCACCACATACCTTAAGTAGTACACCCTTAAGAAGACTTAGTCCTTTACTTTGTTTTGTGGGGGATAGCTTTAACCGACATAGACCATGAGAGCTTAACATGGAATCCCGGTGCTACCCTTACCGGATGAGGGATCCCTACTTGCCTAAGGTAGGGTCATATTCTATAGCCTTTACATGGGTTCTCCAATAGCTACACCTATTCGGGCGCACAGTTAACAGATAAGGAGATTACTACTAAGTAACTCACTCTCTACTCATGAGGAGCACCCATATCAAGAGGTACATTGGATACAACATCTCTACTCATGAAGTGTACCCACCCCTTCTTCAAATCCTCTCAGTGCTAAGCATAACTACCCCACGGAGTCTTAAACAGTCATTGCCTATAGGTTAGAAGATAACTATTGAACACCCCATCTGAACTCACAAAGGGTATCCAACCTCCCACCTATCTTGGAATTCTCATTGGGAATAGTGGCGTTGCTACGAAACACTTCACCTCTAATCACGAAAAGTGTTCACCCCAAAATCCTCCTTTTTCATACTTAGGAATTGTAGGGATGGTCTAGACACTTTATCTCTACTCACAAAGAGTGTGTCCATACTACAATACCCCATTTTCATTCATTGACTTCATTCATGCATTCAAGTGTGCGTGTGAGTACATGTGATCGAGCACACCTTTCACATAATAACCATTATTCATATCATTGACTTCTAGACATGTTCAAACCCACATTCATCACAATTCACACATTATCATACTTCACATATCAAATACGTATTTCATTTAGACATAAACCCTTCAAGATACTTATGTACACCTCCTAATAAATATCACACATATACATACCCAAATTATCACTTCACTTCACATATCATGTCTTCAAGGCTATTTTCACAATACACATATAACTTCGTGTATTTCAAGTAAACACCACCACCAAATGTGGAGCATACCACTCAAGAGTTACTTCAACATAACTTAGCCAAGATAGAATAACTTACCCTTCATCCAAGCCTTTACCACCTATTCACAATTTTTACAATAATCCATAATAAAATAGCCCTTAGGGCAGTACCTAAAACTCAATAAAACCACCAAGAAACAATAACTTTAACATTATCTAGTCATGCTCGTAGTACCCATTTCATAAGACAAAAGTTAATAAAAATAATATACATGATCCCATTAGGGCTTTCACATTAAAATCATCATTTAAAGCTACGAAAAACTCATAATCAATAAAACATTTTCATGCAAAGACCCATACTTAGAGTCAAGGAATAAAGAAGTTTGAAGTTTGAAATCCTTTTAGAAATTTCTTTGAAAGGTCTCCTTGAATGAAATAAGGTTCAAGTATGACTACCATACCTTAAGATGAAGAAACCCACAAAAATTTGGTGAAGAAAACGTGAAGAACTTGGTCCTCTTCCTTGGAGCTTGAAGGTTCTTCAATGGAGATTTTTGGAAAAATCTGATTTGATCTTTATGGTTGGAAATAATTGGTGAAATGAGGTTTAAACTGACCTGTCCACAAAAGACCCGCACACCATTTGGACCCTTTGCCAACATAATATTTGACTTAAAAACATCGCGGACAAATTTGGGACTCGGCTGCGCGTCAGAAGCAAGCTACAGATTTTTGCCTCTTAAAATTTCTGAGGCAGTGGACCTCGTGTCCCTGGCGCATCGCGAGGTGGACTTCAGATTCTGCCCCTACACGCTGCCTTGGGCAGATTCTTGTCCAATGTTTGGGTCCTCCTCGGGGACCCTTAGGATAGTCCTCGGGGTGTCGTTCTCGGATGTTTCGAGCCTTTACATGTCACTCTATTCATACAAACCATTTACACACAATTGCACTATCAAACCATCCCCAAAAACATCACTACAAAACACTACTACATACTAGTTCAACTTCAACTAGTTTTTGAACGTCTTGGGCGTTTGATTTCCAAACGCTCCCAAACGTTACGAACTGACTTCTAATTTAAAATTTACTATTTTAATACATTATTAAGTTACGGAACACATGCAAAGCTCTAGTTTGACCTATATCATTTTTAGTGTGTAACAATAGAAGGCTGTTGGGTTTTAGGAAAAGTTTCACTTCTTCATTTTTCTTATCATGCCTAAGATCTTTGTATATGGTGTCTTTCCATTTTTCCTTTTGTGATGGTCCTTAGAGTGTGACCTTCGTGAGGTTATGGGTTGAGGTAGAGAAAAGATGAGATGTGACTTGTTAGACGGGGTATGGAAAATTGTGTTGATGACCTTAGGTTTGTTGGGTTACTTTTTGAAGGGTAGTATATTTGGAAGTAATGGTAAGGTATATTGTTATAAAGGTGATGGTGAGTTTCTCCAAGTAAGGGGGGATGTTGTTGTTCAAAGAGGTCTAGTATGTTGAAAAGTTAGTGAGAAGGTGTTAGTGAGGTTTAAGGTTCCTTTAGGGAGTTGCTTGTAGAATAGTTATGTTGACCTTAGATTGGGTTTATCCTAAGTGGGGGAGTATGGTGAAAAGTATGGTTGTAGGGAGTGATATATCCTTACCTTTTCCTTAAATGATTATTCAAGCCTAAAACAAAGAGTTCCTAGTAATTTTGTTTATGTTGGTGTCTTTTGTGGAAAAAAAATTAGTTTCCAAACATTCGCCTTATGATATGTATGTTTTGGTTGAGTTCTTGTTAAATAAGAAAATGAGTTTTCATGCATGGTATCTTCGTCATTGTTCATGTGCATCTAGTGTAGGTTGTTAATTGTTTCAAGAATGATGATAATGAGCATGTATAAATTGTTATATAAGATTGGTTTGTTGAGAATGTATAAGAAATTGCTTAAGTATTTGCCTTTGTTAAATTGTGAAGCATGTTCATTGTAAGAAAAAATTGAAATGTTGCTTAAATTATGCTTTCATGATAATTTGTTATAATATGTTTAGGAAAGATGTTTGTAAGAATGGGAATACTTGGAGTGATGTTCCTCGTGATTTCGTGTTTGGATTAAGATGTTGTTTGTTTGAGAATGGGATTTTTCTTTTGTTCTTATCTCTCTAAGTTTTTAAGTGTCGTTCCAGGAAGAATGTTCTTAAGTGGGGGAGAATGTAACAATCCTAAAATGAACTAGGTTTATCTAGAACTTCATCATTGTTCTAATGGCTTATAAATAGCCTAATTAATCTGTTTGTGAGTTTTGAAGTCATTTCGATTGAATTTGAAGTCAAATGTCAAGGGATGACCAAGACATTCGATGATTAGTTTCTTGTGTGCTTGAATGTGTTTATAGGTGTATCATGAGTTTATGAGGTCCTTATATGGTTAATAATAGTGTTTAAAGTAAGCATGTTGAGTTTAGTAACACTTGGAGGTCAAACGTCCAAGACGTTCTAAAGTTAGCGTTTGGACGTCCTTGTGTGTTTATGTGTGTCTTAGCATGTTTTATGTGTTCGTTTGTGTTTAATTTGAATGGATACGTTCCTAAGACCTAGACGTGCATGTTTAGGGGTTTAACGTCTGGGTATGACCCCATTTAGGTGCCTTAGAAGAGGACCCTAACTTGGAGCTCAACACTGCCTGGCAGTGGCCAAACGACGACTCCCAAACGACGGTCAGTCGACCAAGCGACGACTCATCGATGGGTGGCGTCGATGGTGTTCATGTAGCCTGCAGTTGTTGAGTTGCAGACCCAACCAACGGACCACTATCGATGGGGCTTAGGCCAGTCTACGATCAGTTGGTGATGGGCGTCGTTTGTGTCTGCAAGTCTACCTGCTTCACTGTAAGGCTAGGAGAGTTTTTGGAAAATTCACCCCAAGTCTTATAAAATAGAAGGACGGTTTATTTAGGTGTATTTGGGTATTTTATGAGTATTTATGTCATTAAACTCTCAATGGAGCTCAAGGTGAAGATGTATCTTGATGATGGATCTTCAATGGAGTTTCTTCTTCAATTATCTTTGTATTCTTTTAATAAGGTATGGGAGTTCTTCATCTAAGGTTTGCTATCACCTTAGAGTCAATTTTGAAGATGATTTTCAAATATTTTAAAAAGATGAAAAAGTCCAATTTCTACTCTAAGTCATGGGTTCTTGCATGTAACCTTTTCAAACATTAAGATATGAAGTTATTGATGTATAATTTATGTTTTCCAATGAATATCTCCATGAACCCTTGACCTCCTTAAATCTCTATAATTTGAGTATGCTATGGGTGAATTGATTATGACTTGATAGTAGTGAATTCATGTGTAGATTATTTTGGACTCTTGATTTATGTATAGATCATGATTGTTTAGTTTATTGGCTGTCTCAGTTGGATTATATGAGTATTGTTTATTCTTAGATTCATTGTATATTTAGCTTACTGAATTTATTTGGTGATCATGGCTATTGGGAAGAGCCATTGAGTATTGAGTTGTTTGATTTGGCTATGGATTAAAGTTGTGAGATTGGATTGGTGGTATGCTGACCTAGATCTCTTTATATTATGTTGTATAGCTCTTATATTATTATTATAATGATTGGTATGGTCCACTTATGGTGGTGGTGCTTATGTGATATAATTGTTGATAATGAGGCCTTATCGGCATTACTTTATGAATTGTGTTTATGTATTATATTATTATCATAAATAACTTGTCTATGTGACCATTGTAAATATCTTGATGACTTGTGTATATATGTGAAGTACAGAATGTGTTCTTCTATGTACTTATAGGTGATCATTATAGGCTATAGGGATGCCTTATGTGTATATGCTTGAAGTTGAAGTGAGAATCTTCCTAGTTCACTATACGAGACATATGATGACTTATGTTGATGATTCTATTGAAGTGTTGTTGGATGACTAATAAGTATGTTTAGTTGACCCTATGTGCTTCTTGAATGATATGATATATGTGATATGGTGAAATATGTGTGTGCCTTGTTTAGGTAGACTTGTGTCCCTTACTTGATACATGTATAATGTGAATATAAGTTCTTGAATTAGTATGCTAAAGCTTCTTAGTCTTGTATATGTGATTGACATGTGACGTTTAATTGTTAAGAATGTCCTTTATGTGGAATCTTCTAGAAAGAAGGTTATGATATCTTTGAAGTGGAAAGTAGTAATTGTATCCTTCTTGTGTCAATGGTGGACTTAAGGTTGGTTGGCTGTAACGACATGAAATCATCCTTAGGAAAATCATTGAGCTATCCTCTTAACCATTGTAGGTAACCTTGGTGGACCGTCTTTGGTTAGGTGTAATGCAATTGGGTTGTGAAGTTCATATAGAACCCCTTCATGTGCTCCTTTAGGTGAATTACTGTATGAGAACAAAGGCTAGCACTGAGTGAGTATGGCTTGGGGAGTTGCTCTAAATAAGATGACGTTAGAGAACAAAGAAACCCTTAATATTCCTTAACCATGTGCCTACATGGGATGAGCCTTGTTCTACCATTGGAAAGTAGTACACCGTCCATCGGTGTAGGTTATAACTCCGGATTCCATGCTTACCTATCATGGTTTATGTCAGTTAATGGTTATTCTCATCATATAGGATACATGCTAGTGTTGGATAAGTACTATGAAGTTTAGGTAGTGGTATTGGATCCTATTTACACATTGCACGAATAGTTTTGGAAGATGTTAGTGTGTGAGTCCCTAGGTGTTCACCAAGACAATTACATGAATGTCCTTAAGGGTTGAATGTCTTCTAAATAACTTAAAGAATTTAATGACCTAAGTAAAGACTTGTTAATTGAAAAGGTATCTATCTAGAGTAGATTTGAGGGTTGCTAGGTAGGCTTGGAGAGGGTGTATGGGTGTTTTCTTAATATCTTACTTAGGTGAGTCTTACATTAATTCTAGGTTGGTAGTCTAATTGGTGAAAAGAGAATGATCTTATCATAGGCATTCTAAAGGATATCTCTGGTGTATGAAGGGATTGTATGAGGTAGTCGCTTCAGAACTCACTCAAGTGAACCTTAGAATCACCTTTGGTAGGAGGATCTCATATTTATGTGAACTGGTGTGGTATGTGATGTATTGGAATTACTTACTTTAAGTAGTCCTAGGAATCATCTAGGTGTATGTGAAGGGGTTGTATATGCAGCCGCTTCATAAATTACTTAGGTGATTCTGAGGATAACCTTTAGTAGGGGATCCATGTGAGTATGTTTATGTGTTTTGATGTATTCTTGATGCTATCTTGTAATTTGTAAATTATATGTGAAGTTACAGTGAAGTCATTGTAAGGTCACTTTAAATTGAGTATAATTTGGAATGTGTCTTATATTGTGAATATTGACTTGTTTGATATCTCTTAAACTATTTAATGAAGATTTTATATCAAATATCATGAAAGCATGTTTCTGTTCTAAATGTCCCTTTTTCATTATTTTTGCATGGCTTCGATACTTAGTGCATTCAATGTGCTAACCTCTTGTTTTTCCTTTTTGACTAAAGTGTAGGGAATTGGAAGTCTTGATATGCCATGGAGGATGGATATGTTTCTAAGGGTTGAAGATGAAGTATTGGTGAGTCCTCATCGATTTGAGGACAATACCCACATGTTCCTTATGTCTTTGTCTTTATTTTTATGTCGTATATGGGCCTAGTCCCAAATGTTATATATTCCGAAGTATAGATTGTACAATGAGACATTGTTAAGGTTTATTGTTTTAATGAAAGTCTTCCGCTTGTGTATGTTATTGAAAGAGTTCTTCGTGTGTGAAGAAAGGTCTAAATTCTTACCCCTTTTAGTGTGTTTATTATGCGATGATTGATACGAGTAGCTGAAGTGATACTTCTCGAAGCCTCGTATGTCGTGTAACGACTCAAAAATGCTTTAACTTCTAGGTTGTACTTGTGGGTCATGACAGTAGTCTTCATGCTCCCCCCCCCCCACCCCTTGACCGTAAACTTGTACAACGGCCCATGATATGGCTCGTGCTGCTTTGGGTTGTAGCCCCTACAAACTCTCCATTTCTCAAAATTCCTAAGGCAAGAACACGACCAAGCCTCCCCATCCGTCAAGTGCACCACCAGTCGTGAAGTGGCTCGTGGTGCCTTAGAAAGTATATAGTACAAGATATCATACTTCTATCATGGATAAGTCATCTTCATGAGATCCCCACATGGCTGTGGTCATGCTCGTGAAGGTTGAGGCACTAACCTCCCTTTTTCGGGAAGCCTTGTCCTTTGGCTTTGCCTTGCCCCTCAAGGGTTGGCACTCCTCCCTTAGTCTTGAACCTTAAGCGCCCCTCTTAGGCACTTATGTTGTTAGAACCTCAAATTGAAATAGGTTGACCTAAATCTTAGCATGTGTTTCCTAATTTAATAATGAGTTAAAATGATGTATTTAGCTTTAGAAGTCAGTTAGTGAAGTTTTGAAGTCAAACGTCCTAGAATGCCCATGACGTTCGGAAAATGTGCCTTGGAATGTGCTTGTGTGTCCTTGATTTTGGTGCTTGTTTCTAGGTAGTGTTTGCTGTCTAAAACCAGTGGGCATAACCGTAGTACCTAAAGGGATGTACCAAGATAAAAACGTTCAAGAACGACTCTTTGAGGACCAGCCTAAGGGCACCCAAGGAGGACCCAAACATTGGGAAAGGTAGTTGCCTGAGGCAGCGTGCAAGGCAGAGAAGTGAAGCCTGCCTCACGTCGCGCGCCTGACACTGAAGTGGCCTGTGTGTCACCCGAGTGGCACGAGGCTCACTGCCTCAAAAGGTGGAAAATCAAGAATCAGAAGATCACTCTGTGACGCGCAGCCATGTCCCAGATTTGGCCGCGTCGTTTTTAGTAAAATTAGAATTCAGAAAAGGGTCCAAATGGTGTAGGGGTCTTTTTAGAACTTTGGGAATCATTTTTGGACTGATTTAGGTCGTTTTAAACGTCATTTGACCCACCAATTCAAAACCTAAAGAGTAAATCAAATTTCTCCAAAACCATTTCTCCAAAAACCTCCATTTTCAAGAATCTTCAAACTCCAAGGAAGAAGAACAAAATCCTTCAAGTTTCTTCACCAAAATTTGTGGGTTTCTTCATATTAAGGTATGGCAATCATCCTTGAACCTTCATTCATTCAAGGAGCCATTTCAAAGAGATTTCAAAAAGGATTTCAACTTCAAACTTCTTTATTCCTTCACACTAATTATGGGTCTTTGCATGCAAATTTTTTAATTATTAAAATGAGTTGTTCTTAGTATTGAATGATTATTTTAATGTCAAACCCCCAATGGAATCATATCTATTCTTTTTATCAACTTTTAGCTTATGAAATGGGTTTAATGAGCATGATTAGATAATGTTAAAGTTATTGTTTCTGTGTGGTTTCATTGAGAATTAGTTACTACCCTAATGGCTAATTTATGATGAATTGTTGGATAAATTGTGAATAGGTGGTGAAGGATTTGATATATTGTAAGTGAGTTATATTGTTTATCCGTTATTATGAAATGCTCTTGAGTGGTATGGTCCACCTTTGGTGGTGGTGTTTACTTGAAGTTATTCATTGTATTGTGTAAATGCGTGTATTGTGAATGTGGACTTGAAGGAATATAATGTTAAAAGAAATGTTGATTATGATAATTTTTGTATAAACTTCTTAGCAGGTTGAAATGTGCATCTTGATGATATTATGTCTAAGTGAAGAATGTGTTCGTGTTAAGCATGCTAGTGTGTGAAATGTGATGAATGAAAGTATAAGCATGTCTAGAGATCAATGTAATGAAAATGGTTATTATAGGAAAGGTGTGTTCACATACACAAACTTGAACGAATGAAGAATTAATGAATGAGAATGGACGAGTTTTGGGGTAAATACTCTTAGTGAATTAAGATAAAATGTTTAGTAGCAACCTCACTATTTCCCAAGAGCTTTCTAATGTAGGTTGGACGATGGATACTATTCGTGAGTTGAGATGAGGTGTCCAATAGTTATTCTTCGACCTTAGTAATGAATGATTTAGACTCCGTAGGGGAGTTATGCTTGGCATCGAGAGGATTTGAAGAAGGGGTAGTTACACTTCGTGAGTAGTGATGTTGTATCCAATGTACCTCTTGAGATGAGCACTCTTCACTAGTAAGAGAATGAGTTACTTAGAAGCAATCTCCTTATCCCTTAACTATGCGCCCACATAAGTGTAGCTACTGGATAATCAATGTAAAGTTTAAAAGAATGACCTTGCTCTAAGCAAGTGAGGATACCTCATCCGATAGGGGTTAATGTCGAGATTCCACGTCTAGCTCTCGTGGTCTATGTCGGTTAAAGCGAATTCCGCTAAAAAGAATGTAATGAACTAAGTCTACTAAAGAGTGTACTACTTGGGTTAGGTGATGGTATGAGACGTTATTTATCCATTGCACATGTAGGCACTTGAAAGGGGAGTTTTGGTTTGTCTTTTATATAATGAATGAATGAGTCTTTATATAATGAAAATGAAGTTATGTGCGTTAATGTCTAATGTTAAGAATACAATTAAGGCTAAGTCTTGTATGATGAAGTTTATCATTGAAGAATGTGGTGTACCTAATCTCATGGAATCCTCAAGGAGCACATTGTGGGAGTAGTAGTATGTGATGTTATTCTCACATTGCACTTTGTGTAACTTGCAAGTCCACTTGATAAAGGGCACTTATATGAGGTTTTAAATGCAAGCATATTTATCTAGTGTCTAGTTGTGGAGTGTGGACTTGTCACCCATGAGAAGTAACCCTATGTATGGTAGTCTTGAGGATAACTTAGGTGTTATTGGGGGGATTGTATGGGCGGTGCCTTCACGTCTTACCTTAGTGGGTCTTAGGATAACTTGGTTAGGGAAACATCAAAGGTAATGAGGTCACTAAAATGTGTATTCTTTTGTTAAATTATGGAAGTTTTATTCTATGTGCTAAATCATGGTTAATATGCTATTTTACTTCTATATTCATGAAGTTTTTACCTTATTGTCATGCAAGCTTACTTCTACTAAAGTGTCACCTTTCAAAGATTTTGCATATGCCATACTTAGTACAATGTTTGTACTAACCCTATAAATTTTTTTTCTCTATAAGTATAGGTTGGAAGAGAGTGGAAGTTTTTGGAAGACAAGCTTGGGAATCGACACTCTCAAGAATAAGTATGTCCTCATATATTCGAGAGCATAGTCTATGTTTCCTTAGTGTTTTCTTTAAGATTTGTAAAGACTTATTATGTTTTTCTTTCACTGTAAAGGACCGTGTCCCTAAGATATTTTTTTCGTGTCTTTAAGTTGGCTTGTGACGATGAGACTTATTCCTTAGTTTTCTTATAAAAAGATGTTTCTTCTTATCATTATTGTGAATAGTTTAAATTTCTGCACTACTTTTCATATCTTATTTAATGAATGATAGCTAAGAGGCTTGTGCAAGGTCTCCGTGAGGTCGTGCACACCTTGTTACGACCTAAGGGTAATCTTTTCTTCTAGGGTGTACTTGCGGGTTGTGACAAACTTGGTATCAGTGCATAAGGTTTTGGGAAATAGTTTAGGATCCAAAAGTCTCACAAGCAAGTCTTATTCATCTGTGTGAGTCGCGTCACACCCATGAGTTAGAGGCTATAAGTCTATGGAATTATGTAAGAATTGTATTGCATTGATGTCTAGGCTTTCTTAGATTGATAAATCTATATTGAATTGACCTAGATTTATTGAGTATTATGATTTTTGTATTGAATTGATGATCATGTCCATGGGTAAGGGCCTTTTGGTATTGTAATGGATTATTTAGCTATGGATTGAAGTGGTGAGAATAGATTGGTGGTACGCTGCCCTAATTCTCTTTATTCTATATAATGTATTGGGTGACTTACATATGATAATTGTTATTCCTATGTGCTCCTAGAATGATATGCATATGTGCTAAAGTGAAGTATTGGTGTGTCTTTTGTGGTAGACTTGTGTCCCTTACTTGATACATACCTTAATTTGAATATGAGATGTCTTGTATTAGGATGCTAAAACCTCTTAGTTGTGTATGTATGAATGACATGAGACCTTGAATGATGCTAAGAAGGTCCTTTATGTGGAACCTTCAACCTAGTGGTAAGGTTATGATCCTTGAAGTCGAAAGCTGTAATGGTACCCTTCATGTATGAATGATGGACTTAAGGTTAGTTGGCTGGAACGACATCATATCATCCTTAGGAAAGTCATTATGAGCTCTCTTTTCCGCCAATGTAAGGAAGCCTTAGGGGACCTCTTTGGTAGGGTGAATGTGATTGGGTTATGAACTTGATATGGAACCCCTTTGTATGAACCTTTAATGTAAATTACTCGATGAGAACAAAGGCTATCACCGAGTGAGTATGGTAAGGGAAGTAGCTCTAGTTAAAGGATGAGGCTAGAGTACAAATTAAGCCCTTCATATTCCATAACCATGTGCCTAAATGGGATGTTTCCAAGTTCTGACATTGGCAAGTAGAACACCCTCCATCAGAGTAGGTTACAACTACGGATTCCATGTTTTACTACAATGGTCTATGTCGGTTATTCCCTATTCTCATCAAATGGGATACCTAATAGTATTGGATAAGTTCTATGAAATTTAGGTGGTGGTATGGGATGCTATCTAGACATTGCACAATAGGCTTTGAAGATGTTAGTGAGAGTCCCTAGGTCTTCTTCAACACCATTACTTGAATGTATTTATGTGATGAATGAGTCTTAAATGAACTAATGAAAGTAATGACCTATGTTATGAAATCATGTCAAATGAATAAGTACTTATCTAGAGTAGTTAAGGGTTGTCTAGTTAAGGTGTGAAGGGGGGCATAGGAATGGTCACTTCGTATCTTACGTAGATAAGTCTTAAGAATGACTCTAGTTAGGAAAGTTGGTTGATTATGTGGACATGATCCAACTTAGGTAGTCTTAAGGATTACTTAGGTAATCTTGAAGAGGTCAATCATGGACATTCTTGATTTACTTCAGTAGGTCTTTTGATAACCTTTGAAGGGAGAATGTCATATTATGTGAGTACTAATGTGTTAATTGAGAATGATCTTATACTAGTTAATCTAAAGGATCTCTTAAGTGTGTGTGAAAGGGATTATATGGGCGGTCGCTTCACAACTCACTTAAGTGAGAGTTAGAATCACCTTTGGTAAGAGGATCTCATGTTGATGTGGTTGATGTATTGTAAGTGTGTTTATCTCATTATAGGTTGTCTTAAGGATTATTTAGGTGTGGCTGTATAGGGTGTATGGTCAGTATCTCTTTGTATTACTTAAGTGAGTCATAGTATAGCATTTAATAAGGGAATTACATGCTATAAAAAGTGTCTAAGATAGAATTAAGGAACTTCACTGTAACAGTGATATAGCGCACTGTAAGGTTGTCTCTAAAAATATGATAAATGGTTTACGTGACTTCTTATGTGTTTCTAAGGTGTTAAATGTTGATCTTATGCTTATATTATGAAATTTAAATTAAAAGAAGCATATTTCCAATAAATGTCCATTTTCATGATTTTTATGCATTATGCCATACTTAGTACATATTGGTTGTACTAATTCCATGCTTTTATCTATCTCTAAAATGATACATAGGTGAAGGTGCTTTTTGAGAAAATCTTGGATTAGAGGATCGTTCAAGAAAGTTGAAGTATGTCCTCATTTAATTCGAGGGCATATATATCTTTTATTTCCTTTATTGAAGTATTGTAATAGACTTAGTAGTACTATATTTCTATTGCGTATGGGTCGTGTCCCAAGGTACTCTTATGTCTAAGATTTGATTAATTGAGATTTAGTAATTCCTATGAGTTTTATATGAAATATGTTTTAAAGACTAGGTAAATGTTTGTGAAAAGTTTTAATTCCACACTACTTTTCATATGTTTATATGCAATGAACGATATAAAAGTGCTTGTACGAGACCTCGAAGAGGTCATGTATGCCGTGTTACGATTCGAGAATGCCCTAACTTCTAGGGGGTACTATCGGGTCATTACAAGCTTGGTATCAGAGCATAGGTTATGAAAGTGGTCTTAGGAATCCAAAATTGTCATCAAGTCACGTCTAGTAGAATCTTGACCATCGGTGTGAGTCGTGACACATATATGGGTGAAAGGCTATAGGACGATAGAGTATCGCTTTTTTTCTACACCTATGTTTTGTCGTAGAGTAAAAGTTATGAGTACTATTTTCTTAAGGTTTTCCTTGTGTTATAGGAGATGAATACGAGGAGGACACCGGCTAGGAGGGTTGAGGAGAATGATGTGAATGAGGAGATTCCTACTCAAGTTGAGCAAGTTGAGTAAGGTGATCAAGTTGATTGAGTGCCTATTGTGGGTGGAGGTAATGAGATTCTAGTGGTTCCCCCGGAAATGACTAATGGGGATATTAGAGAGGCTTTAATAACTTGAGCCCGAGCTTTGACTACCCATGTGAATATGGGTATGGCTCCTAGAGCGAATGTGGTGGAGAGCACTATGACGTCTAGATTGAGAGATTTTGTGAAGATGAATCCTCCTATATTTCTTGGTTCTAAGGTGGTACAAGATCCCCAAGAGTTCCTAAATGGAGTGTATAAGGTGTTGAGTGTTATGGGGGTGACTTCTGTGGAGAAGACGGAGTTAGCTTCGTACCAATTGAGGTAGGTTCTCAAAGTGTGGTATATAATCAATGGAAGGATAATAGGCCGGTGGAGTTGGGTCCTATTGAGTGGGAAAAATTTAAACAAGCTTTTCTAAGAAAGTACTTTCCCCGTGAAAGGAGGAAGGTAAAGGTGGAGGAGTTTATCAATCTCAAGAAAGGCAATATGAGTGTGGAGGAGTACTCATTGAAGTTCACTATGTTGTCTACATATGCTCCATACCTTGTGTCTAATCCTAGGGATGAGATTAGAACATTTTTTATCGGGGTCGCCGATCTAGTGAAAGAAGAATATCGTACTACCATGCTCCATGATCATATGACCCTATCTAGACTCATGGTTTATGCTCAATCAATTGAGGAGTCTAAACTTGGTAGGATTGCTAAAAACTTGAAAAAGAGTGTTCAAGTTATCAAGGTCAACCTAGGTCAAAAAAGAGGGTTCAAACACAAGATGGATCTAGTCCTCCTAAAGTGAAATTTGAGAAAGGAGGTGGTTCTCAAAATGGCAAACCTACATGTGCTACTTGTGGAAAGAGGCACTAAGGGGAAAGTCTATGGGGTACCGGGAGTTTTTTTGGATGTGGCAAACAGGGACACAATATGAGGGATTGTCCTGGTAGATATGGTAAGCAAGTTTCTCCTTATGTTCCAAAAGATGATGTTCCAAAGGCGAAGGCTCGTTTCTATGCACTCCGGGCAAGAGGAGCAAAACCGGATGAGGGTAATGATGATGATGGTAAGTTCTAGTATTCTCTTTTGATAACAGTCCCTTCTAAGTGGGGGAGTATGGTTAGTAGATGGACTACAAATTCATAGAAGCTTGTTTCATGTGCATGGTGTGTAGAAGTCTTGTCGATTTTGAATTTCATTGGTTTCTTGATTTGTGTATTTTATGATGTTATGATTATGTTGTAAAATGTGTTTATATTATTTTACCTTGCATATTAGCATGTTTCAATCATCAATTGCCTAAATATTGCATTTTTGGATTTTTGAAGCATGATTCACTCTAAAGAAATTGGTGCTTACTGTAAAGATTTGGAAATCTTGACTAAATTGTTCTTCCATGAAAAATGGTTATAATGTGTATATAACTGATGTATATGAGCATGATAATATGTGGAGAAGGAAGTTCCTCCTATGTTAAATGAAAAAGGTGAGTCTTATTACAGGATGAGTTGTAGATGTAGTTCCTAAATTCTTGTTGTGTTTTGAGTCCCTTAAAAGTATGTGAAATGAGGTTACTCCTATATGTGTGTATTGTGTACTGTGTGGTATGGCTATGTGCTGCTAGTCCTAAGTTTCTTATCTCTATAAAGTGCCTAATGAATAGCAAGTGTCATTCGAGGACGAAAGTTTCCAAGTGGGGGAGTTTTGTTACACCCTAAAAATGATCTAGGTTGAACTAGATCCTAACACTTGTTTCATGATTTTTTAAAGTCATAAAATTGTTAGTAATGGTGTTATAAGACAGTATATAAAGTTTTGAAGGGTTTGGAGGTCAAACGTCTAAGAACGTCCAAGACGTTCGGAAACTAGTCGTAATTGAACTAGTGTGTCGTAGTGTATTGTATTGATGTTTTGGGGGATAGGTTGAAGGTGAAATTCAGTAACAAGGGTTCCTACACGTAGCCTGATATAAAAAGGGTCGAAATGTCCTAGAAAGACGCCCCGGGGATCATCAAAAAGGTCCCCTAGGAGGACCCAAACATGGGCCAGCAAAGCTGCCAAGCAGCCAAGAATTGGCATGTTGTTGCGCGATGCGCAACTGTCATGTAGTAGGCAAAAGTTTTGCCTTGGGACGCAGGGATATCACGAACCATTATGTCCAAGAATTTTTGAATAATAAGATATTGAAAGTGCTTCCGCGACGCGCAGTAAAATCCCCGATTTCTTTGCGTCATATTTAAGTCAAATTTGACTTGGTTAATTTGTCCAATAAGTATAGGGGTCTTTTGGGTAATTTAGTGGTGAATTATGGACGGTTATAGGACCTATTTAAACCCCTAAACTATCACATCCCAAGACCACACCCTAGAAGTTAGGGAACAATCTCAGATTGTAACCGGTGTACTCGACCTCTTGGAGGTCTTATACAAGCCATTTCATATCATTCATTGCATATACATAGTGAAAAGTAGTGCAGAATTAAAACTTTTCACAAAACATATCATAGTCTTTAAAAACTCTTTCATATAAAATCATAGGAAATACTAATTCTCAATCTCATCAAACTTAAGACACGAGAATACTTGGGACACTGCCCATACACAATATGAATATAGAAATACTTAGTTTATTACAATACTTCGAAATAAAAGACATCTATATATGCCCTGGGTGAATTGACGACATACTTCAACTTGTCTTGAACGATGCTATGGTCCAAGTCTTCCTTCCGAAATGCTCCTCACCTACCAACAACTATAGAGATAGATAAAATCATTGATTAGTACAATCACATGTACTAAGTATGCCATAATGCATAAAAATTACGAAAACGGATATTTATTGAAAATATGAATTTTTTCTTTAAAATATCATTAATAATCATAAGAATAACATTTATCCACATAGAAGCACATAAGAAATCATGTAAACCAAATATCATAATTTTTGGAGCTACTTAAGAGTAACTCAAATCATTGTATAGTGAAGTCCCTTCACTATTACATTGAAGTGCTTAGTCCTTCACCAAACACACCTTCTAGCATGTTGTCGTCTCTTTAAACTATCCTAAGATTCATTTAAGTCACACAAAGAGACACCGCCCATACACCCTCTCTAAATGTGCCTAAATGATCCTCAAGATTACTCATAATGAGACACATACACATTTACAAGACATCAAACACATAATATATAAGATATGACATTCTCCTTGCCAAGGCTATCAAAAAGACTTACTGAAGTACTCCTAGAACAGAATGACCATACACCCTCTTCAAGGTTACCTAAATAATCATTAGGACTTCCTAAGTTTAGGTCATGTCAAACATAATAACCAACTTCCCTAACTAGAGTCATTCTCAAGACTTCCATAGATAAGACATGAAGAGATCATCCCATATTATCTCTTAACACTTTACCTAAGGAATCCTTAAGTCACTTTAGATTAGGTACTCATGCATTTCATACTTTCTAACATAAGTCATTAGTTCATTAGTTCATTAAGACACATTCATCACATAAAGAACATTCAAGTAATGGTCTTGGAGAAAACCTAGGGACTCTTTCTAACACCTTCAAAGCCTATTGTGCAATGTCTAGATAGCATCCCATACCACCACCTAAACCTCATAGAACTTCTCTAATGCTAGTAGGTATCCCATATGATGAGAATAGGCAATAATCGACATAGACCATTGTAGCAAAACATGGAATCCGGAGCGCTATCCTACTCCGATGAGGTTGTTCTACTTGCCAATGGTAGAACTTGGACACATCCCATGTAGGCACTTTCTTAAGGAATATGAAAGGCTTACTTTGCATTCTAGCCTCATACTTTACTAGAATTACTTCCCTTACCATACTCACTCGGTGCTAGCCTTCATTCTCATAGATTAATTTACATTAAGTTTCATACAAAGGGGTTCCATATTATGTTCATAACCCAATTACATTTACCCTACCAAAGAAAGGTCCACTAGGACTACCTCACAATGGAGACAAGAATCTCATTATGACATTCCTAAGTATTGATATGATGCCGTTCCAGCCAAACAACCTTAAGTCCATCATTCCTTACTTGCTGGATACCATTACGACTTTCGACTTCAAGTTTTCATAACCTTACCACTAGTTTCAAGGTTTCACATAAAGCACCATTTTATCATCATTCAAGGTCTCACATAACATTCATACAAGAGTAAGTCGCTTTAGCTTCCTAAGTCAAGACATCTCATATTCATTATCATCCATGCATCAAGTAAGGGACACAAGTCTGCCTAAACAAGACACATCATGACTTCACTTTAGCACATATTACATGTCATTCTAAAAGCACATAGAAACAACTGTTATCATATTAAAGTCATCCTATACATTACTATATCATCATCAACATTACCATTATACACTCATATAGCCAAGTAGGAAACAATCAAGCATCAACTCTAAGACTACAGACAACACATAGTCATTAGTCTAACATGATAACCTAAATAACATCAATAGAATAACACATACTTCCACATTACTTCACATAGGTAGATATGATCATACTTCAAATAATCAACTACACAAATCAACATAATACTTCAAGTAGTGCCGACAAGGACATGATCATCATAATATTTAAAATAACGCCGACAAGGCCACATCAATTCACATAACACCACCACCATAAGTGGACCATACCAATCACAACATAATTGAAGTCTAATTAACATTATATAAATTTAAATAGGGAAGAGTACCACCACTCCATCATCAACAGTTCAATCCAATGCCAAATCACCCAATTCCACATCACAAGGTCCTTACCCATGGCCATGAACATAAATTCAATGCATACACTATAATTCTCAATGAAATCTAAGTCAATTCAATATACATATATCAATTGAATACAATTCTTACATCATTATATACCCCACAAGAAACTACACATTAATTCATAAACATTAGACCAATATCAAGGAATACATAAATTAGTCAAAAACTAGGGTTCATCAATTATATGGGTTCATAGGCGATTTAGGTTAAAATCATCAATACAATAACAATTCAATCCATAATAAACGTTTAATAATCATTAATGCAAGAACCCATGGTAGATCATGAAATAGGTCAAGTTCAACTTTGAAAACTTTAGAAAACATTTTTGAAAGCTGGGCTCCGTGATGAAACGAGTTTCAAGGATAAAAAAGCATACCTCAATGAAGCTAATCCTCAAATTTGATGAAGAATCATCACTCAAATATCCAATCCAAGCTCTTCTTTGAATTTTAGCTTCAATGGAGTCTTAAGGAATTTCTAAGGGATTTTTTGGTTTTGATTTTGAAGAATGAAATCTTCTAAGTGTTAAAGACTTCTAAATACATTTAAAATACCCAAAAGACCCTTAGGGAACCGCAAAACCTTCTATTTGGAAGTGGTATTAAATTCCTATTTCGCCCTTCAACTTACAGTGGACTGCACGCATGGACAGTCCTCACAGACGGAAGACCATCGACGACCCATCCTTTGACCGACGGACCGTCCTGCTAGTCCGTGGTCTAGGACTGACGCTTGTCTTTGGTCCCTACTTCCCCCAGGAAAAGTCCCAAACGACGAGACCCAATTAACGGGGCGTCGACTGACCCACTGGGCGTCGATTGCCACTGTGGTATGGGTTGTCTTGGGCAGTCTTGGCACCAACTTTGGGTCCTTCCTCAGGGACCCTTGGATGGTCCTTGGGGATAATTTCCCAGACGTTTCCAACCCAAACATGATATTATATAAGATTACCACCTCTCACATGAATTTTATCCAAAACGAACACGTAAAACTCAATGAAACATGACTAGACACACAAGGTCATTTCAAGGCACATTTTTTGAACTTCATGGACGTTCTTAAGCGTTTGACATCCAAACTTCTCGAAACATGACACACTGACTATATATACCATAATAACTCATTTACAGACTTCACATAATCATGAATCATACATAAACACATAGAACCACATATGAGGCACATAGGTGGCTTAGTCATCGAACGTCTTGGTTGTCCCTAGACGTTTGACTTTCAATGCACCTAAACTCTTAGATACTGCCTTAAAACCATATTATAGACTATTTTAGGACCTTAGACCATTATGAAAAACATTTTAGGCTCTAGTTAACCTAAGTCATTTTTGGGATCTTACGTAAACTCACCAATCAAAGCAAAACTCTCAATCTCAAAACAAAACCTCTCCATTCAGTCTCTTCAAAACTGCATTGTTGAAGCTTTGAAGCCAAGAAAGACCATATAATTTCTCAAGTTTTTTGCATAGATTTTATGAGTTTTTCATCACAATTAAGGTATGTTTGTTTATACTTCAAATCTCTTTCTTCAAGGAGTCAATTCCAATGATTTTTCAAAGATGATCAAAAACATGAATTGTCCAATTTTTTAATCTAGTCATGGGTTATTGCATTAAACGTTTTGAACCACTGTTTATGGATTGAATTGATGTTAATTTGATATTTTAAACCTAAAATCTTCATAAACCCGTGCAAAACATAATCTCTTCAAATTGGCTATATTATGTATGTTATGATCTTGTCTCAATGCTTCTGAATTTTAGTGTAGTTTTCTTTAAGCTATGGAATTATATAAGAATTTTATTGGATTTATGTCTAGGGTGTCTTTGATTGATAAATCTATATTTAATTGACAAAGATTCATTGAGTATTATGATTTTTGTATTGAATTGATGATCATTGCCATGGCTAAGGGCCTTTTGGTATTGTAATGAATGATTTAGCTATGGATTGAAATGGTGAGAATAGATTGGTGGTATGCCGCCCTAATAATCCTATTCTATATAATGTAGCTCTTTAAGTATGTTGTGATTGGTATGGTCAACTTACGGTGGCGGTGCTATGTTCTTTACTTGTGAATGATGTGGCCTCGTCGGCGTTACTTTATGTATTATGATGATCATGGCCTTGCCATAAATTACTTGTTAAATTATAATGATTTGTGTAGTTGATTTATGTGAATTATGATCATATCTATCTACATGAGATTAAGGTGAATGTATGTGTTCTTCTGTTGACGTTGTTAGATGATTATGTTAGACTTTGACTATGGTCTTATGTGTGTAGTCTTCGAGTTGATGCATGACTATCCCAACTTGACTATATGAGTCTATGATGTTTAAATTGATGGTTTTATAGTAGTGTATAGGGTGACTTACTGATGATAATGGTTATTCCTATGTGCTCCTAGAATGATATGCAATATGTGCTAAAGTGAAGTATTGGTGTGTCTTTTGTGGTAGACATGTGTCCATTACTTGATACATGCATTAATGTGAACATGAGATGCCTTGACTTAGGATGCTAACGCCTCTTAGTCTTGTATGTATGAACGACAGGAGACCTTGAATGATGCTAAGAAGGTCCTTTATGTGGAACCTTCAACCTAGTGGTAAGGATATGATCCTTGAAGTCAAAAGTCATAATGGTACCCTTCATATATGAATGATTGACTTAAGATTGGTTGGCTGGAACATCATCATATCATCCTTAGGAAATCCATTAGGAGCTCTCTTTTCCGCCATTGTAAGGCAGCCTTAGGGGACCTCTTTGGTAGGATGAATGTGATTGGGTTATGAACTTGATATGGAACTCCTTTGTATGAACCTGTAATGTAAATTACTCTATGAGAACAAAGGCTAGCACCAGGTGAGTATGGTAATGGAAGTAGATCTAGTAAAAGGATGAGGCTAGAGTAAAAAGTAAGCCCTTCATATTCGTTAACCATGTTCCTACACGGGATGTGTCCAAGTTCTACCATTGGCAAGTAAAACACCCTCCACCGGAGTAGGTTACAATTCCGGATTCCATGTTTTGCTACCAATGTCTATTTTGGTTATTTCCTATTCTCATCATATGTGATACCTACTAGTATTGGAGAAGTTCTATGAAGTTTAAGTGGTGGTATGGGACGCTATATAGACATTGCACAATAGACTTCGAAGATGTTAGTGAAAGTCCCTAGGTCTTCTGCAAGACCATTACTTGAATGTCTTTATGTTATGAATGAGTATTAAATGAACTTATGAAAGTAATGACCTAATTTATGAAAACATGTCAAATGAATAAGTACTTATTTAGAGTAGTGAAGGGTTGTCTAGTTAAGGTGTGAAGGGGGCATAGGAATGGTCACTTCATATCTTACCTAGATAAATCTTAAGAATAACTCTAGTTAGGAAAATTGGTTGATTATGTAGATATGATCCAACTTAGGTAGTCTTAAGGATTACTTATGTAATCTTAAAGCGTTCAATCGTGGACATTTTCTTCTTGATTTACTTGAGTAGGTCTTTTGATAACCTTTGAAGGGAGAATGACATATTATGTGAATACTATTGTGTTAAGTGAGAATGATCTTATCCTAGGTAATCTAAAGTATCTCTTAAGTGTATGTGAAATGTATTGTATGGGCGGTCTCTTCACAACTCACTCAAGTGAAACTTAGAATCACCTTTGGTAAGAGGATCTCATGTTGATGTGGTTTATGTATTGTAAGTGTGTGTATCTCATTATAGGTGGTCTTAAGGATAATTAAGGTGTGCGTAGAGAGGGTGTATGGGAGGTCACTCTTTGTCTTACTTAAGTGAGTCTTAGGATAACTTTTAATGAGGGAATTGCATGCTATAAAAAGTGTAAGATAGAATTAAAGAACTTCACTGTACCAATGATATAGCTGAGCCTAAGTTTGTCTCTAAAAATGTGATAAATGGTTAAGTGACTTCTTATATGTATCTAAGGTGTTAAATATTGTTCTTATGCTTATATTATGATATTTAAATCAAAAGATGCATCTTTCTAATAAATGTCCTTTTTCATGATTTTTATTCATTATGCCATACTAGTACATGTTGGTTGTACTAATTCCATGATTTTATCTATCTCTAAAGTGATTCATAGGTGAAGGTGCTTTTGGAGAGATAAGCTTGGATAAGAGGATCGTTCAAGCAAGTTGAAGTATGTCCTCATTTTGATTCGAGGGAATTGATGTCTTTTATTTCGTTTATCGAAGTATTGTAATAGACATAGTAGTACTATATTTCTATTGTGTACGGGCCGTGTCTCAAAGTACTCTTATGTCTAAGATTTCATGAAATGAGACTTAGTATTTCCTATGAGTTTTATATGAAAGAGGTTTTAAAGACAAGGTAAATGTTTGTGAAAAGTTTTAATTCCGCACTAATTTTCATTTGTTTATATGCAATGAACGATACGGAAGGGCTTGTACAAGACCTCCGAGAGGTCAAGTACGCTGGCACTCCGGGAGTGCCATATCTTCTAGGGTGTGGTCTCGGGATATGACACATCATGTGTCTATCTATTTGTAAATTTGGAGTAGTTTGATCAATGTGTGTCATCTTTCCTCCACCTTGAGAATTAGAGTTCATTGACCTTGCAACTTGGTGTGAGCTTGTAGTCCTAAGAACGGATAGATGGATCAAACATCTCTTTACTTGAATGACTTTGGTACAACTATCAAATGAAAACTTCAGACATGTTATATAGCTAGGAACACAAACTGTTGAGTTTTGAAATGTTTGTGGTTCATTTTGTTTTGTTTTAGATTATGTGAGCCTATGTATGAGTAGGATCATTTTATTTGCATTAGGCATTTGCATTTCATGAATCAATAATATGCAGGTTGTAAGCTTTGTTGTTAAAGTTCAGTTGGACATCTTATACCAATTTTACCATTAAGATTCAATAGAAAAACCCTTTTTTATTTGTTGATGAGTTTCAGATGAAAAATAGTGAATACCGTAATTATATTATTATATATTTGTATTATAGAATAACTAGTTTCAAAAATGGTTGATTCCTTGTCGATAAACAACAATTAAACTCTCACGACCAGAGAGTACACCCTAGGAGATATGGTGTTCTTGAATCGTGGAATGTCGTACTTGACCTCTCGTAGGTCTTGTACAAACCCTTTGACATCATTCATTGCATACATGTATGAAAAGTAAATCGGAATTAAAACTTTTCACAGGAATATTATCTCAGAACATCTTTCATATAAAATGATATAAAATACTAAGTCTCATAATACGTCAATCTTAGACAAAAGAATACTTTGGACTCGGCCCATACAATTGAAATGTAGAAACTTAGTCTATTACAATACTTTTAATGAAAGAAATCCAAAGATAATTATGTCCTCTAATCAAGTGAGGACATACCCCAACTTTGCTTGAAAGAGTCCTAGATTTCAAGCTTTGATTCAAGATACCTTTCACCTACTAGCCACACCTTTAGAAATAGACAAAATGTATGGAATTAGTACAAGGCATGTACTAAGTATGTCATAATGTATAAAATTATGAGAAATAGACATTTGTATCAAGATATGCTCTTTTACAGTAAAACATCATACCATAATATAGAGAACCATATATAACACCAACTTCACATATAAATCACATATTACATAACAACGTTAAACACACATCAAAAGACATAAACATGAGACCCTCCTACCAAAGGTGATTCTAAGGCTCACTTGAGTGAATTATGAAGCGACCACCCACACAATCCATTCACACACACCAAAGATATCCTTTAGACTACCTAAGATAAGATTAATCCCATTTCATTAATCAAACTTCCTACCTATAATTACTCTAAGACTCACCTAAGTAAGAAAAGCAGACAACGCCCATACACCCTCTCAACGCCTACCTAAGAAATCCTCAAAGCTACTCTAGATACTTGTCTTTTCATTAGCATACCTTTACATAATTCATTATGTTCTTTAGATAATTTAAGATACATTCAACATTTAAGGACAATTACACAATGGTCTTGGAGAATACCTAGGGACTCAGACACTAACATCTTCAAAGCCTAGTCGTGCAATGTGTAGATAGCGTCTCATTCCACTATTAAAACTTCATAGTTCTTATCCAACACTAGCATGCATCCACATGATTAGAATAGACAATTACCGACATAGACCATACTAACAATGCATGGAATCTGAAGTCAAGAACTTACTCCGATGTAGGGTGTTCAACTTGCCAATGGTTGAACTAGGACACATCCCATGTAGGCACATGGTTAAGGAATATCGAAGGTTTCTTTGTTCTCTAATGTCATCTTATTTAGAGGAACTTCCAAAGCATACTCACTCGGTGCTAGCCTTTGTTCTCATAGAGTAATTCAAAAAAGAAGAATATGAAGAGATTTCATATCTTGTTCATAACCAAATCACAATACACCATACCAAGGAGGTCCCTTATGGTTGCCTTACAATGGTTATTAGGATAACTCAATGAATTTTCTAAGGATGATTTCATGTTGTTCCAGCCAACCAAACTTAAGTCCACCATTCACACAAGAAGGATACCATTACGGCTTTAAACTTCAAGGATATCATAACCTTCATTCTAAATGTTTCACATAAACGACCTTCTTGGCTATGTTGAAGGTCACATGTCAATAACGAATACAATACTAAGGAGCTTTAGCTTACTAATTCAAGGATCCATATTCACATTCTACAAGTATCATGTAAGGGACACAAGTCTACCAAAACAAGACACACCTATGCTTTACCTTATCACATATAGCATATCATTCAAGAAGCATATAGGGACAACCAACTCAACTATATGTCACCCTATTCACTAATATAGCACCCTCAATATAAACAATCACAAGTCTCATATAAGCAATCAAGAAACATCATACTTCAATATCAAGTAATACTCATAAGGACTTCACTATAGCCTATGAGAGACACATATCATCAACTAGGAGAACTCATGCTTTAACTTAACTTATACACATAAGCCATCAAGACTTCCACAATACTCACATATTCAAGTTATAACATGATAATACCACAACTCATAAAGTAAAGTCGACGAGGCCACATTTTTTCACAATTCATAAAGTAATGCCAACGAGGCCATATTGTGTCACAATTCATAAAGTAATGCTGACGAGGTCACATAATTCACAAGTATAGAACATAAGCACTGGCACAATAAGTTGACTATACCAATCACCATCATAATTCAAGACCTATACTACACAATATAGAGAGAGTTAGGGCAACATACCACTAATCCAATCTCACAACTTCAATCCATAGCCAAATAAACCAACTCCATACTCAAAGGCTCATAATAAAAGTCGTGATAACTAATTAAATCAAATAATCTCAATATACAATGAATTCAAATAAATACAATACAAATTCGTCAATTTAGGACAGCCTACATATGATTCTAACATAATTCTTTCATAATTCAGTAGCCCAAATCAAACTATACAAGAACTCAATATTATAGAGACATGATCAATTCACCCATAAGGTAATTCTTATGACCCGCAAGTACCCCCTAGAAGTTAGGGTAACCCTTAGGTCGGACAATTTCATACTTGACCCTTCGGGGGTCTTGTACTAGACGACTATCTATCATTCATCGCATAAGACATGAAAAGTAGTGCGGAATTAAAACTCTTCACGACATTTATCATAAAAAGGAAATATCTTTTATAAATACTACAGATTGATCTCGTCTTCACAAGAAAAACTAAAGACACAACATAATTATCTTAGGGACAAAACCCTTTACATTAAATGAAAATACATAAAAAGTCTTAATGATAGAAACTAAGAAATAGAATTATTTCCTCGAATATATGAGGACATACTTAGTCTTGAGATGTTAGATTCCCAAGCTTTGCCTTGCCTCCAAACTATACTTATAGAGTATAAGAAAAGAATGGGGTTCGTACAAAACAATGTACTAAGTATGGCTTATACAAAAATATGTAAAAAGGGACGTTTTTGTAGAAATAAGCTTTCATCCCTAATAAGTAAAACCTTCATGAATATAGAATTGAAGTAGTATAAGAATAATCATATATCACATAAACTAGAACTCTCGTAATTTTAGAACCAAGATGTAACTTTACAGTATACTCAAGCACATTACAATGAACACAATGACAATACAGTGAACTAATTTATGCCAAACACAGTGAAATCATTTCCTTTTGAGGTTTCCCAAACCAAGTTATCCTAATATTCACTAAGTTAATACATGAAGTAACCTCCCATACACCCCTTTCAATACACAACCAAGTGACCCTGAAGACTACCAACCATAGGCTTACCTCGCACGGGAAACAAGTCCACACTCTAGACTAGACATTAGAAGAACATTCATACATTAAGGACTTCACATAGGTGCCCTACTCCAATTGGACTTGTAAGTTACACTAAGTGCAATGTGAGAGTAGCATCCCATACTACTACTGCCACCTAATGCTCCTTGGGGATTCCCTTGGATCACGCACACTACATTTATTCTTCATAACTTCATTATATAAAACTTAACTTTAACTTGCTTCCTTAACATTAGACATTAAATCATCTAGCTTCATTTACAACACATGATAAATCATTCATACACTTCATATGAAACAAACCAAGACTCCCTTTTCGGAATGTGTACTTTGTGTAATGGATAAATAGCGTCCCATACCACCACTTTCCCTAATTAGTACATTTTTTTAGGAGACTTAGTTCATTAATTCTTTTAAGGGGGATAACTTAACCGACATAGACCATGAGAGCTAGACATGTGAATCCGGATATTACCCTTATCGGATGAGGGATCCCCACATGCCTAGGGTATGGTAATTCACTTAGAATTTACATGGATTTTCCAATAGCTACACCTATGCGGGCACATAGTTAAGGGATAAGGATATTGCTACTAAGTAACTAATTCTCTACTAACGAGGAGTACTCATCTCAAGAGGTACATAAGAATATAACATCTCAACTCAGGAAGTGTAACTAACCTTTCTTCATATCCTCTCGGTGCTAGGCATAACTCTACCACGGAGTCTTAAACATTCATTACTATAGGTTATGGGATAGCTAATTAGAACCACATCTCAACTCAAATAGGTACTTATCCCTAGAAGTTACATTAGAATGCCACATCTAAACTCACGAAGGGTATCCAACCTCCAACCTATCTTAGAAAGCTCTTGGGAATAGTGAGGTTGCTACTTAATACTTCATCTAAACTCACGAAGAGTGTTCACCCAAAAACTACGCTATTCATTCACATTCTTTAGCTTGATTCATTCAAAGTGTGAGTGTGTGTGTGCATGTGGCCAACCTTTCACATAATCACTATTTTCATAACAATGACTTCTGAATCATGCTTTCATCTTCATTCATCATATTTCACATTTTAACATGCTACACATAAACATATAGTTCATTTAGACATAATCTCTAGCATACTTCACATAACAAGATTCAAAAAGCACATCAACATGAACAACATCATTTTCATCTTACATAAAATAATATGCCTTCATGGCCTTATCCACAATACATAAGTAGATTCACATTCATATATTTCAAATAAACACTTCCACCAAAGGTGGAACATACCACTCAAGAGCATTTCATAATAGGATTAAAAAAATGTAACCAACTTACCATAAATCCAAGCGTTTACCACCTATAATCAATTCCTCAAAAATACATCATAAAATATCCCTTATGGAAGTAGCTAAGTCACAATATAACCATAAAGAAACTATAATTCTAACATTATCAAATTATGTTCATTAGACCCATATCATAAATAAAAAGTTCATATAAAGCAATAACATGGTTTCATTGAATTTGTAGCATTATAATAACCAAATAAGATTAGAAATAACATATTTGAATCCTTTAAAACATTTTCATTCAAGACCATACTTAGAGTCAAAGATAGAAGAAGTTTGGACTTGAAAACCCTTTTTGAAAATCCTTAGAACTGGCTCTTTGAATGGAATAGAGTTCAAGGATGACTACCATACCTCAATCACAAGGAAGCCAACTAATTTTAGATGACGAATAGTCTACCACCAGCCCCTTCTAGCCCTTCATTGAGTTCAAGCTTCTATTTGGTTTTGAGAGAGTTGTTCTTGAGGGAGGGTTTTGGGTTTTTGAAAATGAAGTCTAAAATTAGGTCTTTGTGTTTGAATCCTCTTAATATACATAAAAGACCCAAAAATAATCATCCAAGGTTCATAAAATACTTGGGGTGAATTTACCGAACACCCAAGCCAAGGCAGAAAATTGACAGCTTTTTGGCATGCCAACCTAGGCCCCTTCATAGATGGGCCGTTGCCCAGTCGATACCCCTTAGTTGGGGTCCACCGATTGGGGCTGAGCCTTCATTTTTTTTGGATTCTCTATCCTTGCAGGGCAAGTCGACACCCAAGGTCGACGGGCGGTCGTTTGACCAACGGTCCGTCTTTTGTGGCCGTCGTTGGTGATTTCTTTGCAGCATTCTACTAAAGGGATGTGGTCCTCTTCTAGAGCCCCTCGTAGGTCCTAGGTGGGGTCGTACCCGGACGTTAATCCCCTATACATAGATGTCTAGGTCTTAGGAACAGCCCACATCAATTTCAATCAAAACAAACACATAAAATTCGCTAAAACACATGAAGACACACAAGCACTTTCTAAGGCATACATTATGAACGTCATGGACGTTCTCGGACGTTTGACCTGAAAAGATTAACAAACTTCACACATTGACTAAGTACATCATTATAAATAATTTTAACAAAAAATTAACTCATGAAACATTTATGAAGCTCTACTTCACCTTAGTTCCTTCTAGGGTGTTACATTCCCCCCCACTTGGAACAACATTCGTCCTCGAATGACACTAAACACTTTTAAGAACATCAAGGACTTAGTATCAGCATAAAAAACATTGAATCAAGTCTCAAACATTAATATTCAATGCACCAAACTTACAAGGAACACCAACTACACATTGCGAAGCATTTTGCTAGGCCACACAGGCAACTTTTGGGAATAATTTCCATAGTTCAAAACACATTCTCATTCTTCATTTATGGAGGAACTATCTTCTCCAACATTAAAAGATGCTAATACACATCATTTATAAACATATGGAATCCACTGTTCGTGAAAAATGCAATTTTTCAAATTTTGAACTTCTTTACAGTGAATGCAAAAACCTTAACAGTGAGACATGCTAAAAATTCATTAATTCTTCTTTCAAGCAATTTTACCATGAAGGCATGAAAACCTGAGAGACAAAATCATAATAACTCTCATTATAACATGATAAAACAACTTCAAAATTATAAAGCAATATCATTAGCTACACCTTAAAAAGAGAAATATAGGTTGACTACTAATTCTTCCAATGTAATCATGATATCATCAAGAGAATACAAAACATTATACCATCAAAGTCACTCATAAAATAAGGAGAAATTCAACTCATACTAATATGCAAGACTCTTACTTATTACCAAACTACCAAGAATTTAGGTCAAAATCTTGAATAAGGATAGAAGAAAAGATAAGGATATCAACTATCTTTCTACTCAACTCATTCTCCCACACTTAGGGTAAATCCATCTTCAAGGTCTCATACTTCAAAGTACCACTACACCTCTCACAAGGTAGGAACTCATACTACTCTTAACTCATGCACTTCAACACTAAACATCAACCTTACAAGTCAAGCATAACAACCTCCTCTTAGGATTCAATTTAGGACAACACCCTTAAGGATCACCTCACTCAACTCTTAGGCATCACATATCTCAACTCATGGAATAAAATCCCTTCCTTCTCACAACATTACCACATTCTTTCAACACTCCTCAAATTTACACCTCAGTATTTCTACTATCATTGTACACAACTATAAGATAACTAATTTCCCCCCAAAAAGTACTTCATTCAACAATTTTAACTATTACTATATTTAGAACTACACCACCATACAATTTCACATCACAATACTTCCAATCTCATAAAGCACACATAGTTATAAATGGCATCACATCTCAATCCTCAAAACTGTAATACTCCGAAGGTCTAAAGCCTAGTCTAGAGCCTAACATAAGTGTTAAAAGGTTTAGACACTGTTTTAAGGTCAAATTTAATGTATATAAGTTATTTAGGAAGTTTAGAACCCAAAACGTCAAGGAACGTCCACTGCGTCCAAAAACTAGTTCAATGAGGTGCTAGTGTGCCTTAGCCTATTTGACTAACTTTTAGGAGTCGGAAAATGATGAATTTCGGTGGAAGGGTTTCTAACATGTATTAGAGTTAGTTCATATTTGAAACTTACGGGTATGACTCTTCATGGACCAACCAAGGGCCCTTGAGGAGGACCCTTGAAATTTGGGGCAAAAGTTGCCCAAGGCAGTGTCCACCAACGGATGCAACAAATAGATCGTGGTCCAATCGACGGGGCATCAATTGCCTCCGTCGATGGACACTATTTGGAAAATACTTTATTTTAACCTGTCTATGACCAAAATGATGGACCAACAGGACGGAGGGTCCTGTGGTCGTCAATTGACAAACCAGGCGTCGACGTGGTCTCGTTTGTGAGACCACTGGTTTTGCTGCTTGATTTTCAGTGAATTAATTAATTAATTAGGTCGTTATTTGATTAGGTAGGGGTTAAGGGAGGTGTAATTAAGTTAATGAACAACCTATATAAATTCCCTAACTTAGTTAAACTAACTTAAGCCCTCATAATTCCAAAACACAAAATCTCTTCCCTCTCTCTTCTTTCTCTCTGCCAAGAAGAAGAACACCATAAAGGTCAAATTCGAGGAGGTTCTAGGGATGCAAAACTCAAATTTTCTCTATCAATATTCATCAAATATTAGGGTATGGTATTCCTTTCACCTTTAGGACTTCTTTTCTTAAATGGTTCAATCAAATTGATTTCAAAAGATGAGTTTTCATGTGGGTCTTTTTCAGTCTCGAAATTGATCTTGTAGACTGGTTTGTTTATGATTTATTTTGGATATTAATAATAGATTAACATGTATTATAACTTAATTATGTTATTTCTCTATGTATCGGTGTACTTTGTAGAATATGACCTTTTCTCCTTAATCCTAGGTTGTGCTCTTGAATTGAACTATCTAGTATTGATGTAATTGGCTTGGTTAATGTGTGAATTACTATCCTATGATGTTATTGTGCCAATTTATGAATAGATTGAGATGAATTTTAGTAATACTATGCTAGTTATTGAGTAATTGACTTGGATATTGAAGTAGACTATGAACTTGATCTAAGTCTCTAATTCTAGGCTATGAACTAGTGAGGGATTGTCGTATAATGATTCAATTGGTCTTGTTATTATGTTGTTTAATATGATATGATGATATTATAAGATTGTTGGGTTAAGTTGGAGGTTGATGGTAAGACCTTCATTATGGCATTGTGAAGAGGATTGAGTAAGTCTTGTGATCTCTATTCTTTACTTCGATTATGGTTACTTCTTCTTAAGTAATGATGTTATATTGGAGTAGACCTTATATTAAGATTGATAGGGTTGGTATGATGTTGATTTGAAATGTATTGAACTATGGATTGTGAGTTTTTGGCTAAGATATAAGGATGGTGATAATTTACCAAGGTGCCGTATTATGATATGACTATGTAAATGTGTTAACCTCACTTATATGAATTTTAGTGAAAGAACAATACTCAAGCGATTCTTATTGAGCTATGATGATGATGATTATACAAGGGATAGACCCTAATACCTACATTAAGTTATGATGATTAATAAATCATTAAAGACATTTCAAAAGGGACTCTAGCTTAGCACCGAGTGTATTAGTGTGAGGAGTGTCCCATCCCACATAGGGAAGGGAGGATCAATAATGTACTCATAAGATTGTAGAATATAATGAATGTAGCATAAAGAGGGTCCCAACTATATCTCCTAGTTCTTGAACTATGTTGCCCCCATAGGAATACTAGCTAGTGGATCCACGTTGTTGCTATGTTCAAGTTTTAGTACTACCTTGGTAGGTAGTCAGCCTTCCTTCGGTGTAGGGTTCCATGACACCGGATTCCACATTAGTGTGGTCTATGTTGGTTAAGGCAAGATGTTCCCAAAAGGTAAAAATGAACTAAAGGAATGAACTCTAACTAGGATGACCTAAGGGGTTTAGCTTAGTCTAGGTAAGCGTATGTGACTCTACCTAAACATTGCACTAGTTAGCCTTGACGGAAGTCATAGGAGGATATTCTTATATATGTATATGCTTATAATGGTACATGATATGTATATTATGATCTTGCACATTGATGATACTATATGATGATTGGTTTCACTTATGAGTATGTGTTTGGTCCCTATTTCTAAAGTATGATGATATGTACTCTTAATATTATACTATGTGAAGTTGGACATTGGTTATGGTTCTTGTAGGGTTTACTTGATTAAGTAAGTTTATGGGACTTTGCTTGATTATTGAACTAGTTGACTTAATGAGGGTTCATGAGTAATTGTCTCGCTTTGTTTATGTTGTAATGAACTCTTATCCAAGCTTGATAATTTTATAGCTTGATGGTAGAGTTATCTTGATTATGTGCTCAATTATGTGATATGCATATTGATTTGACTAGAGTTAGTATTGTTGGTATTGTGATGTACATGATTTTGACTTAATGAATATGTCTTATTGATTGGTATGATATTTTTGAATGTGCATAAGGCTTTTCAAAGTAAATTGCATACTTTAATGAAATGTCCCCTTTTTGCATGATTTTGTGATATATGTGCATATGGTCTCATACTTAGTACAAGTACTATACTAACCCAATTTTCTCCCTTTTTCCCAAACATTTTAGGTTTCGGTCGTTGAAGGACTTTTGAGACGACTTTGAAGGAAGACTTGGAATTCTCACTCATCAAAGTTGGGTAGGTTCTCACTTTCTGAGGGCAATGCCACTATCAAGCTTTTGATGTTGTTCTAGTTATAATACTTCTAGTTCTTTCCTTTTCATTTGAGTACTTAACATTGTATATCATATATGTGGCTTTATTACGTTGATGTATGGGATATGACCAATTGATATACCCTTATTATAGATGGTTATGTGATGAGACATCCGGTTTTCAGACTATGTTATATCTTATATATCTATGTGCAATAAAAGTAGAAGACTAAGTAATCTTCCTATACGAATGGTCTATGTATACTCGATATGACTATGTTATGTGTATGCGAGAGGTCTATGTAAACCTCAAGATAGATATAGAAGTTTTTTAGATTTTCCGCATTTTTTACCTATGAATCTAATGATGTAAGCTAAGAGGCTAGTCTTAGTCATCAAAGATGACAACGACCCCGGTTACGTCTATGGGGTATTCCCGGATGTGACAAACTTTGTGTGAGAGCATGAGGTTGAATATCTTTGTGTCGATTTCTCTCTTAACAATGTCTATGTAGGTTTGTATTCATAATTGTGAAGTGCGCCACACTTATGAAAACGTCTATGTAGATTCTTATTCATAATTGTGAAGCGAGCCACACTTATGAATAGGAAACTATAAGATGCTTAGGAAACCCTCCTTTTCTTGGAAATCCAATATCGTGCTTCTAGAGTTTTGACTCTATGTGCTCTTAGCATCTAATCCTTTTATTGTTATTATGTGCAATAAATACTCGAAGAACAGTCGCTCGAAGACTTGATGAATAGATTGCCAATGCTGGAGTTCCTCCCCAAGGCAATCAAATTACTCCTCTTGAAGAAGTTGCTAATGATGACCAAGCTCCGGTCAATCCACCTCCTTTGATGGATGGTAACATAAGGGCTGCCTTTCAAATGGACCAAGACATTACTACTCAAGCACAAGCCGTCACTACTCAAGCTCAATCCATGACGGCTCAAGCTAACAGGTAGGTTGTTCTCTGAGGAAACCAACATGTTTGCACCATGGCCTCTCGTTTGAGAGATTTCACAAGGATGAATCCCCTACTTTTTGTGGGTACAAAGTGGAGGAAGACCGCAAGAGTTTATTGATGAAACCTACAAGATCCTCTACAAGCTAAAGTGGTGGAGTTCATCAACCTTCGTCAAGGAGGTATGAGTGTAATTGAATACTCTTTGAAATTCACTAAATTGTCGAAGTGTGCTTCTTCTTTGGTTTTTGATCCTAGAGATGAAATGAGCTGCTTTTGTGATGAGAGTGTTAGATCACTTGAATGTAAAATATCATTCGGATATGCTACATGACAATATGAACACTTCTCTTCTAATGGTTCATGCTCAACAAGTGGAAGAGACAAAGGCTAAGAATAAGAGTAGACATGCCAAGAGGGCAAGGTCTTTTGATGGTGGTTCTTCAAAGGGTAGGCTTGATATTCAAGACAAGCCTAGTTTAAATAAGAGGTATTCTAATTAATATCCTACAAAATTCCCCAAGGCTCGTGATGATAGTGTGTCTAACCCTAAATCTCAAAAGGGAAGGGGTACTAGCTCACCAAACAAGAAGCCAACTTGTGGAAAGTGTGGCAAGAGGATTTATGAGGGTTAGGTTAGTTTAATTAGGCTATGGTCTTTATATAGGTCATTAAATAACTTAATTATACCTCTTTAACCCCTAACTAATTAACTAACAACCTAATTAATTAATTAAAGTAATCTTAAAACGTGTAGGGAAAAGCAGTGTTGACAGACGACACCCAGACGCACGCCCCATTTGTCAATCGACGACCAAGGGACCAACCGTCCTGTTGGTCTGTTGTTTTGGTCAGAGATTTTTCCAAAATGGCTTACCATGAATTTGGATAAGTGTCCTTAGATGCCCCGTCGATTGGACAATGCCTCATTGATGGCCTTCGTTTGTGACACTGCCTCTTGGCATCTTTTGACCAATTTTGCAAAGGTCCCCCTCAAGGGCCCTTGGTTGGTCCTTGGAGAGTCGTACCTAAACGTTTAGACTATAAACTAACTCTAATATGTGTTAGACACCGTACCACAAAATTTCATCATTTTCTGACACTCAAAACTTAGTCAAATAGGCTAAGGCACACTAGCACCTCTTGAACCTGTTTACGGACGTCTTGGATGTTCATTGACGTTTTGATTCTAAAACTTCCTAAATAGCTCAAATACATTATAATTGACTTAAAAAAAGTGTTACAACTCTTTTAATCTCATGTTAGGCTCTAGATTAGGTTTTAGGCTTCCGGAGTATTACAAATATTTATCTGGACCTGCAGAAGTACCTTCGGCGACATGGCCGTACTTTGCCAATGTGATCGGCATCATGCGTTATGGAACTGCTTGTCATTGTAGTTCCTCCTAATCCATGCTCTGAATCCTATAAATTTAGGCAATAGAGGAGCAACTTGGGGATTTGCCAAATTATCTTGATGATCATCATGTTTGTTTTTCCTCTTCTCCTTTTCAACCTGTGTTGTCCTTGTTTCCCATTTATGTCTTAACTTTGTTCCTCAATCCATATATCTGAAAATCAAGGGTTTTACAACAGCTATTGGCAAGAATTAAACATTTGAACACATGCATTTTATAAAAATAAATCCCTAAATAAGTCCAAATTTTGGACTCATCAACAACCCAACTTAAACTTTTGCTTGTTATCAAGTAAAACATAGGATCCGTAGTTCAAAAAGGGTGACTAAAATAATTCTACTAAAGACAATCATGAATGCACAACACAACATTAAACTTATTCATCCAAGGATAAATTGTGCACTGAAAGATTCAAGTTATGACTCACCACTATCAAAGACTCTCAAGTTTACAATACTTGCTTCAAATGCAATTTAAAGCTTAACAAATGTACTCAAATGCCCTCACAACAAGAATGATTCCTCACACACACAAAATATTTCAACAAACTATATTTCCAAAATCATATAAAACTCTCACACTCACAAATATGAACGCATGTATTGCTTCACCCATAGGTTTTCCCTTATTTTCCAATCAACATGCGTTTTAGCTCACTCAAGATCATAAAGGTTTATTCAAGGCTTGTAAAAGGGGTGAGTTAAAATGTATGATCATTTAGGCTCATCAGCTTCTATCCTTATGAGATGTTGTACGAACATCACTTTGTTTCCTTATATTTAATTTTGTCACTCATGCTCAAAATTAACCCTGTTATTCACTTCCATGGGATACGAACACCCCATTTCTTTAGCAACTTTCACAACTTTATTTCACACTTTTTCATTCTTTATATTTTTCATTCTCTTTCTTTTTTTTTTGTACGAAGGGATTCCATCTTCTTAAATTGATAAAGGGGGACTTCTTCACATTTCTTTATTTAATTTTCTTTCACCACACCGCCAACTTAGGCTTTTAGCCTAAGTTTTCTATTCAAACAAACAACACTTTATGAGTATTATTGGTGAATAGATAAAGAACAACTACAATTTCATCATGTTTCTTCCATGAAAAAGATAAGTCTCAAAAAGGCTTCAAGAAATGTTTACAAACTCACAAGGTTTGCCATAAAAGACTTATATTATCAAATTATTTTACTCCTTAAATTTCTTATCTATGATCATTTTAAGAGCTTACATAACCTAGTCAACTCGACCAACGGGGCAAATTCTAGGTGTCACTAAACAACTTTGACGGTAAGATCAACAAACAAAGCATTGACACCAATATAAACAATACTTCACACTTTCGCTAGTGTGCAATGTTCATCAGAAGACACTCATTCAAGAATCGGCTAGTAACAATGAGATGCAACAATTCCAAATATTGTCTATGATACTTCATTTGTCCATGATGAGTATCGCGAATCGAGGGTATACCCTTGATGAAACGGCATCCCCCAAATCGGGACACAACGTACTCGACCTCTCATAGGTCTTGTACAAGCCCTTAGACATCATTCATTGCATATATATGAAAAGTAGTACATTGAATGCACTAAGTTGGTGACATGCTTATATGCCCCGAGTCATTTTTGGATAGTCAATTTAGTTGATTTAAAATTTTTTAACTATAGATAATTAATTGACGGATATTTATTAAATAATTTATGTTAAACCCTAAACCTTTTGACCCATTATTTAACAAAAAAAGTTGATAGATTTTGTCACTTTTAATACCTAATATTTTTAGAAAAGAAAATAAAGGCGAGCAGAAAAGTAACGTGCCGGCGACGTGAATACCGATGAAGGGAGGACAAACTACATCACGTAAGGACAATTCGTTTTCAAGTTCTCTTTGGCATGCATTTACTGTTCCTCATAGTGTATATTTTTTCATAATTGCTGCATATATATATATATATATGTATATAATATAATTATATTATAATTGAAATTAAAAAGGGGTTTTGGAATAAAGTGCAGGTGATATATGTATATGTATAATGATGATATGCCATGTGTTAGTTTTAATAATGTCTTATTCCATTTGCTCTCCCCAGAATGTTAAGAAAAAATCTGTTTATCCAATTGCATGAAAGTGGCCTAATTTATATTTGGTATGAATATGTAGTAGTTAGAGAATTTTATGGTATTGTAATTTGTGTATAACAATCAAAAGATGAATGAGATCCTTTTTAGATATTGGAGTCTTTCACATACTTAACTAACTATTCACATTAATTAGATTGTCATTGGTACGACAGCTAGATTTTAGTAGATTTTGCTTAGGTATAGTATGTTGTCGTAAATTACTAGGAATATTTTATCTTAGATTATAAAAGTTTCCATATTGTTATCGCCTTAAAATTCAAAGTTTGACATATTAAGATACCTAATTAAATAGTAGGTGTATTGTGTTCTATGAATGTCAATTGACTTTTATATTTGAAGGAATTGAGACTTAACCCTAGTCTTGAAGTTTTGAAAATATGAAAGTTGGTATATTCATTGGTATCAAGAGTAAGAACTTGATTATAAATGTGGACTCTAAGGGTTTTAAGTTTTTTTTTTGGTACGAGGTAGAAGTGTATAAATATGGTTGTCTATAGGCTCATATACTCACGAAATAATGCATATTTTATAGATTTGGGCGAGTTAAAGGGGTCTAAGTTAGACATATAGTAATATGGGTGTTGTTAGTTGTAAATTTTTATTGTCATTATTTATTTGAATAGATTTCTTTGAGTTGGAAGTTCAATGAATGGGGAAGGCTCAAGTTCCGGAGTAAATTTTATTTTATTCTGGCAAGTGGATTTCAAAACCCTTGTTAAGTGTATGAAATTCGTGTATTTGCTTATGGTACGTGCTTGGGAGTAATGGGAGCTGGTAAAGGGTTAACTTGTCCACCTTGATTGATTCAAATTATGAAAAAGGGTAATAAAAGGCAAGGTGATTAATTGTTTGTGTGTGATGGGTTGAGAATGGTACAAGTATTGGTGTTATAAAGGAAAGATTTATTACTATAGAATGCGAATTGTAATCCGATAATTCCAAAGCATATGGGCATTAACTGATATATCATTCATTTGATTTATTATGTGTGATTGTGTTCTTTACTGAACACGTATAATTGTGATAATTGAGGTGATTATATGTCATAACGACATTTGATTTATTGAGATTATACATCATCCCCTTTATTTGATATCATATTGTGCACATGCATTGACATATGATTGATTATGAGTAAACGTCTAACATGTGGAGATCGTCCGTGTTGAGATCGAGTTATGATTATTTGGGCACGTGGAGATCGTCCATGCGATGAAGAAATTATTATAATTTGGGCACGTGGAGATCGTCCGTGCAAATTTTTTTTGATTTATGATAGTGCATTGAGATCATCCGCACAGACACGTGGAGATCGTCCGTGTTGGTATATGGACATCGAGAGTCCCCCATGGGTCATGAACTCTCGATGTATTTCTGAGGAGTATCATGTATATACGGTTGACATAGTACTTGGTATTTTGAGGAATATCATTTCATGGTGTCATATTGCATTGCATCCCATGACATCATTCATTCTTTATGATTATGTATTTTATTGATGGTTAGAGAGTACTTGATATTTGGTTATATCTATTTGATGAACTTGATCTTGTGTGTTGCTTATACAGTGAGGGCCTTTTTGTGGAGGTTGTAATTGATGAATATTGAGCTTGTTGTGGAGAATATGTGATTGTTAGGATGGTTGTTGTTGAGATATGTGCTTGTAATGGTGAACTGTTAGGTTGGGATGGTTTTATGCAGGTTGTAGTTGTGGAGGTTCGGTTGGGATGTAAAGAGTACCCGTATTTTATCACCTTAACTTGTGTTTAGAGGTTTACTTGTTGATTCCCGTGTTGTTTTGTAATCACCCCTTGATTAAACAAATTTTTGTAGGTTATTAGCTTGGACCTTTGTGATATTTTCTCTTCTCCTTGTCTGAGGCTTCTTATGGACATCTGTGAGGTAGTTGCTTGTCATTTTGGCAGAGCTTCTTACCCCTATTTATGATCGTGTTCTACTTTAGGAATAATGTCATATGAGACTTTTATTGTTCTTTTGATTCATTTGTAATACTTTAGAGGCTTTTACGTGTGACAACCATATTTTGATGGTATTTTGAGTTGATTATAAAATTTCCTCATTTTATTGTAATGGTTTAGTTTTAGCCTGACTTCTCTTGGTGGGATAATATGAGTACCATCACGTCTAGGTTTGGTCGTTACAAAAATGGACATTTACTTTATAACATGCTTTGAATGCTCTTTTGAAGAAAACCTCATAAAACAAGTATATGAACCATAGTCACACAAATCTTCTGAATGGCATATATTTCAAGTAATCTACAATATACAACTATCATCACTTAGAAACCACATAAGCATATAGACCTCCTACCAAAGGTTATTCTAAGACCCACTTAAGTAAGTTATGAAGGGGCCGCCCGTACAACCCCTTCACACACACTTAACTAATCCTAAAGTCTACCTAAAGCAAGATTGTTCCCTTTTCATAAACTAACTCCCTACCCAGAGTTACTCTAAGACTCACTTAAGTAATACATGAAGAGACAACACATACATCCTCTTCAAGCCTACCTAAGAAATCCTAAAAGCTACTCTTGATAAGTACATTTTAATTCACATGCATTAACTTAAGCCAACAATGTTCATTTAGACAATTTAAAGGCATTCAACAATTAAGGACTTCACATAATAGTGTTGGAGAAGATCTAGGGAACCCTCATCCTAGCATCTTCAATCCTACTCGTGCAATGTATAGATAACGTTCCATTCCACTACCTACACGTTGTAGAACTTCTTGAACACTACAATGCATCCCACATGATGAGAATAGGCATTAACCGAAATAGACCATACTAGCAGGGTATGGAATCCGGAGTCTACCCTACTCCGAGGGAGGGTGTTCTACTTTCCAAGGGTAGAAGTAGGACACATCTCATGTAGGTACACTGTTAAGGAATATCAAGGGTTTCTTTGTGCTTTATTCTCAACTTAAGTAGAGTCACTACCACAAGCATATTCACTCGGTGCTTAGCTTTAGTTCTCATAGAGTAAGTTCAATCACATAAGGGCATATGACAAGGTACCATATTTCAGTGATTTCCAAATCATAATACACCTACCATGGATAGGTCCACTAGGTGTGCCACTCAATGGTCAATAAGGATAGCTCAATAACTTCCTTAGAGATGGTTTCATGCCGTACCAGCCAACCTATCCCTAAGTACATCATACACAAGAAAAATACCATTACGACTTTCAACTTCAAGGATTCTATAACCTCCTTTCTATATTGAAGATTCCAACTCATTGACCTTCTTTACATGTTCAAGTTCTTATATCAATCATTCATACACATACATGACAAAGGTTCTTTTAGCCTAATAAGTCTAGAGTTCACATTCACATTCTGTCATGTATTAAGTAGAGGGACATAAGTCTGCCAATCTAGACACACTTCATAATCACATAATATCATATATTCAATAACATTCAAGTACCATAAAGGGACAACTAAGTCTACCTTACCATATACACTAGCAACACATATAAAGATATCACCATAGTCTATCATCGCCACATATAACCAATTAGAATAACTCCCACCATAACCTCATATAAGCATATATACATAACCATCCGTCACCTAGGTCACATATAGAAGCTACAACATGATAATAGCACATAAACATCACCAACATAAGATTACAATACCAATCAATACAAGTTAATAGAAATTCTACACAATATAGAAGATATTAGGTAAACTTACCACCTTTCCATCATGAACATCACCATTCCTTACCTTTCTCAATCAATTCACTTGACAAAGGCGCTTACCAATAGCCATATACACCATTCTAAACAAACAATGAAACCATACGAATGATCCAAAAATAGACAATATGAATATCATCAAATTAAGGCAGATTATATAATATTCTACTATAGTCTTTACAAAATTCAATAGCCCAATACAATTGTAATACATCGAAAACGACTTAGGTGAAACTAGAGACTGATGTAACATTTCGAAAATCCAAGACTTGTTCTAGAGACAAACATAAATTTCCTAAGGTGTAGTCACTGTTTTAAGGTCCACTTTAATGAATATAAGTCATTAAGGAAGTCTAGAAACCAAAATGTCCACGACATCCGAAAAGAAGTTCAAGGAAGTACTAGCGTTCCTTAGTCTAGCTGACTATCTTTTAGAAGTATGAAAATGATTAAAATTTGTGGAAGGGTGTATAAAATGTGTTCATATTCTAAACGTCCGGGTACAACTCCCCAACGATCAAACAACAGCCCTTGAGGAGGACCCTTGCAAGAATGGGCAAAAGTTGTCAAAAGACAGTGTTACAAATGGATGCCACAGATGGGCTGTTGGTGAATCGACGGGGCGTCGATGGTAATTTAGACAAAATCCTGGAGGGATCATTTTGTAAAGTCTCTGACAAATACGACAGATGTGCAGCACGGAAGGGCACAGTGGTCGTCGATTGACCCACGATCCGTCGATCGTAGTGTCGTCTGTGGTAACTCTAATTTCGTGCACGTTTTCAATTAGTTCCAATTAATTAATTAAGGGGTTAGGTAATTATTTAGGTGATTAGTAAAGCCTAATTAATTTAATTAACCCCCCATATAAAGACCCCAACCCTATTAGACTAATCATAACTCACAAAACAAAACTCTCTTCCTTCTCTCTTCTTTCTCTCTAGAGTAGAAAACACCAATGAAGACCAAGATAGGGGAGGGTTTAAGGGCTGAAAATGGTCAATTTATTCCATGAATCTTCATAAATTAGTAAGGTATGAGATCTAATTCACCTTTAAGACCTCTTTCCTCAAAGGGTTACATCAAATTCATTTTAAAAGTTGAGTTTTCAAGTGGGTTTTCATCCAATTCGAAATTGATGTTATGAATTGATTTTTTTATGATTTATTTTGGATATTATGAATATATTAACATTTAGTTTAGCTTAATAATGATATATTTTGATGGTTTGGTCTAGTTTGTAGAAGATGACATTTACCCCTTAACCCTAGGTTTGATCTTGATATGTATTAGGTTGCATTGGTTTAATTGACTTGGTTATTGGTTGAATTAGTACTACATGATTTTTTTACACTATTCATGAATAAATTATGGTGATTTGTAGTCTTTCATGCTATTTCGTGATAATATGATCTAGGTTATGAAGTATATTGTGAATTGACCTAAGTATCTTGTCTTAAGCTATGATCTAGTATTGAATTGTGATGTAGTGATTCTTCTAGCCTTTTTATCATGTTGTTTATTGAATTATGATGATGTATACCCAAAATGGGTTTAATTGAAGGTTTGTGGTAAAACCTTGATGATCAACTATGAAGGAGACTTGGTAAGTCTTACGATCCCTATCTTTACTTCAAATTATGGTTAAATTGTGATTAAGTCATGACGTTGTATTGGATTATGCCTTGTATTAGGATTGATAGGGTTGTATGATGTTGAACTGAATATCTTGACTATGATTGTGAGGTGTTGGCTTAAGATGTAAATGTTATAAGGATGGTGAATGATTTATCAATTTTCGTTATCATGATATGATGATGTTAATGTGCTAAACTCACCAATATGAATTGTAATGAAAGGACAATACTGATGCAATTCCTATTGAGCTATGATGATGATGATGTTTATATAAAGGTTAGACCCTATGACCTAGAATATGTTATGATGATTAATAAAGACATTAAAGATATTTCAAAAGGGACTTTAGCTTAGCACCGAGTGAACTTGACAATGGGACGTGACGACATTCCATAGAGGAAGATCCACCCTATAGTTCCACATGTGATGTTGACTCCCCAATGAGGGATACTCATCCAATGGATTCCAATGAGAGGAGGTCCCAATTGCCAAGTGGTATGTAGAGGGATTATACCTATCTCTTAGTTCTTGAACTATATTGCCCCTATAGGAAGACTAGCTAGTGGATCCACCTAGAAAGCTACGTTTATGTTTTGTTTTACTTTGGCCGATAGACCACCTTCCTTCGGTGTAAGGTTTTACAACACTGGATTCCTCATTAGCTCATGTGGTCTATGTAGGTTAGGTCAAGATGTTCACAAAAGGTAAAATGAACTAAAGGAATGAACTCTAACTAGGATAACCTAAGAGGTCTAGCTTAGTCTAGGTAGGGGTATGTGACTCTACCTAAACATTGCACTAGTTAGTCTTGAGAGGATTTTTAGGAGGATGTTCTTCTTTATGAATATGCCTATGATTATATATGATATGATATGATTAACTTGCACATTGTTGATACTATATGATGATTAGATTCACTTATGTATATGTGTTGGTCTATATTGTTAAGGTATGATGATATGTACTCTTAAATGCTATGCTATGTGAAGTAGGATGTTGGTCATAATTCTTATTGGGTTACTTGATTGATTAAGGTTATGGGGATTTACTTGGTCATTGCACTTGTTGACTTGATAGGGGTTCATGGGTAATTGTCTTTGTTTGGTTATGATAAAATGTACTCTTATTCATGCTTGTTGCTAATGTGACTTGATGATAGAGTCACTTGAATATGTATTCAACTATATTATGTGCATGTTGACTTGACTAGACTTGATGTTGTAGTTCTTTTGATGCACATGCCTATGACTAAATGAACATGTTTTATATGTTGGTATGGTCTTGTTGAACGTGCATAAAGGTTTTTAATGAAAAGTGCATACTTTATGAAATGTCCCTTTTCTTAGCATGTTTTCTTTGTATGTGTGCATATGGCCTCATACTTAGTACAAGTGGTGTACTAATCCCATGTCTTCCTTTTCCCAATCATTTTAGGTTCTGGTCCTTAAAGGGCTTTTGGAGACGACTTTGAATAAGACTTGGAATTCTTGATCATCCAGTTGGGTAGGTCCTCACTTTACGAGGGCAATGCCACTATCACGATTATGTAGTTGTTTTAGTATTAAGACTCTTATGTTTCTTTCCTTTCATTTGAGTACTAAACATTTGTATGACCTATATGTGGTCTTATTGTATTGATGTATGGGCTAGGCCCAATTTGATATACTCTTGTTAGATGATTATGAAATGAGACGACTATTTTGTGACTATGTTATATTCACATTTATGTGCATTAAAAGTAGAAGACTAAGTAATGTTCCTATACGAAGGGTCTATGTATACTCGATATATATATACTATGTTTATGTAGAGGTCTACGTAAACCTCCAAGTAGAAGTAAGGAAAAGTTCCAAAATTTTCTGCATTTTTTACCTATGAATGTAATGATGTAAGAAAATAGGCTAGTCTTAGTCCTCAAAGAGGACGACTACTCCGGTTACGTCTAGGGGGTAAACTCAGATGTGACAAACTTGGTATGAGAGCATCTAGTTGAATATCTTTGATTCGATGTCTCTATCAACCACGTCAATGCAGGTTTGTATTCATAATTGTGAAGTGCGCCACACTTATGAATATCAATCTATGTAATGCTTAGGAAACTCTCACTTTCTTGGAAATCCAATTTTGTGCCACTAGAGTATATTTATTGTGTGCTTTTGCATCTAATCCTCTTATTGTGATTATAGGCAATGAATACTTTAAGGAATGCGGCACGATGACTTGAAGAAGATATTGGCAATGCGGGAGTTCCTCCCTGTGGTGATCAGCAAGATCCTTCTCTTCAGGAAGATGTGAATGATGACCAAGCCCCGGTGAATCCTCATCTTTTGACGGATGAGAACATAAGGGTCGCTCTCTTCCAAATGGCTCAAGCCATTACTACCCAAGCTAAGGCCGCCACTACTCAAGCCCAAGCCATGACGGCCCAAGCTAATAGGGAGGTTGTACCCTAAGCACACCCACAAGTTGCTACTATGGCCTCTCGTCTAAGGGATTTCACTAGGATGAATCTTCCTACTTTCTACAGGCCCAAGGTTGAAGAAGAACCCCAAGAGTTCATTGATGAAATCTACAAGATCCTTTATGCTATGGGGTTATCTATTAGTGAGAAGGCAGAGTTAGCCACTTACTAACTCAAGGATGTGGCTCAATTATGGTATGTCCAATCTAGGTACATAGGCCGTTAAGGGGTGTACCAGTGACTTGGGAGGTGTTCAAAAATACTTTTGTTGATTTGTTATTTCCTAGGGATAAGAAGAAAGCTAAAGTGGTGGAGTTCATTAACCTTCGCCAAGGAGGTATGAGTGTGCTTGAATACTCTTTGAAATTCACTAAATTGTCAAAGTATGCTCCTTATTTGGTTTCCGATCCTAGAGATTAAATGAGCCGTTTTGTGACGGGGTTGTCTGATAATTTGCAAGAGGAGTGTCATTCGGGTATGCTACATGACAAGCTGAACAGTGCTCGTCTCATGGTTAATTCCCAACATGTAGAATAGGTAAGGGCTAAGAGAAAGAGTAGAGATGCTAAGAGGGAAAGATCTTTTGATGGTGGTTCTTCAAAGAATAGGATTGAGATACAAGACAAGCCTATGTTTAAGGAGAGGGTTTCTAATCAAGTTCCTTCCAAGTTCCCTAAGGCTAGGCATGATAGGGTGTCTAACCCTAAGTCTAAGAAGGGAAGGGATACTAGTTCACCAAACAAGAAGCCTACTTGTTGCAAGTGTGGAAAGGGTCATGTAGGGGAATGCCTAGTTGGAACGGGTATTTGCTTTGGTTGTGGCATGAGAGGCCAAAATATTAGGGATTACCCTAATGTGAAGAGTCAAGACAAGGGTAGTGGGCAAGCAAGTTGTTCAAATGAGGCTCCGAAGAAGAATCACTTTATGCTCTCCGCAATAGGGGTATGCAAGAGACTTCTCCCGACGTGGTGACTCGTGTGTTGAAAGTCTTCTCTATTTATTTATATGCCTAACTTGATCCTGGAGCTACCTTATCATTTGTTATTCCTCTAGTAGTTAAAAAGTTTGACATTTTGGCCGATATTTTGCATGATCCTTTTATAGTGTCTACTCTTGTGGGTCAGTCGGTTGTTGCAAAAAGGGTTTACAGAAATTGTCCTATAATGTTTTCCAATAGAGTTTCTTATGTTGAACTATTAGAACTTGATATTCTAGATTTTGATGTAATTTTGGGTATGGATTGGTTGCATGATAGCTTTGTCTCTATAGAATGTAGAACGAGGGTGGTGAAATGTAACTTTCCAAATGAGCCTATTTTAGAGTGGAAGGGGGGGAATTCTATTCCTAGTGGTCATATCACCTCTTGTTTGAAAGCATGCAAAATGATCTCTAAAGGGTGTTTATACCATATAGTAAGAGTCAAAGATTTAGAATCCGAAATTCCTCCCATTGAGTCGATCCCCGTAGTGAGGGAATTTCAGGAGGTCTTTCCTAATTATCTTCCCGGTATTCCTCCCAATTGGGAAATTGATTTAGGTATCGACTTGTTACCGTATACAAATCCCATTTCAATTCCTCCTTATTGGATGGATCCTGCCGAATTGAAAGAGTTGAAGGCTCAACTCAAAGATCTACTAGACAAATGCTTCATTAGACGTAGTATTTCTCCATGGGGTGCTCCAGTTTTGTTTGTGAATAAAAAGGATGGGTGGATTGATTACCGCCAACTCAAAAAAAGTCACTATTAAGAACAAGCATCCTCTCCCTAGGATTGATGACTTGTTTGATCAACTCCAAGGGGCAAACTACTTTTCTAAGATTGACTTGAGATTGGGTTATCACCAACTTGGGGTAAAAGGTGAGGATATACCGAAGACGATATTTTGGACTAGATATGGTCACTATGAGTTCTTAGTAATGTCCTTTAGTCTCACAAATTCCCCAGCGGCATTTATGGATATCATGAATATGCTATTTCGAAGTTACCTAGATTCATTTGTCATTGTCTTCATTGAGGACATCTTGGTATATTCGAAAAATTAGGGTGATCACACGAACCATTTGAGGCTTGTGTTACAAGTGCTTAAGGAGAATCAATTGTTTGCCAAGTATAGCAAATATGAGTTTTGGTTGAGGTAGGTGGAATTTCTTGGTCATATCATCTCTAGTGAGGGAGTTGAGGTTGACCCAAGGAAAACGGAGGCGGTGAAAAATTGGACTAGACCATTGACTCCAACCGACATTAGGAGTTTCTTGGGTCTAGCGGGTTATTATCGGAGGTTTGTGGATAGTTTTGCGTATATTGCATCTCCCTTGACTACTTTGACCCAAAAGAGTAAGAAATTTGATTGGTCCGAGGCATGTGAGAGAAGCTTCCAAATCTTGAAAGATAGGCTTACTTCTGCTCCGGTGTTGACCTTACCGGAGGGTACAAAGGGTTTCGTTGTGTATTGTGATACATCCCAAGTGGGTTTGGGGTGTATGCTTATGCAACATGTGAAGGTAATATCCTATGCTTCTAGGAAATTTAAGGTGCATGAGAGAAACTATCCAACTCATGATCTTGAGTTAGCGGTCGTGGTATTTGCCATGAAAATATCGAGGCATTACTTGTATGGTGTTCATGTTGATGTATATACCAACCATAACTGTCTCCAATATGTGTTTACCCAAAAGAAGTTGAATCTCTGACAAACAATGTGGTTAGAATTGTTGAATGATACGACATGAGTGTTCTCTATCACCCCAGCAAGGCCAATGTATTTGCGAATGCTCTAAGTCGTATGACTATGGGTAGTGTTTCTCACATAGATGAAGACAATAAAGACCTAGTTAAAGATGTTCATAGTTTTGCTAGGTTGGGTGTGAGGTTGGAAGATTCACCGAATGATGGTTTTATGGTCCATCATATCTCCGAGTAATCTTTGGTGCTTGAGGTGAAGTCCCAACAATACCTTGACAAACCGTTGATGGAGTTTAAAGTATCGATTCTTTGTAAGCTTAATGGGTCATTCTCCTTAGGGTGGGATGGTGTCTTGAGGTACCAAGGAAGATTGCGTGTTACCAATGTTGATGGGTTGAGGAACCGGATTCTTGAGGAAGCCCATGGGTCCCATTACTCTATTCATCCGGGTTTGACAAAAATGTACCATGACCTTAGGGAAGTATTTTGGTGTGAAAGTTTGAAGAAGGACATAGCGGATTTTGTTGCTAAGTGTCTAGATTGCCAACAAGTGAAAGCCAAACATCAAAAGTCGAGTGGCTTACTACAAGAAATCCAAGTTCTACTTGGAAGTGGGATGACATCATTATGGATTTCGTAGTAGGTTTGCCTCCGACTCAAATGCAATATGACTCTATATGGGTGGTATGGGTGGTAGTGGATAGGTTGACCAAGTCCTCTCATTTTATTCCCGTCAAGTCTACTTATTCGGTGGAAAACTATGCAAGGATCTTCATATATGAGATTGTGTGTCGCCATGGTATTCTGTTATCCATCATATCGGATTGGGGTGAACAATTCACATCTATGTTTTGGAGGTCATTCTAAGAAGGGTTGGGTTTTAAGGTGAAGTTAAGTACCGCTTTTCATCCCCAAACGGATGGTCAAGCAGAGCGTACTATTCAAACTCTTAAGGATATGCTTAGGGCTTGTATTATTTATGTCAAAGTAAATTGGGATAAGCATTTTCCTTTAGTGGATTTTTCTTATAATAATAGTTTTCATTCATCCATATCCATGGCTCCTTATGAATCCTAGTATGGTAGGAGGTGTAGGTCTCTTATTGGATGGTTTGAAGTGGGTGAGCCTTTGCTTGTTGGTCCCGATTTGATTTATATGACATTAGAGAAAGTTCATATCATAAGGAACCGGTTGCAAACAGCCTATAGATGGCAAAAGTCTTATGCCGATCATAGTAGAAGGGACTTGGAGTTTGAACAAGGTGATAAGGTGTATTAGAAAATTTCACCTATGAAAGGGGTGATTAAATTTACAAGAAAGGGAAGTTGAGTCCTCGTTATGTGGGTCCATATGAAATCTTGCAAAGGGTTTGTAAGGTTACCTATGAATTGAAACTTCCTAATGAATTGGCTTCGTTCATCTGGCTTTCCATGTTTCCATGCTTAAGAAGTGTATCGTTGATCCCAAGTCTATTCTTCCTATTGAGGGTCTTGGTTTTAAGGATAACCTCTCTTATTAGGAGGTTCCGGTTCAAATCCTTTATAGGCAAGTAAAGAAGTTAAGAAATAAAGAGGTGGCTTCCGTAAAGGTGTTATGGAAGAATAACCTAGTTGAGGGTGCAACATGGGAGGCCAAGGCCAACATGAAGTCTTGTTACCCTCACCTATTTTATAACTAAGGTTACTAGTTCTTACTAATAATGAAAATAATGATTAAAATTGAAGTTGCTTTGATTTTTGGTGACGTTTGCAAAAGGTGCATTTTTGATGTCATTGCAGTTAAATACACTGAAAAGGTGCATTTGTACTTGAAAATTTGCAATTTTGCTTGTTTTGAGTTATGTTGTGCATTTTGATATGGTGAGTATTTATGAAATGATATGTAGCATGTTGGTAAGTTGATCTTTGACATAATTGGCTCATAAATGCTATGTTGAGTTCTTGTTGTTGTGAGAAGGATATTCCTCATAATGTAATGTTGAGTCTTATGTGTGGTAATTGATGTTTTTGAATTGCCTTGTGTAGGTGATATGGTTGATGTTGTTATAAATTGTTGATTGGTTGGGCTGATAGTATTGAGTCTAATCGTTTCATCAAAAGAATTTAGTGTCATTCTGGAATGAATGTTCCTTGTGGTGGTGGTGGGGGGGGGGATAATGTAACATTTCGAAAATCCAAGCCGTGTTCTAGAGCTTAACATAAGTTTCCTAATGTCTAGAGACTGTTTTAAGGTTCACTTTAATGAATATAAGTCCTTTAGGAAGTCTCGAAACCAAAACGTCCAAGAACGTCCATGACGTCCGAAAACTAGCTCAAGGAGGTACTAGCGTGCCTTAGCCTATCTGAATATCTTCTAGAAGTCGGAAACTTATACAAATTTGTGGAAGGGTGTCTAACATGTGTTTAAGTTGATTCATAGTCGAAACGTCTGGGTACGACTCCCCAAGGACCAACCAAGGGACCTTGAGGACCCTTTCAAGAATGGTCAAACGCTGTCAAACGATAGTGTCACCAACGGATGCCACAGATTGGCCGTTGGTAAATCGATGGGGCATCGATGAAACCATCGATGGGGCATCGATGAAACCATCGATGGTCACTTAGACAAAATCCCTGGAGGGGTCATGTCACGACCGGAATCTAGACCCCAGACGAGATCGGCGTCGTTGACCTCTCAGAGGTCGCAGACAATCCTACTTACGTCATTCTTACTTCATCTAGGTTAATTTTAGCGGAAAATTTGAAACTTTTTGTTTCTTAACATACTTATTAAACATTCTCATTATTACATAATTGTTCACCATCAACCATCTAATATTAAGATTATCAAATGAAAGAAATAGTATAATATAGTAATAAAGATGTACTTGCCAAAATGGCACAAATACAATGTCTGAATAAAACAGGAAAGAAACGCTAGTGGAACATGCTCCACTAGCTCAACTCTAAAACTAATCTAGAATATAAATGGCCGCATCCTCGAACGCATGAGGGTCTACCAAGTTCGGATGAATGCTCGACGTCTGGATAACTTTAGCGTCAACCTGTAGCTCTAGCGTCCACCTGTTCCTGCACCTAAAATTGTAGAGTTGTAGAGGGTTAGTACACAGTTGTACTAAGTATGGGTATATGCAAGCACACACCAAGGACATGCATGAGAAAGGATAGCTCTTTCCTAACAACATGATTATAGAAAGTCAAGTCATTGGACTTGCCAAATTGAGATTAGGAAAGTTAGTGAACCTTCTAAATTTGGATTAGGAAAGTCAGTGAGCTTTCCAAATTTGGATTAGGAAAGTCAATGAGCTTTCCAAATTTGGATTAGGAAAGTCATGCCATGAGAGTAACATGCATCATCATAGTTATCATATTTCACACAGCACATAACATCATCCTCATAGCACATATCATATAGCATACACCACATATCATCTTTTATAACATTCATTCATATGTCATGAGACCTTGGAATAATTGACATGACATTAAGACTTTCCAAAATGAGAGCTCAACATATGGGACCTCAACTAGGGAGTCTTCATTAGCAAACACACAGTCTGCTTCATTCATTCATACATACTTCATTTTATTTCGTTCATAGGCCAGTGTGAACACCAGTTATACCTAGGGTGCAGTTTAAGACTTTCATCGGGTTTGATGTGCAATGACCAAGAATAACGTAGTGGCATTACCTGAGTCTAGCTCACCTCTTGATTATCCCATCCTAACACCTTTGGTATCATTCATTTCATTATGTCCTTCATTTGAGGCTGGCCTCATTCATTCATTGGGAACTTTAACTTTAATCTACATAGATCATGTGAGCATCATGAAATCCAGTGTCTCCCCCACACCGAAAAGAGGTGGAATCACCGTCCAAGGTGACCCAAAACATGCTAGCGTACATGGGAATTTAACCCTACGAGATCCCTATATTGGAAGTATAGGTTCGAAGACCAGGAGATATAAGGAGACCCATACCCGGCAAGCCAGACAGTCTCATCTCATGAGAGTTACGTGAACCTCCGCCCTTCCCGAAAGAAGTCAACACCGCTCATATCTAGTCTATCGGTGCTCACTATAAAGTTCCATTACATTCAACTCATACGTCATGGAAGCTGACTTCTAGTATGAGGACATCATAGCTCAATAGATGATTTCTTATGTCATCATTAGTATTAAGTGTGTTAGTCTCAATACTTTCATTAGAGTGTTCATAGAGACTGGTCTCTTCATTAACTTTACACTCTCATAGGTGAGTACGTTTTGGTAACAATTACTTAGGCTCATTTGAGATTGTTCTCATATTTTATATTAGCCTCATATCATGTTGTCACCACATTCATTAGCATTAGCATATTTGCTCTTCATAATTACTCACCCTTTTTTACGTGAATGTTCATTTCATTATATGCCAATGCACTTGGCCATTTGTGTGTTTCACACTCTTACTTAACCCTTCTAGTGTTTCATCCTTTTATTACATACATCTTAGGTTCACTTCTTTTAAACGTATGCTAGACTTATGAGTCTATACACACAAGCCATGAGGCTTCAACAATAGTTCGTTAAGTGATTCATACATTCCTAAGATTATGTAGTACAAGACTTATGTATCTTGTATATATGCCAAGATCTTGATTTCGATATATGTAGGTGGCATTATTCTTGGATATTTTGTTCACGTATGACTTATGTATCAATACGGAAGTTTGGGCAAGGAAACCCAAGTTCGAATCACTTGGATAACATTTACATCTTTCATTGATTTTATTTTTAATCTCCATGACATTGGGACTCTAGATTGAACCCCAACATTAACATTGTATCTTTAGTTTTCTACTTGGTTTTCCCCTTAATTTGGCCGAAGGGTTGTGGGTTCAAACACACACAACCCCTTTTTATTGTTCATTATAATACTTTAGTCCCATTTCGCCTAAATCAAGAGGTTGTGGGATCAAACCCCCACAGCCTCTTTTATTTTATTCATTATATACGCTGGGAATAGGGAGGTTGTGGGTTCGAACCTCCACAACCTCCTTATTTTAATTTAAATTAGCTAGGGCTGTGAGGTTGTGGGTTCGAACCCGCACAGCCTCCTATTTTTATTTTTAATTAAAACTCCCCTAGGCTAGGCGTTTGGCAGTGAGGTTGTGGGATCGATCCTCCACAACCTCACTTTGTTTTCTTAATTAATTTCGCCCTTCTCCCTTCTATCCCTGAGGTCGTGGGTTCGATTCCCACGCCTCACATTTTCTTTTTCTTTAAATTTCTCTTCTCTCATTCGCAGCCTGCAGGTCGTGGGTTCGATTCCCACGCCTCCCATTTATTTACTTAAATTATTTCCCTCTCCTTTCCCAACCAGTAGCCCGAGTTCGATTCCCCCCATCCCCATTTTTCATCTCTTTTTCGCGAATTACAGTAGCCACACGGGTGAGGTCATAGGTTCGAATCCTGGTGGCCTCACCCCTTTAAAATTTATTAAATTTCCAGATTCCTTTATTAACTTTAGTCTAAATTAACATTGCATTATTGCTGGAAATTTTGGTCATTTTTCAATTCATTTTTATCAACGTTTTCACTTGAACTCCTAAGGAAATTCGTAGACCATTTTAACACATTTTAAGGCACATTTTTCATAGGTTTGTTTGGCAATAAGATTGTTATTCAATTAGCCACAGTTCATTCCAATGAACATCACGTTGTGTATAACTTTTGCACATAAAATACAAGGATTAAACATGCCATTTCACGCCTCCAACAGTGACTAAGTTCATTGCCACACGTTGCACACACACATCACTTTTTCACATGATTTCAGACAACATATTCAATATTCACATAATTCCGAACATGCATACTTAAACATAAACATCACGAAAACACATTTCATCCCTACTTTGTACCAGCAAACATACCCAACCTATAATTCAATGGGAGCTAGTGACAGGGACATGCAACAGGGAAAAACCCTAGTTTTCAGAATAAATATCTTGAATCTTAAGGGGTCTCTTGGGAAAGGGACCAAGAGAGAAGAAACCCATACCTTATTTGATTGTTCAAACATTGAAGTTGCTACCCAAATCTTTCTCCAAAACCACGTCCAACTCACCTAAAGTTTCACCACCAACTCGACGAAACCTCCCCTTGCCTTAACGTTTTTGAATAGCTTGCTTTCTTAGATTTTTTTTTTCCATGAGTTCTTCAAGTGTGTAGAACTTTTGTTATGGCTTCAGTTCTTCATGTTAATTGGCAGGGAGAAATAGTGTAGTTTGAACGTGTGAGTGAGAGATAAGCGTGATAGGAGAGTGTTACCATAGGTTTAGGAGTCTAATTCAAGACTTAGTCAAATAGGGTTTAATTTAGTTAATAAAATCTGATTTAATTAGTTTAGTGAGCTGAACATAATGCCCTTACAAAAAAATCAGATTTTAAACAATAATTAAATCACCAATTTGTTGCTTCCATTGGGGCTCGAACTCGGGTGGAGTGACCTTTGCGAAATGGATCATTTCAGGTCAACCCTACGCTATTCAGCTCTTTTATTAAATCAATTAATTAATTAATTAATTCCTTAGGGTAATTACGATATTATCCTTGGCCTAGAAAAGACCATTTTACCCCTGGACCCTCAAAACTTAAGATTTCCTCTTTTTAAGTCCGATAAAGACTCCTTTGATTAAATCTTCATTTTCGAGAGCCCTACATGGTTGGTCCCAACCTTTCCAAGCACAACTAACTCTCCAATTTAGTTGGCTTGGCTGTAGTAAGGGTTCTGAGGTCTGGTTCTACGCGTATCAATCCGTATGAACGTTGGTCTAATCGCAAGCATTCTTGACACATTAAACATTTCTTATCTTATTCATTTTTAGGGTTGTTACATTATCCCCCCCTTAGGAACATTCGTCCCCGAATGACACTACCACTATATATTGTAATGACCGTCAGATCATAACGTAATCACTATGCACTGTCAAGCAATAGCAATAAAATATGGAGAGATAAGGAAACATAGACTTAAGAGTAGGAAGTCTAACCTCAAGAACTGAAAAGATGAGGGTAGCGGGATCTCATGTCGGCCTCAGCCTTCCACGTAGCACCCTCAACAAGATAATTTCTCCACAATACCTTCACTGTGGCAATCTCCTTGTTCCTCAGCCGCTTGTCCTGTCTTTCTAAGATCTCAACAGGTACCTCCTCATAAGACAAGTCTTCATCAACCCCCAAACCTTCAACAGGTAGAATCGATGCTGGATCACCTAGGCACTTCTTCAACATAGAGACATGAAAGACTGGATGAACAGAAGCTAGCTCCGCAGGCAATGCTAACTCATAGGCCACCTCACCCACACACTGTAGGATCTCATATGGTCCAACATACCTCGGACTCAGCTTCCCTTTTCTACCAAATCTCATCACCCCTTTCATAGGTGATATCTTCAAGTAAACCTGGTCACCAACATCAAATTGTAAGGGCCACTTTCTGTTGTCTGCATATGACTTCTGTCGGCTGTAAGCAGTAGCCAACCTCTCCCTAATCACTCTGACCTTCTCTAAGGCCTTATGAATGATCTCTGGACCCAAAATGGATGACTCTCTTACCTCTAACCACCCAACTGGAGATCTACACCTCCTACCATACAGTGCCTCAAATGGTGCCATCCCAATGCTGGAGTGATAGCTATTATTATACGAGAACTCTATCAAAGGCATATGGTCATCCCAACTACCTCTGAAGTCAATTACACACGCTCTCAACATGTCATCCAATGTCTGAATGGTGCGCTCTGCCTGCCCATCAGTCTGAGGATGAAAGGCAGTACTAAGCTTTACCTGCGTGCCCAAGCTTTTCTGGAAAGATCTCCAGAAATGTGAAGTAAACTAGGCTCCTCTATCTGAAATGACAGTCAAAGGAATCCCATGCCATCTCACAATCTCATCAACGTACAGTCTCGCATAATCTTCGGATCTGTAAGTAGACATTACAGGGATAAAGTGGGCAGACTTAGTCAATCTGTCCACAATAACCCATATGGAGTCATGCTGCCTCCTAGTCCTCGGAAGACCAACCACAAAGTCCATATTAATGGCCTCCCACTTCCAAGTCGGAACCTCCATAATCTTATTCAGACCGCCAGACTTAAGATGCTCTGCCTTAACCTGCTGACAGTTAGGACACTTGGCCACATATTCTGCAATGTCCTTCTTCATGCCATACCACCAATAAATCTGCCTAAGATCATGATACATCTTGGTGGAACCTGGATGTATGAAATATATGGAACCATGGGCCTCTGCAACAATCCTGGTCCATAAATCATCCACATCTGGTACACACAGCCTGTCCTGATACCTATGTGTGCCATCACCTTCCAATGTGAAAGACTCATTCATCTTTATCAACACTGAGTCCTTCCGCTCCATCAACACAGGATCTAGATGCTGACCTTGCTTGACTTCAACTGCCAAGGATGATTTAGAACTAGGACGAACTGAAACACCCCCACTAGTAGAGTCAACCAATCGCACACCCAGTCTGGCCAGTCTATGTACATCTTTCACCAACTCCTTCTTCTCATCCTCCACATGGGTTGTACTTCCCATGCTCCTCCTGCTCAAAGCATCAGCTACAACATTAGCCTTACCTGTATGGTAGTAAACATTCATGTCATAATCCTTCAACAACTCCAACCATCTCCGCTGACATAGATTCAACTCCCTCTGTGTGAACACGTACTAGAGACTATTGTGGTCTTTGAACACATCCACATGCACTCCATACAAGTAGTGCCTCCACAGCTTCAGTGCAAACACCACAGCTGCCAACTCTAGGTCATGAGTGGGATAATTCTTCTCATGAACCTTGAGCTGTCTGGACGCATAGGCTATCACCTTACCAACCTGCATAAGAACACAACCCAAACCAACCGTAGATGTATCACACTAAACAGTGTGATTCTCACCACACTTAGGCAAAGTAAGCACCGGGGCTGAAGTGAGTCTGTCCTTCAGCTCCTGTAAACTCTTCTCACAATTCTCCGTCCATTCAAACTTGGCTTTCTTCTTAGTCAAAGCTGTCAATGGGGCAGCAATGGAAGAAAAGCCCTCCACAAACCTGCGGTAGTAACTAGCCAATACCAAAAAGCTACGGATGTCTGTGGGAGTAAGAGCCTTTGGCTAGTTCTTCACAGCCTCAGTCTTCCTGGGATCCACCTCCATGCCCTGATCAGACACAACATGACCCAAGAAGGTCACTAATCTAAGCCAAAATTCACACTTACTGAATTTGGCATACAGCTGATGTTGTTTAAGTACCTGCTAGATTAGTCTCAAATGTTGTTCATGTTCTTCCTTGGTCCTAGAGTAGATGAGAATGTCATCAATGAATACTATGACGAAAGAGTCAAGGTATTCACGGAAGACTCGGTTCATGAGGTCCATAAATGCAGCAGGTGCATTCGTAAGACCAAATGACATGACTAAGAACTCATAGTGACCATAACGGGTACAAAAGGCTGTCTTTGGGATATCTCCATCCCTAACCCTAAGCTGATGATACCCTGAACGAAGATCAATCTTAGAGAATAAACTAGACCCTTGGAGCTGATCGAACAAATCATCTATTCTGGGAAGTGGATACTTATTCTTTATAGTGACTTTGTTGAGCTGCCGATAATCGATACATATCTTAAGTGTTCCATCTTTCTTTTTCATAAATAACACTGGAGCGCCCCAAGAGGATATGCTCGGCTGAATGAAACCCTTATCAATGAGATCTTTTAACTGCAGCTTCAATTCTTTGAGTTCAGCTGGAGCCATTCTGTAAGGAGGAATTGAAATTGGTTTAGTATCGGGTTCTAAGTCGATACCAAAATCAATCTCTCGAGGGGAAGAGACTCCAGGCAAATAATCAGGAAATACATCTAGGAACTCATTCACTACAGGCACTGAGTTTATGGAAGGAATGTCATGATCTAAATCATTAACACTCACAAGATGACACAACAACCCCTTGAAATCATTTTATTGGCCTTAAGGTTCAAAATCAAGAGGTTAGGACGACTCGAGTTGTACCCCTCCCAGACTAGCTCCTCTTCATCAGGGAAACGAAATCTCACCACTCTACTACGACAGTCCAAGCAAGCATAACAACTGTGAAGCCAGTCCATGCTAAGAATAACATCAAAATCATGCATGGGTAACTCAATCAAGTCTGCAGACATAGTCTTACCACTTATTACTATTGGGCAATCCTTGTATACTCTATCAGTTCTTACATTTTCTCCTAAAGGTGTACTAACCACTATAAGATCATGCAAAACTTCAGGCAATATCCCAAAATTGAGAGCAAGCAAAGGAGTTACAAAGGAAAGCGTAGACCCTGGATCAAGTAAAGCATAAAAAGAAGTTGAGAATACTTGCAGCATATATGTGACAACATCAGTGGACTTTTCCTGCTCCTCCCTGTCCTTCAGGGCATAGAACCTGTTCCTCTTAGGATGCTCGGCTGCTGCTGCACCCTGTGAATTAGGCCTAGGCTGAGCATTAACTCCAGCCTGACCTCTGTTCTGTGGGCAGTCTCTAACCATGTGCCCACTCTTACTGCAACCAAAGCAGGCATTAGTGCCCTGTCTGCACTCTCCACTGTGAGCACGGCCACACTTAGCACAGTTTTTCTTAGGACACTGCATGTCACCTCCATTGCTCTTCTTGGGCTCAGCTCTTCCTCCTCTAGGTGTTGTACTCCTTTGAAAATTAGAGTTCCGAGAACTGTATTGCCCGTTCTTCAACCTGGGCTACTCACGGACGCCAAAATTGTTTCTGTGGCTTCCATGGCAGGGACCTACCTGATCTTGAGGCTTAGGCCTCCTAGCATCACGAATACCCCTCTTTTTGCGGCTGTCCTCTACCTACTGGACATGAACCATCAACCTGGAGAGGTCCATATTATCATGGATCATCGCAGACCGACACTCCTCCTCCAAATCTCCATTGATTTCTGTGAGGAACCTGCTCATCTCATCCCTGTTGTTAGATACAAGGGAAGTAGAATACCTGGATAATTTCACAAACTTCAGTACTCATCGCATCCTTGCTATTAGATGTTAAGGAAAGTAGCATACCTGGATAGTTTAACAAATTTCAGGGAATACTCCTTGACTGTCATAGATCACTGCTTAAGGTTGATAAACTCCTCAACCTTTGCTTCCCTCATCTCTCTGGGAAAGAATCTCTACAGAAAGGCTGTCTTAAACAGCTCCCAAGTGACTGTAACTCCGCCCAAAGCTCGGCTATCCTGCCATATCTTACACCAAGTCTGTGCAACATCCTTGAGCTGATAGGAAGCCAGCTCAGCCTTCTCAGTATCTGTGGCCCCCATAGCCACCAAAATCTTATGCACTTCGTCCACAAACTCCTGGGGATCCTCTGAAGTCTTGGACCCTATGACAATAGGAGGATTCATCCTCGTGAAGTCTCTCAGTCTGTCGGCCATGCTACGAACCGGTGGGTTCTCCCTCTGAACATCCTGTCGGTTGACCTGGGCAGTCGTAGCCTGGGCCTGCATAGTAATGGCCTGTGCCATCTGGGGCAGAGATACCCTCACCTTAGCATCAGTCAACCCAGCTGGGTTAACTGGCATAGCCACTCCATCTGCTGGAGCCTGGGGTGGAACCTGATTGCCCCCAGCAGCTGCACCTCCTCTCCTCTGACCAATGGTTCTCCTAGTATTCATTCTCTGAAAACAATAAGGATTGATGTTAGACACGCTCATAACACCAAGAAATTAGACATTAGAAAAAGCACGATAAGATCAGAAGAAGGGAAGTTTTCCTATGCATTATGCAGTCTCTAATACAAGATAGTGGTGCACTTCACTACCATGACTTAGAAACTACTCAATGTGGTTGATGTGAACTCATTATTCTCGGAATTTAACCTAGTGCACAAATACCAAACTTTGTCACGACCGGAATCTAGACCCCAGACGAGACCGGTGTCGTTGACCTCTCAGAGGTCACAGACAAGCCTACTTACGTCATTCTTACTTCATCTAGGTTAATTTCAGCGGAAAATATGAAACTTTTTGTTTCTTAACATACTTATTAAACATTCTCATTATTACATAATTGTTCACCATCAACCATCTAATATTAAGATCATCAAATGAAAGAAATAGTATAATATAGTAATAAAGATGTACTTGCCAAAATGGCACAAATACAATGTCTGAATAAAAATGGAAAGAAACGCTAGTGGAACATGCTCCACTAGCTCAACTCTAAAACTAAGCTAGAATATAAATGGCAGCATCATCGAACGCATGATGGTCTACCAAGTTAGGATAAATGCTCGACGTCCGGATAACTTCAGCGTCAACCTGTAGCTCTAGCGTCCACCTGTTCCTGCACCTAAAATTGTAGAGCTGTATCGAGTTAGTACACACTTGTACTAAGTATGGGTATATGCAAGCACACACCAAGGACATGTATGAGAAAGGATAGCTCTTTCCTAACAACATGATTATAGAAAGTCAATTCAGTGGACTTGCCAAATTGAGATTAGGAAAGTTAGTGAACCATCCAAATTTGGATTAGGAAAGTCAGTGAGCTTTCCAAATTTGGATTAGGAAAGTCAGTGAGCTTTCCAAATTTGGATTAGGAAAGTCAAGCCATGAGAGTAACATGCATCATCATAGTTATCATATTGCACACAGCACATAACATCATCCTCATAGCACATATCATATAGCATACAACACATATCATCTTTTATAACATTCATTCATATGCCATGAGACCTTGGAATCATTGACTTGACATTAAGACTTTCCAAAATAAGCGCTCAACATATGGGACCTCAACTAGGGAGTCTTCATTATCAAACACACAGTCTGCTTCATTCATTCATACGTACTTCATTTTATTTCGTTCATAGGCCAGTGTGAACACCAGCTATACCTAGGGTGCAATTTAAGACTTTCATCGGGTTTGCTGTGCAATTATCAAGAATAACCTAGTGTCATTACCTGAGTCTAGCTCACCTCTTGATTATCCCATCCTAACACCTTTGGTATCATTCATTTCATTATGTGCTTCATTTGAGGCTGGCCTCATTTATTCATTGGGAACTTTAACTTTAACCGACATAGATCATGTGAGCATCATGAAATCCAGTGTCTCCCCCACACCGAAAAGAGGTGGAGTCACCGGCCAAGGTGACCCAAAACATGCTAGCATACATGGGAATTTAACCCTGTCAGATCCCTATATTGGCAGTATAGGTTCGAAGACCAGGAGATATAAGGAGACCCATACCCGGCAAGCTGGACAGTCTCATCTCATGAGAGTTACGTGAACCTCCGCCCTTCCCGAAAAAAGGCATCACCGCTCATATCTAGTCTATCGGTGCTCAGTATAAAGTTCCATTACATTCAACTCATATATCATAGAAGCTGGCTTTTAGTATGAGGACATCATAGCTCAATAGATGATTTCTCATCTCATCATTAGTATTAAGTGTCTTAGTCTCAATACTTTCATTAGAGTGTTCATAGAGACTGGTCTCTTCATTAACTTTACACTCTCATAGGTGAGTACGTTTTGGTAACAATTACTTAGGATCATTTGAGATTGTTCTCATATTTTACATTAGCCTCATATCATGTTGTCACCACATTCATTAGCATTAGCATATTTGCTCTTCATAATTACTCACCCTTTTTTACGTGAATGTTCATTTCATCATATGCCAATGCACTTGGCCATTTGTGTATTTCACACTCTTACTTAAACCTTCTAGGGTTTCATCCTTTCATTACATACATCGTAGGTTCACTTCTTTTAAACGTATGCTAGACTTATGAGTCTATACACACAAGCCATGAGGCTTCATTCATAGTTCGTTTAGTGATTCATACATTCCTAAGATTATTTAATACAAGACTTATGTATCTTGTATATATGCCAAGATCTTAATTTCGATCTAAGTAGGTGACATTATTCTTGGATATTTTGTTCACGTATGACTTATGTATCAATACGGAAGTTTGGGCAAGGAAAACCAAGTTCGAATCACTTGGATAACATTTACATTTTTCATTGATTTTATTTTTAATCTCCATGACATTGGGACTCTAGATTGAACCCCAACATTAACATTGTATCTTTAATTTTCTACTTGGTTTTCCCCTTAATTTGGCCGAAGGGTTGTGGGTTCAAACCCCCACAACCCCTTTTTATTTTTCATTAAAATACTTTTGTCCCATTTCGCCTAAATCAAGAGGTTGTGGGATCAAATCCCCACAACCTCTTTTATTTTATTCATTATATACGCTGGGAATAGGGAGGTTGTGGGTTCGAACCCCCACAACCTCCTTATTTTAATTTAAATTCGCTAGGGCTGTGAGGTTGTGGGTTCGAACCCCCACAGCCTCCTAACTACATAATATTCATCTTTTTGTTTTTTAAACCAATTTCTTATTGTAGGTATTTCAAGTACCTTTTCAACACTTAAATCTAATTCTTTTCCTTTTATTTGTTCAAATATTGTATTATCAAATATAATTTTTTGTTCTACTAATTCTTCCTTTTGATATTCTTCTTTAGATATTATTTTTATGTCCTCTTCAGACATTATATTTCTTCGTTCATTTCTTCATTATCCAAATCAATATCTATTTCATTTTCTAATTCAGGTTCTATATCCGATACTTCATATATACTATCATTTTCACTTAATTCATAGTCTATGTAATCTATCTGCATATATTCTTCATTATCTATAATTACTTCTGCTATTTGTTTTCCTCTTGGACTTTAGGTAATTTACAATTTTTAGCTAAATGTCCTAGCTTTCCACAATTCTAACAAGTACAATCTGATAATTGTTTCTTTGGTCCATAAGGTCTTTTTATTTTATAATTTTTTACATACTATCTTTGTCTTGGTTTTTTGTATTTATATCTAGTTTTAGTTTTTCTATACTTGTATCTTTTAGTTTTTTTATAATACTTATCTGTACAACCAAACTGTGGTGCTGTTTTATCTTTACAACAGGCTAAATTTTTAATTAATACTTTCTCCATTTTTCTTTTTTCTTTTTGATCTTCGCATAATTGTACAAACCATTGATGTAAAATTTTTATTCTAGCTCCTAAAGTATCTGTTAGTCCTTCATTGAGGTTCTGGGATCGAGCCCCCACAACCTCACTTTGTTTTCTTAATTAATTTCGCCCTTCTCCCTTCTATCCCTGAGGTCGTGGGTTCGATTTCCACGCCTCACATTTTCTTTGTCTTTAAATTTCTCTTCTCTCATTCGCAGCCTGGAGGTCGTGGGTTCGATTCCCACGCCTCCCATTTATTTACTTAAATTATTTCCCTCTCCTTTACCAACCAGTAGCCCGAGTTCGATTCCCCCCATCCCCATTTTTCATCTCTTTTTCGCGAATTACACTAGCCACATGGGTGAGGTCACAGGTTCGAATCCTGGTGGCCTCACCCCTTCAAAATTAATTAAATTTCCAGATTCCTTTATTAAACTTTAGTCTAAATTAACATTGCATTATTGCTGGAAATTTTGGTCATTTTTCAATTCATATTTATCAACGTTTTCACTTGAACTCCTAAGGAAATTCGTAGACCATTTTAACACATTTTTAGGCGCATTTTTCATAGGTTTGTTTGGCTAAAAGATTATTATCCAATCAGCCACAATTCATTACAATGAACATCACGTTGTGTACAACTTTTGCACATAAATAACAAGGATTAAACATGCCATTTCACGCCTCCAACAGTGACTAAGTTCACTGCCACACGTTGCACACACACATCACTTTTTCACATGATTTCGGACAACGTATTCAATATTCAAATAATTCCGAACATGCATACTTAAACATAAATATCACGAAAACACATTTCATCCCTACTTTCTACCAGCAAACATACCCAACCTATAATTCAATGGGACCTAGTGAAAGGGACATGCAACGGGAAACAACCCTAGTTTTCAGAATGAATATCTTGAATCTTAAGGGGTCTCTTGGGAAAGGGACCAAGAGAGAAGAAACCCATAACCTTATTTGATTGTTCAAACGTTGAAGTTGCTGCCCAAATCTTTCTCCAAAACCAGCTCCAACTCACCTAAAGTTTCACCACCAACTCGACGGAACCTCCCCTTGCCTTAACGTTTTCGATTAGCTTGCTTTCTTAGATTTTTTTTTTACCGTGAGTTCTTCAAGTGTGAAGAACTTTTGTTATGGCTTCTGTTGTTCACGTTAATTGGCAGAGAGAAATAGTGTAGTTTGAACATGTGAGTGAGAGATAAGCGTGATACGAGAATGTTACCATAGGTTTAGGAGTCTAATTCAAGACTTAGTCCAATAGGGTTTAATTAAATTAATAAAATCTGATTTAATTAGTTTAGTGAACTGACCATAATGCCTTTACAAACAAATCAGATTTTAAACAACAATTAAATCACCAATTTGTTGCTTCAAGTGGGGCTCGAACTCGGGTGGATTGACTCCTTCTCCTCCCTGCCCTTCAGGGCATAATATCTGTTCCTCTTAGGAGGCTCGGCTGTTGCTGCACCCTGTGGATTAGGCCTAGGCTGAGCATTACCTCTAGCCTGACCTCTGTTCTGTGGGCAATGTATAACAATATGCCAACTCTTACCGCAACCGAAGCAGGCATTAGTGCCCTGTCTGCACTCTCCATTGTGAGCACGACCACACTTAGCATAGTTCTTTTTGGGACGCTGCATCTTACCTCCATTGCCCTTCTGGGGCTCAGGTCTGCCTCCTCTAGGTGTTGTACTCCTCTGAGAATTAGAGTTCCCAGAACTCTGCTACCCCTTCTTGAACCTGGGCTGCTCACGGACGCCAAAATTGTTTCTGTGGCCTCAATGGCTGGGACCTGCCTGATCTTGAGGCTTACGCCTCCTAGCATCACGAACACCCCTCTTCTTGCGGCTGTCCACTATCTGCTGGACATGCACCATCAACCTGGAAAGGTCCATATTATCATGGAGCATCGCAGACCGACACTCCTCCTCCAGATCTACGTTGATTCCTATGAGGAACCTGCTCATCTCATCCTTGCTATTAGATACAAGGGAAGTAGCATACCTGGATAGTTTAACAAACTTCAGGGAATACTCCCTGACTGTCATAGATCCCTGCTTAAGGTTGATAAACATCTCAACCTTTGCCTCCCTCATCTCCCTCGGAAAGAATCTCTCCAAGAAGGCTGTCTTAAACAGCTCCCAAGTGATCGGAACTCTGCCGAAAGCTCGGCTATCCTGCCACATCTTGCACCAAGTCTGTGCACCATCCTTCAGCTCATAGGAAGCCAGCTCAGCCTTCCTAATATCTGTGGCCCCCATAGCCACCAAAATCTTATGCACCTCATCCACAAACTCCTGGGGGTCCTCTAAAGTCTTAGACCTGTGAAAATAGGAGGATTCATCCTCGTGAAGTCTCTCAATCTGTCAGCCATGCTACGAACCGGTGGGTTATCCCTCTGAACATCCTGTCGGTTGACCTGGGCAGTCATAGCCTGGGCCTGCATAGTGATGGCCTGTGCCATCTGGGCCAGGGATTCCCGCACCTTCGCATAAGTCAACCCAGCTGGGTTAACCAGCATAGCCACTCTTTCAGCTGGATCCTGGGGTGGAACCTGATTGTCCCCAGAAGCTGCACCTCCTCTCCTCTGACCAATGGTTCTCCTAGTATTCATTCTCTGAAAACAACAAAGATTGATATTAGACACGCTCATAACACCATGAAATTAGACATTAGAAAAATCACGATAAGATCAGAAGAAGGGAAATTTTCCTACGCATCATGTAGTCTCTAATTCAGGATAGTGGTGCACTTCACTACCATGACATAGAAACTACTCAATGTGGTTGATGTGAACTTATTATTCTCGGAATTTAAGCTAGTGCTCTGATACCAACTTTGTCACGACCGGAATCTAGACCCCAGACTAGACCGGTATCGTTGACCTCTCAGAGGTCGCAGACAAGCCTACATACGTCATTCTTACTTCATCTAGGTTAATTTTAGCAGAAAATTTGAACTTTTTGTTTTCTTATTTCATGCTAAACATTTTCAAACTTAACATCATGGGAGTTCACAAATCAACCATCTAATATAGAGATAATCAAATGAAAGAAACAGTGCAATACTGTAATAAAGGTATAATTGCCAAAATGGCACCAATACAATGTTTGAAATAAAAACGGAAAGAAACACTAGCGGAATGTGCTCCACTAGCTAAAGCCTACATCTAAGCTAGATAGTAACGGTAGACATCCTCGAAAGCATGAGGGCCTAACAAGTCCGTATAGCTGCAATGTCAACCTGTAAGCTCTAGCGTCCACCTGTGCCTGCACCTAAAAATATAGAGTTGTATGGTATTAGTACACACTTGTAATAAGTACGGGTATATGCAAGCACACACCAAGGACATGCATGAGGAAGAATAGCTCTTTCCTAACAACATGATTATGGAAAGTCAAGTTAGTGGACTTGCCAAATTGGGATTAGGTAAGTTAGTGAACTTTCCAAAAACTCCATCACCAAGTGCTGGAAATTTTATTAAATTTTCTAGCCTTTATTTAACAACATTCATACGTTCGTTTTGTGGTATTTTCACAATTTGTTTAACGTGTTTTTAGGTGTAGATTCATTGTTGTTTTAGCTTAGATTTTTCCACTTGAGATCAGCCACCTTACACTTCATTTAAACATCACAATTTACACACCTTATGTACAATAATTCCAATCATCAAACAAGCCATTTTAAGACTCCAAAACGAAGAACAACAACAAACATTTTACACATTGCACCACATCATTTTCGGTTGACATCATTGAACATGCTTGCTATTTCCAAACACAAAATCACAAAAAACATCATATTTCACACTTAGCTACCAGCAACCATACGAACAACATTATTTCTAAGCTAGTTTAGATTGAAATCAGAAGGAGACTAGGGACAAGGAATTCAACAATAAAGGGGACAGCCCTAGTTTCTTACGTTGAATTTTGTAGAAAGAAATTTCTCTTGGAGAAAGAATTCCAAGAGAGAAAACCCATACCTTATTTTGACGTTCAAACCTTGAACTTGCTGCCCAAACCTTCTCCAAAATTTCGTCTAAGTCCAAAAGCTTCAACACTAACTCGACAGAAAAACTCCTCTCTTTGCCTAACGTTTTTGGTTATTTTTTGAATAAGTTTGTTAACATGAAAGTTCTTCAAGTGTCTAGAATGTTTAGTTCCCGGATGAATGGAGTAACGGGATCCATGGGCTTCCTCAAGAATGTGGTTCCTCAACCCATCTACATTGGGAACACACAACCTTCCTTGATACCTCAAGACACCATCCCCCCCTAAGGAGAATGACTCATTAAGCTTACCAAGAACCAATTCCTTTAACTCCATCAAGGGCTGATGAAGGTGTTGTTTAGACTTCACCTCAACCACCAAAGATTACTCGGAGTTATGATGTACCGTAAAACCACCATTCGGAGAATCTTCCAACCTCACACCCAATCTTGGCAACCTATGAAAATCTTTCACTAGATCATTCTTGGGTTTCTCTATGTTAGACACACTACCCATTGTCATATGACTTAGAGCATCCGCAACAACATTGTCCTTGTCGAGGTTATAAAGAAAACTCATGTCGTAATCTTTCAACCATTCTAAACACCTTATTTGTCGGATATTCAACTCCTTTTGAGTAAACACATATTGGAGACTCTTGTGGTCGGTATACACATCGACATGGACAACATAAAAGTAATGTCTCCATATTTTCTAGTCAAATACAAAAGCCGCTAATTCAAGATAATGAGTTGGATAGTTTCTCTCATGCACCTTAAGTTTTCTAGAAGAATAGGTTATTACCTCCCCATGTTGCATAAGCACACACCCTAAACACACTCGGGATGAGTCACAATGCACAATAAAACCTTTTGTACCCTCCGATACAGTTAACACCGAAGCGGAAGTAAGCCTATCTTTCAAAATTTGGAATCTTCTCTCACATCTCTCTGATCACTCAAATTTCTTACACTTTTGGGTCAAAGTAGTCAAGGGAGATATAATGGACGCAAAACCATCCACAAACCTCCGATAATAACCCGCTAGACACAAGAAAATCCTAATGTAGATTGGAGTAAATGGTCTAGGCCAATTATTCACCGCGTCAGTTTTCCCTGGGTCAACCTCAACTCCCTCACTAGAGATAATATGAGCAAGAAATGCAACCGACCTCAACCAAAACTGACACTTTCTATACTTGGCAAACAATTGATTCTCCTTAACCACTTGTAACACCACCCTCAAATGGTTCATGTGATCACCCTCATTTTTCGACTATACCAAGATGTCGTCAATGAAGACATTGACAAATGAATCTAGTTAGCTTAGAAACACCCTATTCATGAGATCCATAAACACTGTCGGTGAATTAGTAATACCAAAGTACATTACTAGCAACTCATAGTGACCATATCTAATCCGAAATGTCAACTTTGGTATATCCTTACCTCTCACCCAAAGTTGGTGATACCCCAATCTCAAGTCAATATTAGAAAAGTAGCTTGCCCCTTGGAGTTGATCAAACAAGACGTCAATCTGAGGGAGAGGATACTTGTTCTTAATAGTATTTTTATTGAGTTTGCGATAATCAACGCATATCCTAAGGGACCCATTCTTCTTCTTCACAAACAAAATTGGAGAACCCCATGGAGAAATACAAGGTCTAATGAAGACTTTGTCTAGTAGATCTTTGAGTTGAGCCTTCAACTCTTTCAAATCGGCCAGAGCCATCCGATAAGGATGAATTGAAATGGGATTTGTATCCGATAACAAGTCGATACAAAAATCAATTTCCCGTTTCGGAGGAACACCAGGAAGATCATTAGGAAATACCTCAGGAAATTCCCTCACTATGGGGACTGACTCCATGGGAGGAATTTCGGAGTCTAAATATTGGACTTTTACTATATGGTATAAACACCCTTTAGAGATCATTTTGTATGCTTTCAAACAAGAGATGATACGACCTCTAGGAATAGAATTTCCCCTCTTTCACTTTAAAATGGGCTCATATGGAAAGTTAAACTTCACCACCCTCGTTCTACAATCAATAGAGGCAAAGAAAGCATGCAACTAATACATACCCAAAATTACATCAAAATCTAGCATATCAAGTTCTACAAGCTCAATATAAGAAACTCTACTGGGCAATATTATAGGACAATTTCTATACACCCTTTTTGCAACAACCGGCTCACCTACCAAGGTAGACAATATAAAAGGTTCATGCAAAATATCAGGAAAAATGTCAAACTTTTTAGCTACTAGAGGAGTAATAAATGATAAAGTAGAACCGAGATCAAGTAAGGCATATACATTAATAGAGAAGACTTTCAACATACCGGTCACCACGTCGAGAGAAGTCTCTTGCTCACCCCTAGAGCAGAGAGCATAGAAGTGATTTTTCTTTGGAGCCTCATTTGAACCACTTGCTTGCCCACTACCCTTGTCTTGACCCCTCACATTAGGACAATCCCTAACTTTTTGCCCACTCTTACCACAACCAAAACAATTATCCGTTCCCTTAAGACAATCACCACAATGCTTCTTGCCACACTTTCCACAAGTTGGGTTCTTGGTTGTTAAACTAGTATCCCTTCCCTTAGACATAGGTTTAGACACCCTATCATCCCTAGACTTAGGGAACTTGGAATAAACTTGATTAGAAACCCTTTTATTAAACCTAGGCTTGTCTTGAATCTCAAGTCTTCCCTTTGAAGAAACAACATCAAAAGATTTTGCCCTCTTGGCATCTCTATTTTCCCTCTTAGCCCTTGACTCTTCCACATGTATCATAGCCGAATCACACTCCTCTTGAAAATCATCCGAAATCCCCATCACAAAACGACTTATTTCATCCCTAGGATCGGAAACTAAAGAAGGAGCATATTTTGAAAATATAGTGAATTTCAAGAAGTATTCAAGAACACTCATACCTCATTGACGAAGGTTGAAGAATTCAACCACTTTAGTTTCCCTCTTTTCCCTAGGAAAGAACCGATCAAGAAAATCCTTCTTGCACAACTCCCAAGTCACCGGTCCACCCCTAAGCGGCCTATTGTACCTCCATTGGACATACAATGCTTGAGCCACATCCTTGAGTTGATAAGTTGCTAACTCGGCCTTGTCACTAGTAGACAACCCCATAGCATAAAGGATATTGTAGATTTCATCAGTGAACTCTTGGGGGTATTCAACGTTGGACCCGTAGAAAGTAGGAGGACTCATCCTAGTGAAATCCCTTGGACGGGAGGCCATGGTAGCAACTTGTTGGTGTGCTTGGGGTACAACCTCCCCATCAGCTTGAGCCGTCATGGATTGGGCTTGTGTAGTGGCTGCTAGTGTGTGGGTAGTAATTGCTTGCGCCATTTGGAAGAGAGCGACCCTTATGTTCTCAGCCATCAAAGGAGGACAATTCATCGGGGCTTTGTGAACATTCAAATCTTCCTCAAGATGAGGATCTTGATCACCATGTGGGGCAACTCTCGCATTGGCAATCTCTTGTTGAAGTCTTCGTGCCGCATTCCTTTAAGTATTCATTGCCTATAATTACAATAAGAGGATTAGATGCAAAAGCATATAGAGCTAACACTCTAAAGGCACGATATTAGACTTCCAAGAAAGTGAGAGTTTCCTAAGCATCATGTAGATTCCAATTCATAAGTGTGGCGCACTTCAAAATTATGAATACGAACCTACATAGACGTGGTTGAGAGACACATCGACTTAAAGATATCAACCTCATTTTCTAATACCAAGTTTTTCACATCCGGGAATACCCCCTAGACGTAACATGCGTCGTGGTCCTCTTTGAGGATTAAGACTAGCCTCTTAGCTTACATCAATACATTCATAGGTCAAATTTAGCGGAAAATTTTAAACTTTTCATTACTTCTATTTGGAGGTTTACATAGACCTTTACATACACATAACATATATATATATATATCGAGTATACATAGACCCTTCGTATAAGAAGATTACTTAGTCTTCTACTTTTATTGCACGTAGATATATATAATATAACATAGTATCAAAATAGTCGTCTCATCTCATAACCATCTAGGTCATAGACTCAAAATATCCATCTCATCTCATAACCATCTAGGTCAAATTGGGCCTAGCCCATACATCAATACAATAAGACCACATATAGGACATAAAAATGTGTAGTACTAAAAGAAATGAAAGAAACATAAGAGTCTTAGTACTAAAACAACTTCATAGCTTGATATTGGAGTTTCCCTAAGAAAATGAGGACCTACAACTTGGATGATCAAGAATTCCAAGTCTTCTCCAAAGTCTTCTCCAAAAGCCCTTCAACGACCGGAACCTGAAATGTTGGGGAAAAAGAAGAAATGGGGTTAGTACACCACTTGTACTAAGTATGAGCCCATATGCACACATACTTTGAAAACATGCTAAGAAAAAGGACAATTCATAAAGTATGCAGTTTTCATTAAAACTACAACATCAAGTCTAGTAAATTCAACATGTATATCATATAATTGAATACATAGTCAAGTAACTCTATCATCAAGTCATAATAGCAACAAGCATGAATAGGAGTACACTTCATCATAAGAAAAGCAAGACAATTACCCATGAACCCCTATAAAGTCAACAAGTTCAATGACCAAGTAAAGCCCCATAACCTTACTCAATAAAGTAACCCAACAAGAATCATGACCAACATCCTACTTCACATAACATAGCATTTTAGAGTACCTATCATTTTACTCAAACAACGTAGACCAACACATATTCATAAGTGAGACTAATCAACATATTGTATCAACAAAGTGCAAGTTCATTATATACATATCATACATCATCATAAGCATATTCATACATAAGAATATCCTCCTAAGACTCCCCTCATCGATAACTAGTGAAATGCTTAGGTAGAGTCCCATACCCCTACCTAGACTAAGCTAGACCCCTTAGGTTATCTTATTTATTGTTCATTCCTTTAGTTATTTTTACCTTTTAGGAACTTATTTCCCTAACCGACATAGACCACATGAGCTAATGTGGAATCCAGTGTGATGAAACCCTACACCAAAAGAAGGAGGACAACTTTCCAAGGTAGTATCAAAACATGAACATAGCAACTACGTGGATCCACTAGCTACTATTCCTATGGGGGCAACATAGTTCAAGAACTAGGAGATATGGTTGGGAACCTCTTTATGCTACATGCATTGTAGTCTCCAATCTCAAAAGTACATTAGTTATCCTACCTTCCTTATGTTGGAAGGGACACTCCTCACTCTAGTTCACTCGGTGCTAAGCTAGAGTCCCTTTTGAAATGTCTTTAATGGCTTATTGTAGGTCATAGAGTGTAACCCTTGTATATTCATCATCATTCTTAGCTTAATAAGAATTGCATTGGTATTTTCCTATAATTACAATCCATATAGGTGAGGTTAGCACATTAACATCTTCATATCATGATAAGGCACATTGGTAAATCATTCACCATCCTTATAACATTTACATCTTAAGCTAAAACCTCACAATCATAGTCAAGACATTTCAATTCAACATCATACCACCCTATCAATCCTAATATAACGCATACTCTAATACAACATCATGACATGACTTAATCACAATTAACCATAATTTGAAGTAAAGGATAGGGATCATAAGACATACCAAGTCTCCTTCATAGTTCATCATCAAGGTCTTACCATCAAGCCTTAACTCAACCCAATTAGGGTATAATATCCTCATAATTCAATGAATAACATGATAACAAGGCTATAAGAATCACTACATCACAATTCAATGCTAGATCATAGCATAAGACAAGATACTTAGGTCAAACTCACAACATACTTTATAATGTAGATCAACTTCACAAGAACTAGCATGAAAGGATTACAAATCACCCTAATTCATTCATGATTAGTATAATAAAATCATATAGTAGTAATTCAACCAATAACCAAGTCAATTGAACCAATATAACTTATTACAGATCAAGATCATAACCTAGGGTTAAGAGGTAAAGGTCATCTTCTACAAACTAGACCAAACAAAAAAAATATATCATAATTAAGTTATAATAGATGTTAATATATTCATATTATCCAATAGAAATCATAAACAAATCAATTAATAACATCAATTTCTATATTAGATGAAACCCACTTGAAAACTCAAGTTTTGAAATCAATTTGATGGAACCCTTTGAGGAAAGAGGTCTCAAAGGTTAATTAGAACCCATACCTTACAAACTGATGAAGATTTATCGTGAAACTTCACTCTTTCGAACCCTTAACCCTCCGTGTCTTGGTCTTCAATGGAGTTATTCAATAGAGAGAGAAAGAAGAGAGAAGGAAGAGAGTTTGGGTTTTGTGAGTTATGATTAGTCTAATGGGGTTGAGGTATTTATATGGGGTGTTAATTAACTTAATTAGGCTTCCCTTAACCCCTAACTAACAACCTAAAACCTTAATTAATTAATTGGAACTAATTAAAAACGTGCAGAAAATTGTACCCCTCACACACAACACCAAGATCGACGAATCAAGTGTCAATCGACGTCCAACCCCCCCACCCCCCGCCGTGCAACACATCCGTAGTTTGATTCATAGATTGTGGAAAAGAGGCCCTTATAGGATTTGGCTAAGTGTTGGTCAATGGATGGCATCGACGCCCCGTCGATCCACACACGCCTCGTCGACTGTCTTCGTAGTTGAACACTACCAAGGAGTCCTTTTACCCCAAAATGCAAGGGTCCTCCTCAAGGGACCTTGGTTTCTCCTTGGGGAGTCATACCTAGACGTTTCTACCATGAATAAACTTAAACACATGTTAGACACACTTCTACTAAATTTAATGAATTTCCGACTCCTTAAAGCTATTCAAATAGGCTAAGGCACGCTAGTACCTCCTTGAACTAGTTTCCAGACGTTATGGACATTCTTGGACGTTTTGGTTTCTAGACTTCCTAAATAACTTAAATTCATTAGGATGGACCTTAAAACAGTGTCTAAAACTTATGACACTTATGTAACGCTCTAGAACACGTCTTAGATTTTCGAAGTCTTATACCTATACTATACAATATAGAGAAGGTTAGGTCAACATACCACCATTCCAATCTCAGAACTCCAATCCATAGCCAATTCAAGCATACTCAATACGCAAAGGCTCTTACTAATAGACATGATCATCAATTCAATCAAATTATCACAATATACAATGATCCAAGACAACACTATATGAATTTATCAATTTTGGACAGCCTACTTACAATTCTAGCATAATTCTTTCATAATTCAATAGCCCTAATCAAACTACACATAAATCAATGCAATAGAGACATTATCAAATCACCCATAATATGGTGAAAATATGGGTTCATGGAGTTTTTAGTCTAAAATCAACAAATTAACATCAATTCAATCATAATACATTTATTCAAAAAGTTTTGTGTAAGAACCCATGGCTAGATTACAATTTAGAAGTTCATCTTTTGAGGAAGTCTTGGAAAAACACTTTGAAGATTAACTCCTTGAAGAAAAGAGATTCAAGGATGACAACCATACCTTAATTGACGCTAAGCAACAAAATTGAATTCAAGTTGATGGACAAACCAAGGTCAAGCTCCAATCTCCCTTCAAGCTTCAATGGTGTTCTAGAGAGTTCTTTAGGGGTCTTGTATTTCTATTTTGAAATAATGAATTCATCTAAGTGTTCAAGACTTGTAAACCCACTTGAAATACCCAAAATACCCTTAACAAATCGGCCAAATAATTTTAGGAAGGCTAGGTGAAATTCCCAACTTACCTTTGAGCTGGCCGAGACACCTGCAGAAAATTTGCAGGTTCCATCTATAGACCACAGGCTACGCCTCGTACACCCATCGATGAGCCGTAACGTCAAGTAGTCGATTGGGTCAGAGACTCAACAAATGGGAGTTTAAGATCCATAGCCTAATTCCCAACCTATGCCCTCCATCTACAGGGCGTCGTCTGTCCTACTGGGCGTTGACTGCCTTCCGTAGAATTGACTTGTTTTGACAGTTTTTGGCTACAAGTTGGGTCCTCTTCAAGGACCCTTTGGTTTGTCCTTGGGGTGTTTTTCCTGAACGTTTCCAACCAAAATATAATTGTACACATGTTAGGAACCCTGACATACATTTCAACCAAAACGAACACTTAAAACATGCAAAGGCACATCTAAACGTACAACCACATCTTAGGGCGTATCTTTCGAACGTCATGGACGTTCTTGGATGTTTGACCTCCAAACATCACCAAACATGATACACTGCCTATAAAAACTATTATCAATGATTTTAGGACTTTAAAACCTCATGAGACACATGTCTGCCTATAATTTAATTATAATATTTCGAAATTCAAGACGTGTGGTAAACCCTAACCTAGATGTCATGAAGTCTAAGTACTGTTTCTAAGTCTATTTTGATGAATATAGGTCATTTTGGAAGTTATGAAACTAAAACGTCCAAGAACACCCACAACGTCTAATAGTTGTTTCAAAGAGGTGTTATTGTGTCTTAGCTTGTTTAATTAGTTTTAAGAGTTGGAATTATATGAAACTTGGTTAACATATATGTATCATCTGTTAAAGGTGTTTTATAGTCGAAACTTCTGGGTACTAATCCCCAAGGACCAACCAAGGTCCCTTGAGGAGGACCCTTGAAGTTTGGGGACAACATTGCCTCGTAGTGTGCAGTCGACGACCAAGAGGATGGTCCGTGTGTGGATCGATGGGGCGTCGATGCCACTGTCATCCCACACTTATAAAAATGGAGAAAGGCTCCGCCTGCACAAGTCTCTTACCGAGCTTACGGGTGTGAAGCACGGAGGCAGGCCTGCACTTCGATGGACCAACGATCCGTCGATCGTGGTCTCGTCGATGGGGTATGCAATTTCCTGCACGTTTTGAATTATTTTCATTTAATTAGTTGGACGTTTAGGTGGTTAATTAAGGGATTAAGGGTGGTCTAATTAATTTAGTTAGTCACCCTATAAATCCCTAACCTCATTTAATCTAAACAAAACCCAAAAACAAAATTACTATACCTTCTATCTTCTTTCTCTCTATTGGAAGAATCCATTGAAGCTATGTCTAAGAGGTGAATTGGGGGCTGGAAAAGGGTGTATTCATCATCAAATTCTCACCAAAACGTTAAGGTATGGGATCTCTTCACCTTTGAGACTTCTTTCCTCAAAGGGTTCCTTCAAAGGTTTTCCAAAAATTGAGTTTTCATATGGGTTTCATCCAATTACGAAATTGATGTTATGAATTTGAGTTGTTTATGCTTACTTTAGGATATAATAAGTAGATTATAATGTATTGTAACTTGATTAGGATGAATTGAGATGGTTTGGTCTAGATTGTAGATTGTGATCCTTAACCCTTAACCCTAAGTTTGATCTTGATATGAATTATGTTGGGTTTGATGCAATTGACTTTATTATTGGTTAAATCATCCATAATAGTTGTTATTACACTGAGTATAAACATATTGTGATGAATTGTAGTTTCTCATGTTGGTTCTTTAGTATTGATCTAGGTTAAGAAGATAGACTTAGATATCATGTTTTCATGCTTTGATTTAGTATTGAATTATGGTATAGTGACTCTTCTAACTTCATTTTCATGCTGGTTATTGCATTTTATTTGTGTGATGACCCAAATTGGGTTGAGTTGTGGGTTGATGGTAAGGCCCTTATGATGAACTATGAAGGAGAGATTGTAATTCTTGATTATCCTATTTCTTGCTTCAATTGTGGTTAATTGTGACCAAGTCATGATGTGGTGTTGGAGTATACCTTGTCTAGTATGATAGGATGGTATAATGATCGAATTGAAATTTCTTATGCTTTGGTTGTGAGGTTGCTTAGGATTTACATGTTATATGTATGGTGATGTGTATCAATGTGCCCTACTATGATGTGATATGCAAAGTGTTAACCTTACTATTATGAATTGTGATGAAAGGACTATTACTCATGCAATTCTTATTGAGCTATGATGATGAATATACAAGGGCTAGACCCTATGACCTAAACTATGTTATGATGTTTAATAAAGCTTAAAGACATTTCAATAAGGGACTTAGCTTAGCAGCGAGTGAACTTGACAATGGGAGGTGATGGCTTTCCATCGAGGAAGTGTTACCCTATAGTTCTATACTAGATGTTGACTCCCTTTTGAGGGATACTCGTCTAATGATTTCCATGAGGTGAGGACCCAATTACCAAAACGTATGTAGAGGGAATACCTATCTCTTAGTTCCTTAAACTATGTTGCCACCATAGGATACTAGCTAGTGGATCCACCTATGAAGCTATGTTTATATTAGACTTTACCTTGGCCGGTAAACCACCTTCCATCGGTGTAAGGTTTCATGACACCGGATTCCACATTAGCTCATGTGGTCTATGTCGGTTAAGGCAAGTGTTCCCTAAACTAAAATGAATGTATGAAGTATAAAATAATCGAAGTGACTTGAGGGGTTTGACTTTAGCCTAGGTAGGGTTATGGGACTCTACCTATGCCTTGCACTAGTTTGCCTTGATAGGATCTTTGAGAAGTTAATATTATGTATGTAAATGATTTTAAATGTTGAATAAGATGCCTATGAATATGAAATTGGTTATTATTGTTAAAGAAAAAATATCATAAGTGATTGAAGGCTATGCTATGTGACGTGAATTAGTAATTATAATTCATTAGAAGGTTACTTGATTAAGTAGGGTTATGGGGCTTTACTTGGTCATTGCACTTGTGGCTTTATAAGGATTGTGATTGGTTGTTTTGCTTTGATATCTACATGATTTACTCTTATTCATGCTTGTGATGTCATTACTTGATAATAGAGTTTTATGAGATTATGGGTTTAAGTATGTTGATATGCATATGACATAATTAACTTGTTTAGCATGTTTAAAGGATTGGTTTAAGTTGCTGATTATTGTACAAGTGCTTAAGAGGTAAATGACATGATTGCATTAAATGTCCCTTTTTAGCATGCTTTGATGATGTATGTGCATAAGGTCTCATACATAGTACATGTGGCAAATTAACCCCATTTTCTCCCTTTTTTCGAAACATTTTAGGTTCCGGTCGTTGAAGTTTGAGTTGAGGTGATGGGAAAGAAGACTTGGATATTCTTATCATCCAAGTGGTAGATCCTCATTTTCTTGAGGATTATGCTGATATTCTCACTACAAATTTAGTAAGCTATTATGACTTTTATATTGACTCTATCTTTCATTTGAGACAAAGTTGTATAAAGCCTATATGTGGCTTACTTTTATTGTTGTAGGGCTATGCCCATGTAGAGATTGTCCTTATTAGATTGTTTATGAGATGAGACGAATTTTATGACTCTAATTCTATCTTATATATCTGTATGAAATAAAAGTAAAAGATTAAGTAATCTTCTTATACGAAAGAGTCTATGTATACTCGATATTAATATTATTACGTGTATGTAGAGGTCTATGTAAACCTCCGATTACATATAGTTAAAAAGTTTTTAATTCTTCCGTATTTTTAATCGATGAATGCAATGATGAAAGAATAAGAGGCTAGTCTTAGTCCTCATAGAGTACGACGACGACGGTTACATTTGGGGGTTAAACCCCGATGTGACAAACTTGGTATCAGAGCATGAGGTTTAATATCCTTGATGTTGATGTCTCTCTCAACCACGTCATTGTAGGTTTGTATTCATAATTGTGAAGCGCTCCATACTTATGAATAGGAACTTATTTGATTCTTAGGAATCTCTCTCATTTTGGAAATCCATTATCGTGCCTTTAGAGTGTACTTCTTATATGATTTCACCTAAACCTTGTATTTTGGTTCTATGAGATGAATACTCGGAGGAATGCGGCTAGGAGACTTGAGGAGGAGATTGATAATGCGGGATCTCCTCCCCGTGGTACCCAAGTTCCTCCTCTTGAGGAAGTTGTTGTTGATGATCAGGCTCCAGCTAATCCTCCACCTATGACGGAGGCTCAGATGAGGGCTATTCTTGCTCAAATGGACCAAGCCATGACTACTCAATCTCAAGACGCAACTGTTCAAGCCCAAGTTATGACTTCCCAAGCCAATCGAGAGGCTACACCTAGGGTTCATGAACAAACTATGGCTTCCAGACATAGGGACTTCACTCGAATGAATCCTCATGTCTTCTATGTGTCTATGGTTAATGAAGACCCTCAAGAATTTAGTGATGAGGTTTACAAGATACTATGTGCTATGGGATGGTCTACAAATGAGAATGCCGAGTTGGCCTCATACCAACTCAAGGATGTGGCTCAAACTTGGCATACGCAATGGAGGGATAATAGGCCTCTCTGAGGTGGGCCGGTGACTTGGGAGATCTTCAAAAGGTTTTTCCTTGATCGTTTTTTCTCAAGGGAGATGAGAGAAACTAAGGTGGTTGAATTCATCAACCTCTTCCAAGGAGGTATGAATGTTCATGATTACTCTTTGAAGTTCATTCAATTGGCCAAGTACGCTCCTTCCTTGGTCTGTGATCCTAGATATGAGATAAGTCACTTTGTGATGGGTGTATCGGATGACTTGCAAGAAGAATGTCATTCATCTATGCTTCATGATAATATGAATATTGCCCGTCTTATGGTGCATGCTAGGAGGATTGAGGAGGCTAGAGCAAAAAGAAAGGATAGGGATTCAAAAGGGGCAAAGTATTTTGATGGTGGAGCTTTGAATGATAGACTTGGGATTCAAGACAAGCCTAAATTCAAGAAGAAGTTCTCAAATCAAGTTGCATCCAAATTTCCCAAGGCTAGGGATGAGAAGGCCCCAAGCCCGAGAGTTCAAAAAGGTAAGGGTAGAAATTCAGCTAATGAGAAGCCTACGTGTGACAAGTGTGGAAAGGGTCATCTCGGTGAATGTTTGGTAGGAACGGGGATTTGGTTTGGTTGTGGCAAAAATGGTCACAAGGTGCGAGATTGTCCTAATGCAAAGGGTCAAGAAAAGGGTGGACATCCAAGTGGATCTAGTGATGCTCCTAAAAAGAACCGCTTTTATGCTCTTCGTACTAGAGGTGACCAAGAGGCCTCTCCCGATGTGGTGAACGGTCTGTTACAAATCTTTGCTATTGATGTGTATGCTTTTCTTGATCCGGTGCTACTTTGTCTTTTGTTACTCCTTTGGTAGCAAAAAAGTTTGATACTATACCCGATGTTTTGCATGAACCTTTGTGTTGTCTACAACGGTGGGTGAGTCAATTGTAGCAAAAAGAGTCTATCGAAATTGTCCTATCACTTTGCCCAATAGAGTTTCTCATGTGGATCTAGTTGAACTAGATATGCTTGATTTTGATGTCATTTTGGGTATGGATTGGTTACATGCTAGTTTCGCTTCTATTGATTGTAGGACTAGAATTGTGAGGTTTAGTTTCCCAAATGAACTGTTGTTGAGTGGAAGGGGGGAAGTTCTATTTCTAGAGGTCGTATCATTTCTTCTTTAAAGGCTTCCAAAATAATCTCTAAGGGCTACCTAAATCATATTGTGAGAGTCCAAGATCTTGACTCCGAAATTCCTCCCATTGGCCAATTCTATTACATATTTTGGAAATAATATTGTTGGCTAATTTATTGGCATAAACCAAATTTTCACTAAACACTTGTCATGATATTATCACTAGCCAAGTCAATTAACTTCATGTATATACTGTAGTAATCTCATCATTTTAAGAAATCCAACTTTTAAACTTTGATTAGCCTATAAGAACAATTCAGTGCTTAGTTTGTCCAAGCTATAAAGTTGATTTGGCATTGAAGATTCATTAACTAGCTTTGATTCTCATTCTTATTTCTTCTTAGAAACATTGCATTCCAAACACTTACAAACATATCTACTATAAACACACAGTAATCAAAACCTTCATTCCTTCCAAAAGTAAATTGAATTTCATAAACGACTTATTAGAATTTTATCTTCTCGAACATAATTAGACATTACAACACTTCTTATCTCAAGTAAATGATACTCTAATCATATGGATCTAACCTATAGGTCTCATTCGACATTATTAAATCACAGAAACCTACAAATAATGATCAGTTAGAACCACATACCAATAACATGCTCGAGATTTGCATTATACATACTACTAGAATCGGAAATAGGGAGAACTAGGGAGATAAACATTCTACAATTTCATTGGGATCAACCCTAGTTTCGGTTTTCTTGAATTTAAAACATTTGAAAAGCCTCCTAGGGAATGGAATCCAAGAGAGAAAACCCATACCTTACTGTAGAATTGAATCTACGAAGATCACCCTGTACTTTGCACAAAAATTTTAAAGAATTGCCTTGAAATCGCCTAAGGAGAATCGAGAGTATTTTTCCGTTTTTCTTACGTTTGCTCACTGTTTTTCAGTCGTGAGAGACAATTGGATAAACGTGAGTCTAGGTATTTGTAACTGAATATTGACTAATTCAACTTAGGCTAATTAACTTAATTAAATAAATCAATTAGCTAATTACCAAAATGCCCCTCCTAAATTTACTAAAAATAGGAGAGCATTTGACTTAGCCAAATTCTGAAAATTTGCTCAGGGTCTCGGGTTTGACCATGAATTTAAATTAATTAATTAAGTTGCTAATTTAACTAATTAAGTGACATAGGGTAATTACTAAAGTACCCCTAAGTCACTAGGACCATAACCAACCCCTTTGGACAATCCTAGGTTAGGTACTAGGATGTTTCTTTAGTTAGCTACTCGGCTAGTGTCACCCGATTAGGTTTTAGGATTTTTGCACACTAGTTAGATCATTTTATTTAGTACTAGGTTAGTTAGCTAATCAGTTAAGTTAGTTAGAGCCTAGGATCGGTTAGTAAGCTCCGCCCCACGTTGCTTGACCCGATGAGTGCCGGGCCCCTAACCGCCTTAACCGAATCGGTTGGGCTTGGTCGCTTGGTCTCTCAGCCGGTAGCACATATGCTTGCACATGTTGGACTTTCAAAGTTCACTTCTTGTCCCAAGGATCCTCACTATGTCCTTGGGCACTGCTTAATCTACATGATCATTTTAAATGATCATGTGCTATGGTACCTTGGCTTGACACTTTGATGTCTCGTACCTAAAGTGTGTAAGCGATAAAATTATAAATTTTAGCTTAGGGTCTTCATTGCAGGTACAATTCCTAAACAAGATTAGATCGGAGCATTTGAACATTAAAATGTATTTTAAGTTACTTGTTAATACATAGTAATTGGCTAACACCCTTAAGCTTATATTCTCTAACATGCCCAATATTACTCAATATTGGGCATTGGGATGCCTATGTACGCCAATACATATTCTTAAAACCTGATAGACTCTTCACTAGACAAGTACATTTTCTGGAATGTTACACCTTGTCTTAGGTTAATGAACTCATAAACCATCACCTCCCTCCTCTCACGGGAAAAGTAATTTTCTAAGAAAGCCTCCTTAAACTTTTCCCACTCTATGGGACCCGAGTCAACCGGCCTATTATATTTCCATTGAGTGTACCACACTTTAGCAATCCCCCTCAATTTGTACGAAGCTAACTCCGCCTTCTCCATACAAGTCACCCCCATAGCACGCAATACCATGTACACACCATCAAGAAACTCTTGGGGATCCTCTTCCGCCTTAGATCCATGAAAGATAACAGGATTCACCCTCACAAAGTGTCTCAACCTAGAGGTCATGGTACTCTCCAAAGCATTCATGTAGGTCCAATGTCTCTATTCACATGAGTTTTAATAGATCGTGCTAGGATAAGAAAAGCTTCACTAATCTCCCTACTTGTCATTTCCGGGGGATACACCGGAACCTCATTACCTTCACCTTTAATAGGGACTTGATCACCTCGGGGAGGAACTTGAACTCCTTATGGAGCTAGTACACCTTGAGGACCTTCCTCTTGCACTCCTACTTCTTCCAACCTTCTTACGACAATTCTTCTTGTAGTCATACCCTATAATAACAAGAGAAGAGAATAGGAATAGACACTCATAACTTCAACTCTATTAGCACGTCACAAGATTGATGAATAATGAGAAACTCTATCGTCCTATAGCCTCTCGCTCATAAATGTGACCCGACTCACACCAATGAACAAGAATCTACTAGACGTGGCTTTAATGAGACTCCGAATTCCTAAGATTACTCCATAACCTATGCTCTCATACTAACTTTGTCACGACCGTGAGTACACATTAGAAGATATGGTATCTCGGATTACAACATGGCGTACTTGACCTCTCGAAGGTCTTGTACAATCCCTTTGACATTATTCACTGCATACATGTATGAAAAGTAGTGCAGAATTAAAACATTTCACACGTAATAGTTTTCACGACCGGGGAGCACCCCTAGAAGTAACATGGCGTACTTGACCTCTTGGAGGTCTTATTCAAAACCATAGTTAACATTCATCTTATTTTCATAGGTAAATTTTGCGAAAAATTGAAAACTTTCATAATACATCATATGCTAGAAACATCACTTCCATTATATATAAAATATCATAAGTACATAGTTAGACTCTAAGTATCTTTGCCATCATAGACTCAACATCATTAGAGTACATTAGAGACACGTCCCTTATAACGTAATACATTACAATTACATGACTTTAACAAAAACTTGACATAGGACATCCTTGAATCATAAGGATTCCTTTCTTTGAGCTTGCGAAACACATATCACGCCCTTCACCTTAGAGACTTCCTTTAAGCATCCATAACCTACACTTTGTGTAAAAAGGTAAAGAAGAATGGTGTTAGTACAAGAATGCACTAAATATGGACACCATGCAAAAATATGCATTTAAAAGGGACATTTTACTTTGAAACCATTCATCATGCATTTTTCGGAAAACTTCATAAACTTTGATACAGTAAGCATCGTACAGTTCACATACTTCATTTAGGCATATACAATTGTCATAATATCCCATAAACCCATACATTGAATTTAAGGCACAATTAGAGACACATTACAGTAAACTCATTAAACTTTACAGTAAGCTTCTTTTCCCTTTAGAGTAAACTCTTTTCTTCTTAATTCCTTAACTTCCCAAGTAACCCTCTAGTGATACTTGGTGCAATGTATAGATAATGTCCCATTACACTATCCACACTCAAGCATCACCTTAAGGCCACAAGGTAATCATACTTACAACCTACATTAATCACAAAGTATATATACATAGAAGCATAACATATCATACTGCACATACTTCACAAATGACCCAACCTAATTTATGAACCACATAGAAGGACTCATTAAAAGACCACATACAATTCAAGACTTACCAATATCATCATAAGAGACATTAGTCAATCAATAGCGTATCTAGACCATTTCATTTAGACATCATGAAGAATTTACACACATTCCCATTCTAAGACTACTAGCTGAATGTACATGTGAAGTCCCATAACCTCATACCTACTTAGTAAACCCATCAAAAGACTACAAACATATAATTTACTTCATACATTAACAAGGCATGTAAAGAGAACTTCATACATGCCAACCAAGACCTTCTTCATAGTGACTAAGACCAACATTATGCATATAATGTAAGACCACATCATATAGACTCATTAGGACTCATACCGTGCATTTCATCACAACATGTAGAAAACACTACAATATTATGCATAAGATACATATTCATGTACATATATAACATCTTCCTATAACTCCCTTCAAGAGCTACTTGTGTAATGCGTAGGTAAAGTCTCATACCCTCACCTACACTAAGCAACTTCCCTTAGGTCATCCTAATTAGGGTCCATTACTTACTTCCATTGCCCATTTTATATTAGGGAAACTATAGCCTTAACCGAGACTAAGACCATGGGTGCTAAGCATGGAATTTTGTGTTGTCGAACCTTACACCATGGGAAGATTCTCTACCTTGCCAAAGTAGAACATTAACATCATGCTAGCATCTTAGGTGATATCACTTGCTAGATCCTATGGGAAAGTATAGTTTATGGAATTTGGAGGCATATATGGAAACATCACTCTATGCTCTTTAATCTATGAGGCTATCCACCTCGTGAGGACTATGGTGAACCTACCTTCCTACATTGGGAAGGGACACCCCTCATCTTCAAGTTCACTCAGTGGTAAGCTAAGTTTCCTTTATTCAAAAGCCATTATTAATCATTACTTTATAAAAGTAGGCTTTAGGAGATTGACTCCGCATATGCTTAGCTCATAGGTCATTGATGAGAGTTTATCAACCTAAATCATGTGAGAAGAACTTTAACATGGACATAGAATATTCAAGCACCATCTAGTTTAGGATACTCTTGAGAATACCTTTCAAGAGCCCCTCTATTTACAAGTTCATCATACATGCATAATGGACATGTTTTCATGTGTGTGTGTACTTATACTGAGCAAATCTTTCACATAATCACCATTGACCCACACATGGTCATACTTTACTTCATTCATGCATATAAGACATTTTCATCACTTAACCATTTATTTAGATTCATGTACATATAAAATCAACCTAGGAACTATCCTATCAAGGCACACGTGAGCAATGCATAGACAAAGTCCCATACCCTTGTCCATACTAGTATTCCTATATAGTCAACCTAGTTAAGAGATACATTCATACTTCATGGACATGTACTCAACATTCATACTAGTAGACATTAGTGCATATGAGAATTATCCCTTCATTCGACACCATGAACCTATACTATTCGTAAGAATGCTTGAGGTGTGTGTACATTGGACATCATGATCATATAATGGAAACAATCCTAACATTGAGGCAGCCACATTACAAAGGTCACAATACACATTCAAGTCCCCTAAACCATAGACAACTGACATATAAGGTAATAGGAACTTTAGACCATACACAACAACACTTAACATAGGAGAAAAGACATCTTGATTACTTGAATCTAAGACGCCTAGTCATGTTTAAGACCACACATTCATGTAAAGGATCATAGGTAGGGGTCATTCTACAAGAGTAATCAATCATCAATAGACCTCAACCATGTTAAAACTTATAGACCCCTAACCCTAACATCTTCATTCACATACAGAAAGCATCATCAATATAACCTAGATCACGAACTAGCATTGGAGACTAGGCATGCTTCTTCACATAGTGTGATCATCATAACCACACTTTCAAGATATAATTGCCTTCAAGTACATTATGACATAACATATAGAATGACAATAAGGTAAACACCACCACCATAAGTCGGCCATACCACACAATGCCTTACAAGGCCAAGCATCTAGCAATTCTATAGATATGTAGAGAGAATAGGGCCAACTTACAATTCCTCAAAGCTTTAATCATCATTGATCAATTCCTATAGTTAAACATTAATACATTTATAAAACAGTATCTAAAGGTACCATTACATAAACAAAATCATACTTCAAACATCATGGTTTCAATATCACATTAGGTGCACTAATTCATCAAGTCTATAGAAAGTAGAGGAATGTAGATCTATTTATCAAATCCCTAAACTGTGATTATCATTGATAATTCATATTCAATTCTAATGAATAGAAGTAGTAATAGGTAATTCAACATAATTGAAACATAATTCAATCAACATAGAGTCAAGATCATAAGACCGACATTATAGGCTAATTTGAGAATTTAGGAGGATCATGTGTTCACCATGAAATTGGATTGAAATTCTTCTTTAAAACAGTAGATAATCATAAATTTATCATAAACATGCTTTTCAAATCAATTTCAGAAAGTACCCATGGCTAGATTCAAAATTGAGAATTTCGGTCTTCGAATTACTTTTGAAAATCCTTGATTGACTCCTTAATTGAATGGATAACTAAGACTGAAGGATCACCATACCTTTTTGATTGACGACCCTTGATAAATTTGAGAAGAAACCATAGAAATCCAGCCCATAGCTTGATCCTTGAGTTTTCCCTCCAATGGAGGTTTGAGAGAATTTGGAAGAGAAGAGAGCTTTTGGGATTTTTATTTTGTTATTGGGTGTTGGAGTTTTTATTTGGGAAAGGGGTTAAATAAGTCTTAAAAACTGTTTATAAACGTCTCCCAATATTACCAATAAACCCCCACACTTATTTGGACTTTTAGACATGTCAAACTCAACTTTCATTATTGAAATCTTCGCCGGGGAACAAATTCGCGACGCGGAGTTTTTCCCGCATGATTATTTTGAAAATAACTTCCGAAACAGGTGAGTCTGAGTTGTGTCCGCGATTTGGACCAACCTTATGACCTATATAGGACCAAGTCCGCGATGCGGACCTATTTCACCATGGAAAAAACGTTGTTGCCTTGGGCAGCTTGTTGGCCTAAGGTTGGGTCCTCCTCAAGGACCCTTTGGTTTGTTCTTGGGGAGTTTTGTGTGGACGTTTCTATCTCAAATACTCTCGTATACATGTAATGAACCTCTCCTATAAGCATGAAACAACACATAAAACATACAAGGCACACTATAACACACAAGCACGTTTCAAGGGATAACTTTCGAACGTCTCGGACGTTTGACCTCCAAATCACATCAAATCAACTACGCATATTGTAAAACACTTAGTTAACATATTTTAAACTTTTTTAGGTACATGTGAGGCTCGAAGAACCTTAATTCATTTTAAGGGTTCTTACAATATCCCCCACATGGGAACATTCTTCCTCGAATGACACTTGGAACGATTTAAACACATCTAGGACTTCAATGACTCATAGAGAAGCTAACAACATTAATCCCATCATCAAATAGAAGTCAATGCACCAAACTTACAAGGAACACCAACTTCCATACCATTTAGAACTCAATGCAACACAAGCAAGCAAAACCTTTAAACACATAGGAGAAAAACCCTTATCCTAATCATAAAATGGTCTTTACATTTCACTTCATTAAGATCTCATTATGAAACAGCCATTAAGTCACACATAAGCAAGTTCAACAACACTCAAGAAGAAATAAGCACTCATACTCCAATGCACATAGAGTTGAGTCATGTAGATCCACAAAGATCATTATCATTTATACATAATACCATTAAGATCACACTCAACCTTACCATGCTTAGTTATGTTTAAGGAGGAATGTCCTTCTCCTCAACACACTTACATGTCTTCATGAGCTCTTACACAAGCAATGCACAAAGGTCAATTTATTTTAAATGAGAATTTCTCAACTTTTAACCATTGCATGCTCTTAATTCCTTCCTAGTAAAGTCAAACACACATTACAACAATAGGAAGTCATTTAACATAGTTTCAATTCATAGCATAACACTAGCTCTCATAAACATGCATTATTTAGGGAAATACTTACAATTTACAAGAACACACAAAGACACAAGCTAGACATGCCTTCACTTTTCAAGAGTGATCCTACAATCATTCTTTCCAAACTATAAAAGTCACATAATTTTCAAGAGACTCGTCATTTTTAATTTTAAGGACACTCTATTTCCCATTAATAGCTTTAAAACACCACACATAAAAGTGTCTCGTGATGTTAAATGCACCACTAACACATCAAGATGCACAATCAACATGAGAAAACATGAATTTGATCAAAATCCTTTTTCATGCAATTAGAACCTTCAAAACATGCATAACATAGTGTAATTTAAGACATACATAACATATAGAGAACATGCAACTCATACTTTTATGCAAGACTCCTATCATGAACAAGCTTCTAGGAATCATTTAGTTTAAAGCTCAAGTAAGACCAGAGGGACTAGATAGGAATGTCTATCACCTTACTACTCATATCACCATCCCCTAATTATGATAAACACCTTTAAGTATAAGTTAAACCAACCTCAGGAGGAGCTTAGCTTATCAACCTTAATCATCATCACCAAAAACCGATTCCCTCCCTAAACGAGTTTACAGTAACTCAACATACGGACATCAAGGGCACATAAAATCTTACCACTTATGCATATTATCACCCACTTGGGGTAAGCCTAATCACATCATTCCCTTAAACACCAAGGCCAAGGCAAGTAAAAACCAACCTTTCATACTCTTCACTCATGAAAACTAAACATCATTGAGAGTTCTTACTCCTAATCTCACATGAAGGAGCCTACCCACTCAAACATCAAGGGATAATAGATCAAACATCATACTTCCTCTAAATTAAACACCTAAAGGGAATCGAAAACAATTAAGGTAGGTCATACTACCCAACCAGATCAGGTCTCAACTATACCATAATTACCAAGGGTCATAAAACCTTAAGGGAAATAATAGAGGAGACTTAGCCATAGGGCCTCTTTCTTTTCTTTCAATGCTAAGGTAAGGTAACTTCTAGGTCATTCCAACCCACATCATCACCCTACAAGGTAAGCACACTACCTTCATCTAGGACAAAGCCTACATTAAGGTCTTCAATCCATACAAGGAAAGTATGAGAAGTTACCCACATAACAAAGGGCAACATGAAAAATTTCATAAACATAAGGGAAACATTGAACCATTAAACATATATAAAGGCAACATGCATATTTAGCTATTTACCACACTTATTCAAGAGCATTTCAACTCAAACCATGAAATTATACTTACATCATGCATACTCATAAGGCTACTCATTATTCCCAAAAAGGAAGATCCATTCAACTATAATAACTTCTTTAACGCGCTATAACCATATCATAGCATAAATCTTCACAGAACATGTCATTTCACCAAAATTACATATATAGACATAAATAGCATCACATCATCAAAGCATGCAAAAATTCACCTTCACACATACTCATCAAACCATAAAACCAAGATAAATATCAACACTCACCTTTTCTCCCTCAAGAGTAGAGATACCATCTCATCCAAGCAATCACATCTATAAGACCACCGGACAAGAAAACATAAGAGAGATATATCATAGATTTAAGTTCTATGGCACGACATGAGAATAGTGAAGAAGGGAAACTCTATAGACTTATAGCCTCTCGCTCATGGATGTGTTGCGACTAACCACCAATGAACGAGACTCTACTAGACGTGGCAATATGAGACTTTGGAACCTAAAACCACTTTTATAAACTCATACTCTGATACCACGTTTGTCACGACCGGGGAGTACCCTGTAGAAGTAACATGGCGTACTTGACCTCTTTGAGGTCTTATACAAGCCCATAGTTATCATTCATCGCATTCTCATAGGTAATTTTAGTGGAAAATTGAAAACTTTCGTAGCACATCATATGCTAGAGACATCACTTCCATTATATATAAAATATCATAGGTACATAGTTACTCTAAGTCTCTTTGCCATCTTAGACTCAACATCATTATTCGGTACACGTCCCTGATAATATAATACATAACTAAACTATTACATGACTTTAACATAAATTTGGCGTAGGACATCCTTTAATCTTAAGGATTCCTTTCTTTGAGCATGGGAAACACATATCAAGCCCTTCACCATAGAGACATTCTATAACAATCCATAACCTACACTTTGTGTAAAAAGGTAAAGAAAAATGGTGTTAGTAGAAGATTGCACTAAGTATGACAACGATGCAAAAACATGCAATTAAAAGGTACATTTTACTTTGAAACCATGCATCATGCCTTTTTGGGAAAACTTCATAAACATTGATACAATAAGCATCATACAATTCACATACTTCATTTTGGAATATATAATAGTCATTATATCCCATAAAACCATACATTGAATTTAAGGCACAATTAGAGACACATTACACTAAACTCATTACACTTCACAGTAAGCTTCTTTTCCCTTTACAGTAAACTTTTTTGTTCTTAATTTCTTACCCCAAGTAACCCTTTAGTGATACTTGGTGCAATGCATAGATAATGTCCCATTACACTATCCACACTCAAGCATCACCTTAAGGCTAAAAGGTAATCATACTTACAACCTACATTAATAACAAAGCATATATACATAGAAGCATAACATATCATAATGCACATACTTCACAATTGACCCAACCTACTTTATGAACCACATCGAAGGACTCATTACAAGATCACATACAAGTAAAAACTTTACACTATCATCATAAGAGGAATTATTCTATCAATAGCATATTTCGTCTTCATTTCATTTAGACATCATAAAGACTTCACTTACGATCCCATTCTAAGTCTACTAGTTCAATGTACATGTGAAGTCTCATAACCTCAAACCTACATAGTAAACCCATCAAGAGACTACGAAAATATCATTTACTTCATACATTAACAAGGCAAATAAAGACAACTTCATACATGCAAAGCAATACCTTCTTCATATAGTCACTTAGACCCACATTATGCACATAAGGTAAGACCATATCATATAGATTCATTAGGACTCATGCCATGCATTTCATCACAACAAGTAGACAACACTAGAATGTCATGCATAAGATACATATTCATATAGAACACCTTCCTAGAACTCGCTTCAAGAGATACTTGTGCAATGCATAGGTAAAGTCTCATACCCTCACCCACACTAAGCAACTTCCCTTAGGTCATCCTAGTTAGGGTCCATTACTTACTTCCATTTTCCATTTTACTTTATGGAAACTAAAGACTTAACCGATACTAAGACCATGGGTGCTAAACATGGAATTTTGTGTTGTAGAACCTTACACCAAGGGAAGGTGCTCTACCTTGCCAAAGTAAAACATTAACATCATGCTAACATCTTAGCTTATATCACTTGCTTGATCCTATGGGGAAAGCATAGTTTATGGAACACGGAGGCATATATGGAAACATCACTCTATGCCCTTTGGGCTATGAGGCTATCCACCTCGTGAGAACTATGGTGAACCTACATTCCTACATTGGGAAGGGACACCCCTCATCTTCAAGCTCACTTGGTGCTAGGTCAATTTCCATTTATTGAAAAGCCATTATTATTCATTACTTTATAAAAGTAGGATTTAGGATATTGACATCACATATGCTTAGCTTATAGGTCATAGATGAGAGTTCATCAACGTAAATCACGTGAGAAAACCTTTCACATGGACATAGAATATTCAAGCACCATCTAGTTTTAGATACTCTTGAGAACACCTTTCAAGAGCCCTTCTATTTACTAGATTATCATACATGCATAATGGACATGTTTTCATGTGTGTGAGTACCTGTATGTGAGCAAACCTTTCACACAAATACCTTTGACCCACACATGTTCATACTTTACTTCATTCATGCATATAAGACATGTTCATCACTTAACCACTCATTCATATTCATGTACATATAAAATCAACCTAGGAACTATCCTATCAAGGCACATGCGTGCAACGCATAGACAAGGTCCCATACCCTTGTCCATACTAGTAAACCTATCAAGTCATCATATTTAAGTGATACATTCATACTTCATCGACATGTACTCTACATGCATAGTAGTAGACTTTATTGCATATGAGAATTATCCCTTCATTAGACACAATTAACCTATACTACTTGTAAGCATGCACGACAAGTGTGTACATTGGACAACATGATCACATAATGGAAACAATCCTAACATTGAGGCAGCCACCTTACAAAGGTCACAATACACATTCACCTAAACCATAGATAACTCACATATAGAGTAATGGGAACTATAGACCATACACAACAACAATATAACATAGGAGACAAGACATCTTCATTACTTGAATCTGAGACTCCTAATCATGCTTAAGACCTCACATTCATGTACAAGTTCTTTGGTAGGGGTCATGCTCCACAAGAGTAACCAATCATCAATAGACCTCAATCATGTCAAACGTATAGACTCCTAATCCTAACATCTTCATTCACATAGAGAAAGCATCATCAATATAATCTACAATGACAATAAGGTAAACACCGCCACCAAAAGTGGATCGTACCACACAATGCTTTACAAGGCCAAGCATCTAGCAATTCTATAGAAAAGTATAGAGAATAGGGCTAACTTACAATTCGTCAAAGCTTTAATCATCATTGATTAATTCCCATAATTCAACAACAGTACATGTATAAAACAGTAGCTAAAGGACCATTACATAAACGAAATAATACTTCAGACATCATGGTTTATATATCACATTAGGTGCCCTACTTCATCAAGTTTATAGTAAGTAGAGGAATGTAAATAAATGTACCAAATCACTAAACCATGATCATAATTGATCTCTCATAAATACTTCATAGTCAATTATCATGAATAACAATAGTAATAGGCAATTTAACATAATTGAAACATAATTCAATCAACATAGAGTCAAGATCACAAACCCACATTATAGGCTAATTTAAATGAATTAGGAGGATCATGGGTTCCTCATGAAATTTGATTGAAATTCATATTTAAAATAGTATATAATCATCAATTAATCATAAACATGTTTTTGAAATCAATTTAAGAATGAACACATGGCTATATTGAAAATTGGGAATTTTTGTATTTGAATAACTTTTGAAAATCCTTGATTAACTCCTTATATGAATAGATAACTAAGGATGAAGGATTACCATACCTTTTTGATTGAAGACCCATGAAAAATTTGAGAAGAAACCATATAAATTCAGCCCATAGCTTGAACCTTGAGTTTTCCCTCCAATGTAGGTTTGAGAGAACTTTGAAGAGAAGAGAGCTTTTGATATTTTGATTTTCTTATTGGGTGTTGGGGGTTTGACTTGGGAAATGGGTTAAATAAGTCTGAAAAACTATTTATAAACGTCTCCCTATATTACCAACACACCCCACACTTATTTGGACTTTTAGACATGTCAAACACAACTTTTATTATTGAAATCTTCGTGGGGAACAAGTTCGCGATGCGGAGCTCATCCCGGATGATTTTTTTGAAAATAACTTCTGGGACAGTTGAGTATGCATTGTGTACGCAATGAATACCAAATTTGTGACCTATGGAGTACCAAGTACATGATGCAAACGTATTTCACCAACGAACAAACGCTGCTGCCTTCGGCATCTTTTTGGCCTAGGGTTGGGTCCCCCTCAAGGACCCTTTGATTTGTCCTTGGGTAGTTTTGACCGTACGTTTCCACCTCAAATACTCTTAAATACATGTTAGGAACATCTCCTGTAAATTTGAGCATTATAAAACACATAAAACATACCAAGGCACACTAGAACACGCAAGCACTTTTCAAGGGCTAACTTTCGAAAGTCTCGGACTTTCTTGGATGTTTGACCTCCAAATCACTTCAAATTAAGTATGTATATTGTAAAACAATTATTTAACATATTTTAAACCTTTTTAGGAACATTTCAGGCTCTAAGTACCTTAATTCATTTTAAGGTTCCTTACAATAGTAGTACTTCAAAATATCTCGTCTATAGAAAAACATAATTAAAGGCTAAGTCTCAAAGTCACTATCTTAGACATATGAATATCTTGGGACACGGACCATACTTCTACATATAGAAGTATATAAGTGTATTACAATACTTTCAATAAGAAAACTAAACATTCATGATGTCCTTGAATCTAGTCAGGACATACTAACAGATGCTTGAATGGAATGCTCGTATCCAAACTTCATTTCTCGTACTCCTCTCCAATGCAACCTACACCTTTAGAGATAGACAAAATATATGGAATTAGTACATTAGAATGTACAAAGTATGGCATAAGGCATAAAATAATGATAAAAAGACATTTGAATAAAACATGCTTATTTTGAGTAAAACATCATAAATAAGTATAAGACATCACATTAAGTCACCATAAGCACATATAGTAACATTACACAATATAACATCAATATCACCTTAATTCACATAACCATCAGACCCTCATACCAAAAGTGGTTCTAAGGCTCACTTGAGTGAGTTATAAAGCGACCGCCCACACAATCCCTTCACACACACCAAAGTGATCATTTAGATTAGCTAAGATAAGATTATTCCCATTTCATACTTTCAACTCCCTACCCAGAATTACTCTAACACTCACCTAGGTTAGAAATGAAGAGAACGCCCATACACACTCTCCAAGCCTACCTAAGCAATCCTTAAAGATAATCTAGATAAGTACCTTTTCATTACCATACATTTGAAATAGGTCATTAATTTCATTAAACCAATTAGGATACATTCAGCACTTAAGTACATTTACATAATGGTCTTGGAGAAGACCTAGGTAACTCACATATTAATATCTTAAAATCCTAATTGTGCAATGTCCAGATATCGTCTCATTGCACTGAATAAAATACATAGTACTTATCTAACACTAGCATGTATCCTACATGATAACAATACGCAACAACAAACTTAGACCATACTAGCTAGGATTGGAATCCAGAGTCAACCCTACTCCGATAGATGGTTTTCTACTTGCCAATGGTAGAACTAGGACACAACCCATGTAGGCACATGGTTTAGAAATATCAAGGGTTTCTTTGTACTCTAATCTCAATCTTAACTAGAGCTACTCCATAAGCATATTCTCTCGGTGCTAGCCTTTGTTCTCATAGATTAATTCAATAAAAGAGCATATGAAGAGTACCATATTTTGTTCAAAACCAAATTATACTACACCTTACAAAGAAGGGTCCATTAGGGCTGCCTACAACGGTTATTAAGATAGCTCAATGACTTTGCTAAGGATTATTTAATTTCGTTCCAGCTAACCAACCCTAAGTCCACTATTCACACAAGACGGATATTATTACGGCTTTCAACTTAAAGGATATCATAACCTACTTTCTAAAAGGTTCCACATAAATAACCTTCATTACTATATTCTAGATCATATTCCATTCATACATATACATTCATGACAAAGGTGTTTTAGCCTACTAATTCAAGGATTCATAATCATATTATTCATGTATCAAGTAAGGTACATAGGTCTACCTAAAAAACACACACTTCATTATCATCTTATCACATGTACAATATTATTCATGTAGCACATAAGGTCAACTTAAGCATACTACAAGTCACCGTACACTCTTCCATAGATTCATCAATATAACTCTTCATGTTGTTCATATAGTCAACTAAGAAGATTCACACTTCAACATCAAGTATACGCATATAAGGCATCACTATAGCCTATCATGATCACATATAATCACTTCAAAGAACATATGCTTTTAACTCACATATAAATATAAGGAATCGAGACCTTCACAATACTCACATATTAAACTTATAACATGATATTACCATTATTCATAAAGTAATGCCGACGAGGCCACATTGTTTCACAATTCATAAAGTAATGCCGACGAAGCCACATTATTCACAAGTATTACACATAAGCACCGCCGCCATAAGTGGATCATACAAATCATAATCATAATTCAAGACTTATACTACACATATAGAGAAGGTTAGATCAACATACCACCATTCAAATCTCAATACTCCAATCCATAGCCAATTCAACCAACTCAATACACAAAAGCTCTTCGCAATAGCCATGATCAATTATTCAATCACATAATCACAATATACAATGATCCAATATAATACAATATGAATTTATCAATTTAGGACAGCCTAATTACAATTGTAGCTTGATTCTTTTATAATTCAATATCCCTAATTAAACTACACATGAAATCAATGCAATAGAGACATGATTAAATCACCCAAAATATGGTCAAAATAAGTAATTCATGGTTTGCATCGGTTCATGGAGTTTTAGTATAAAATCATCAAATTAACATCAATTCAATTATAATACATTGATTCAAAACGTTTTATGAAAGAACTCATGGCTAGATTACAATTTAGAAGTTCATCTTTTGAGAAAGTCTTGGAAAAACGCTTTGAAGATTGGATCCTTGAAGAAAAGATATTTAAGGATGAAAACCATACCATAATTAATGATTATCCACGAAATTTAATGCAAATTGATGGAGAAAACAAGCTTCAAGCTCCAATCTCCCTTTAAGCTTCAATGGTGTTATAGAAAGTTTTTTAGGGGTCTTGGGTTTTTATTTTGAGATAATGAATTCATCTAAGTGTTCAAGAATTATAAACCCACTTGAAATACCAAAAATACTCTTAAGAAACCGCCCAAATAATTATAGGAAGGTAATGTGAAATTCCTATTTACCCTTGAGCTAGCGGAGATACCTGCTGAAAATCTGCAGGTGCCATCTACGTACCACAAGCTATGCCTCGTATACCAATCGACGTGCTATACTGGAAAGTTGTCGATTGGGTCAGAGACTCAAAAAATGGGAGCTTAATCTCCCTAGACTATGTCCCCACCTACGCCCTCTAGTTATAGGGCGTCGATTGTGCTACCGGGCGTAGAGTGCGTTCCGTAGACTGGACTGGTTTTTGTATTTTTAGGCTACAAGTTGGTTCCTCCTCAAGGACCCTTTTGTTCGTCCTTGGGCATTTTTTCCTTGACGTTACCAACCCAAATATACTCTAAACGTACAAGCACGTCTAAATGTGTATCTTTTGAACGTCATAGACGTTCTTGGACGTTTGACCACCAAAAATCAACAAACATTACAGGTGGACTATAAACACTATTATAAACTATTTTAGGACTCTAAACCCTCATAACACACATGTCATACTCTGGTTTCACCTAAGTCGTTTTAGAGGTGTAACACAAATATCAAGAAGGCATTTTGTCACAAGTCGTAAAATAGCAAAAATAAGGGAGAACCATGTACGGGAGAGAGTTCTGGGGTGTGACCGCAACACATGTTGACACAAACTAATGGTACATGCTTTTGTTAGTAAAATTCGCAAGACAATGGTGACTAGGCTTAGCTTTACCTGAATCTAAAAGTTAGGGAAAACTTTGAATCATGACCGGGCGTACTTGACCCCTTTGGGGTCTCGTGCAAGCCCTCTAACTAGCATTCATAACATAAAGCATGAAAAGTTGTGCGGAATTAAAACTTTTCACGATAATAATAATAAAAGGAGTCTTTTCATAAATACTAGGAAATCTTATCGTCACAAGGCAACTTAAAGACACAACTTGGAATCTTAGGGACACGGCCCTTTACAATAAAAGTAAATACATTTTTAAGTCTTAATTAAGAAACTAAGAAACATAAAACTATGTCCTCTAATATATGAGGACATACCCAATTCTTGAGAGATAGAATTCCCAAGCTTCAACTCCGATCCTCCAAAAAGTCTTCCAACCTATACTCATAAGGTATAGAAAAGTATGGGGTTAGTACAACACTGTACTAAGTATGGCATATGCAAAAACATACTAAAAGGGACATTTTAGTAAAAATAACTTTTCATGCAATTAAAGCAATATTCATGAATCTAGAAACAAACCGACATAAGAATTGACAATCAACACTTTATGGCAACTTTACCAAAACTTAGGGTAACCAAAAGGAACATTTCAATGAACTTACTAAACTTACAATGACAATTGAATAAAGCATCACAGTGAATATATTGGATTCTTACAATGAAGACCTTACAGTGAATGACACTGTCCAAGTCATATGTACTCTTTTCCTTTGAAGTTGCCCTAACCCAAGGTTATCCTAAGACTCCCTAAAGTGAGCTAAGAAGGGATTTTCATTACACCTCCCTTCAAAGCACACCAAAGCGACCCTTAAAACTACCAAATCTTAGGCTTACTTCATTGGAAATCTAATCCACGCCCTCGGCTAACATATGCAAAACACTCATTGAAACATCGGTCATACCAAGTGCAATGTGAGAGTAGCATCCCATACTACCACTCCCACTTAGTACTCCTAATGGATTCCATTTACTCAAGTACTCCACAATAATCCTCCGTAACACTACACCATAGTACTTATTCACACGGACTTCATGAAGGTACTCTTCTCCCATAGTAGGTATAGGTCACACCAAGTGCAACGTGAGAATAGCATCCCATACTACTACTCCCACTCAATGCTCCTACTCGGTAACTAATGTGGATTGAGCACTTCACGACATACATACACAAATTCAACAATATACAAGATAATTAGTTTCAAATCAATTCTTTGTGGGAGTTAGCTTAACCGACAAAGACCATGAGAGCTAGACATGGAATCCCGATATTAACCCCTATCGGATGAGGGATCCTTACTTGCCTACTGTAAGGTCATGCTTCTTAGCGTTTACATGGCTTTTCCAATAGCTACACCAATGCGGGCACATATTTAAGGGATAAGGAGATTGCTACTAAGTAACTCACACTCTACTAACGAGGAGTACTCATCTCAAGAGGTACTTTGGATTACAACATCTCAACTCACGAAGTGCAATCCACCTCCCCTTCATATCCTCTCTGTCCTAGGCATAACTCCCCACGGATTTCTCAACATAATAGTCTATCTTAGAAAGCTCACTAGGAATGGAGAGGTTGCTACTAGACACTACATCTCAACTCACGAAGTGTGTCCACCTCAAGATTCCCCTTTTTGCTCAACTTGGCATAATACAAATCTTAAGAGAGTGTATGTGTGTACATGTGCACACCTTGCATAAAAGCATCGCTTCATTATCATCAAGTTCTACGCATACTTTAACCTTAATTCATCAAGTTACACACTCTACATGCTTCTCATAATCATACACTTCATTTAGACATAAACTAGGTCAAACATGCAATTCAAGCTACATCAAACACAATACAAGACCCATTTCCCATATATCTTCATTTCACATATTAGACCTTCAAGATCACATACTCAAAACATACTAAGTAACATCAAGTTCATCAATTAGCACCGCCACCCATAAGGTGGACCATACCACTCAAATAGCAATTCATAATAAGAAATATACAATAAGAGCAACTCATCAACAAATCAAACCATCATCACCCATAAGAAAGTTATCAATATTTCACCATATTAAAGCCCTTAGGGCAGTAGCTACACCAACATGACAAATACAAGAAGACCCAAGTTCATACCCTACTCAAATCATGCTCACATAACCCATTTTCAAGCCAAAAGTTGAAGTATGCATATACAAGAGTTTCATGGAGTTTGTAACATCAAAATCATCAATTCAAACCAAGATAAATACATTTAAACCATTAGAACTTAAATACAAGAAGACGCATACTAGAAATCAAAGTTAGAAGAAGATTGAGTTTAGAAACCCTTTTGAAAACAATTTTTGATATTGGCTTCATGAATGAAAAGATATTCAAGAATGGATACCATACCTTTAAGAGAAGGAAACCCACTAATGTTGATGAAGAAACAAGTCCAAAGCATCCCTCCTTTCCCTCCTTGAGCCTTGGCTTCAATGGTGACTTGAGAGGGTTTTCTTTTTAGAGAGAGAGTTGGAATGTTGAAGTGAGGGGGTCTTGTCTAGGTCTAGGGTTTATAAATCATTTAATATAACCTAAAAATCCCTTAACAAACCGTCCAAACTCTTATTTAGACAAATTCACCCCTGACTTGGCAGAAAAATCTGCGCACAGGGACAAGGCTTGCGACGACCTGCTTTTGACGGGGTATCACGGGTGCAACGGCCCATCCTGACCATCCGTTGCAAACTTCAAAGGCTTGCCAAGGGTCCCCTCTACACCCTTGAACAATTCCCCCATGACGGAACCTTGTGACGGGGCGTCACAGCCATGACTGGCCGTCGACTGCTCCGTCGCCAAGGCTGCCTGGGACAGCCTGCTTACCAGGTTTTGGGTCCTTCCTCAAGGACGCTTCGATGGTCCTTGGGGATAATTTCCTGTATGTACCAACACAAATATGATCATCTATAAGTTTAACACCTCTCACATTAATTTCATCCAAAACTAACACATAAAACTCGACGAAACTCGTCTAGACGTACAAGGTCGACTCAAGGCATATCTTTAGAATGCGTTGGACGTTCTTGGTCGTTTGACCTCCAAACTTCACGAAACTTTGCACACTGCCTATGTACACTAAAATAACTCTGTTTAACTTAAAGTCAACTAAAGAAACAATCATGAGTCTCTAGTTCACCTTAGTTCATTTTGGGGCGTTATATTCTCCCCCACTTGGAAATAACATTCGTCCTCGAATGACACTTAAATTTTTAAGAACAACAAGGACTCTCTTAGCATCATATAATTCACTTATATAATGATCAAACCATCAACAATCAAAGCATCAATTAGCAAGGAACATCATTTCACACTTTCAACACTTATCAACATAGACAACTTTTGCCAAACTCACAAAGTCAAAACTCAACCTTAAACTTCTTTGATGGAGGAACTACCTTCTCCAACATTAAACATGCTCATATACAACAGTTTTGCACATATTTAAACTTCAATCAAGGCAAGGCAAATTTTTCTCAAATTGCAAATTTTTCACAGTGAACATTCACTGTAACACTGTCAAACATACAAAACTTTCAAAATTCCACTCTTTGAGCAATTTATGAAGATGACATGATCATATGAACTATAAAACCATATAAACTCATCTCATAACACAAAATCAACAATAACAAAGAGTTGAGACTTACAAAAACCATCAATCCGGATTAATGATCCTTTCTAGCCCCCATCCCATAGGAAGGGTTCTTCTTGGGAGCATTAGGATCTAGGGAAGCTTGATTGACATCTCTCCCGCTTGATTTAAGGTTTGGGCAGTCCCTAATCTTGTAGCCTTTATTACCACATGCAAAACAACCATCCGATCCGGAAAGACACTTACCCCCATGTTGCTTGCCACAAGTAGGGCACCTATCCCTTTCATAGGAATGACCACCACCTTGAGAAGATTGATTTGGAGCCCTATCCTTGTTTCCCATAGAAGAATCTTGGGGATAAAACCTCTTCTTAGGCCTTTGGTGACTAGAATCATCCGACCTAGGTCTCTTACCCTCTTGCCTTATCTCCGTAATTTTGGACTCCTCAATTTGTTGCGCATAAACCATGAGCCTAGAGATATCCATGTCATTAAGAAGCATAGACGTACGACACTCTTTTTCCACCAAGCTAGACACGCCCATCACAAACTTGTTCATCCTAGACCTAGGGTTGGCTACCATGGTTGGGGCATACTTAGAGAGTTGGGTGAATTTGAGAGTACTCTTGGACACTCATTCCCCCTTGACGGAGGTTCATGAATTCAACCATCTTCTTCTCCCTCCACTCTAAAGGAAAGAATCTATCTAGGAAAGCCTCTTTGAATTCCTCCCAATCAACCGGTCCTCTTTCTAAGGGTCTCTCACCCCTCCATTGCTCATACCACACTTGAGCAACATCCTTAAGTTGGTAAGCGGCCAATTCCGCTTTCTCCCTAGGGTCACACCCATATCATCTACCACCTTGAAAACCTCATCTATGAAGCCTTGTGGATCTTCATCCACCTTAGTGCCATGAAAATTAGGAGGGTTCATCCTCATGAAATCCCGAATCCTAGAAGCGGGAGTACTAGCATTTGGTTGGGGCCTATCTCCTAGGTTAGCTTGGCCCACGAAGTGATTGTTGACAACTTGAGCTTGACCCGTCATGATTTGGGTCAAGTTCATTAGGGCAGCCCTCAACTCCGCATTAGTCATATCACCCTCAACAAAAAGAGCATGAGGCATAGGAGGCACTTGAGGTCCTTGAGGTTCCGGAGGCACTTGAGGTTCTTGAAGAGGAACCTCCTCATTTTCCTCCCTTAAGCCAACAATAGGAACTTGGTCAACACGGGGAAGGACTCTCTCATTTGGTAGACCTCCCTTCTCTCTTCTAGCGGTCGACCTCCTCGTATTCATGTCCTAAAAACACAAAAAGAAGAGGTTGAGAATACACACCTTATATACTCAACTCTAAGGCACGATACTAGAATAGAGAAGAAAGTGAAACTTCTAGCATCCTATAGCCTCTTGTCCATGGATGTGTCGCGACTCACACCAATGACCAAGATACTACTAGATGTGGCTTGTGAGACTTTCAGACCTTAAACTATTTCACAAAACCTTATGCTCTGATAACAAGTCTGTCACGGCCCGAAAGCACACCCTAAAAGTTAGGGAAACCTTCGAATCATGACCAGGCGTATTTGACCCCTTTGGGGTCTCGTACAAGCCCTCTAACTAGCATTCATAACATAAAGCATGAAAAGTAGTGTGGAATTAAAACTTTTCATGATAATAATAATAAAAGGAGTCTTTTCATAAATACTAGGAAATCATATCGTCACAAGCCAACTTAAAGACACAACTTGGAATCTTAGGGACACGGCCCTTTACAATAAAAGTAAATACATTTTTAAGTCTTAATTAAGAAACTAAGAAACATAAAACTATGTCCTCGAATATATGAGGACATACCCAATTCTTGAGAGATATAATTCCCAAGCTTCAACTCCGATCCTCCAAAAAGTCTTCCAACCTATACTCATAAGGTATATAAAAGTATGGGGTTAGTACAACAATGTACTAAGTATGGCATATGCAAAAACATACTAAAAGGGACATTTTAGTAAAAATAACATTTCATTCAATTAAAGCAATATTCATGAATCTAAAACAAACCAACATAAGAATTGACAATCAACACTTTATGGCAACTTTACCAAAACTTAGAGTAATCAAAAGGAACATTTCAATGAACTTACTAAACTTACAATGAAAATTGAATAAAGCATCACAGTGAATATATTGGATTCTTACAATGAAGACCTTACAGTGAATGGCACGGTCTAAGTCATATGAACTCTTTTCCTTTGAAGTTGCCCTAACCCAAGGTCATCCTAAGACTCCCTAAAGTGAGCTAAGAAGGGATTTTCATTACACCTCCCTTCAAAGCACACCAAATCGACCCTTAAAACTACCAAATCTTAGGCTTACTTCGTTGGAAATCAAATTCACGCCCTTGGCTAACATATGCAAAACACTCATGGAAATATAGGTCATACCAAGTGCAATGTGAGAGTAGCATCCCATACTACCACTACCACTTAGTACTCCTAATGGATTCCATTTACTCAAGTACTCCATAATAATCCTCCATAACACTACACCATACTACTTATTCACACGGACTTCATGAAGGTACTCTTCTCCCATAGTAGGTATAGGTCACACCAAGTGCAATGTGAGAATAGCATCCCATACTACTACTCCCACTCAATGCTCCTACTCGGTAACTAATGTGGATTGAGCACTTCCCGACATACATACACAAATTCAACAATATACAAGATAATTAGTTTCAAATGAATTCTTTGTGGGAGTTAGCTTAACCGACAAAGACCATGAGAGCTAGACATGGAATCCCGATATTAACCCCTATCGGATGAGGGATCCTTACTTGCCTAGTGTAAGGTAATGCTTCTTAGCGTTTACATGGCTTTTCCGATAGCTACACCTATGCGGGCACATAGTTAAGGGATAAGGAGATTGCTACTAAGTAACTCACTCTCTACTAACGAGGAGTACTCATCATAAGAGGTACTTTGGATTACAACATCACAATTCACGAAGTGCAATCCACCTCCCCTTCATATCCTGTCGGTGCTAGGCATAACTCCCCACGGATTTCTCAACATAATAGTCCATCTTAGAAAGCTCACTAGGAATGGAGAGGTTGCTACTAGACACTACATCTCAACTCAGGAAGTGTGTCCACCTCAAGATTCCCCTTTTTGCTCAACTTGGCATAATACAAATCTTAAGAGAGAGTGTGTGTGTAGATGTGCACACCTTGCATAAAAGCATCGCTTCATTATCATCAAGTTCTATGCATACTTTAACCTTAATTCATCAAGTTACACACTCTACATGCTTCTCATAATCATACACTTCATTTAGACATAAACTAGGTCAAACATGCAATTCAAGCTACATCAAACACAATACAAGACCCATTTCCCATATATCTTCATTTCACATATTAGACCTTCAAGATCACATACTCAAAACATACTAAGTAACATCAAGTTCATCAATTAGCACCGCCACCCATAAGGTGGACCATACCACTCAAATAGCAATTCATAATAAGAAATATACAATGAGAGCAACTCATCAACAAATCACACCATCATCACCCATAAGAAATTTATCAATATTTCACCATATTAAATCCCTTAGGGCAGTAGCTACACCAACATGACAAATACAAGAAGACCCAAGTTCATACCCTACTCAAATCATGCTCACATAACCCATTTTCAAGCCAAAAGTTGAAGTATGCATATACAAGAGTTTCATGAAGTTTGTAACATCAAAATCATCAATTCAAACCAAGATAAATACATTTAAACCATTAGAACTTAAATGCAAGAAGACCCATACTAGAAATCAAAGTTAGAAGAAGATTGAGTTTAGAAACCCTTTTGAAAACAATTTTGGATATTGGCTTCTTGAATGAAAAGATATTCAAGAATGGATACCATACCTTTAAGAGAAGGAAACCCACTAATGTTGGTGAAGAAACATGTCCAAAGCATCCCTCCTTTCCCTCCTTGAGCCTTGGCTTCAATGGTGACTTGAGAGGGTTTTCTTTTTAGAGAGAGAGTTTGAATGTTGAAGTGAGGGGGTCTTGTCTAGGTCTAGGGTTTAAAACTCATTTAATATAACCTAAAAATCCCTTAACAAACTGTCCAAACTCTTATTTAGACATGGGGTGAATTTGTAAATTCACCCCTGACTTGGCAGAAAAATCTGCGCACAGGGACAAGGCCTGCGACGACCTGCTTGTGACGGGGCGTCACGGGTGCAACGGCCCGTCCTGACCATCCGTTGCAAACTTAAGAGGCTTGCCAAGGGTCCCCTCTACACCATTGAACAAGTCCCCCACGACGGAACCTTGTGATGGGGCGTCATAGCCATGACTGGCCGTCGACTGCTCCGTCGCCAAGGCTGCCTGGGATAACCTGCTTACCATGTTTTGGGTCCTTCCTCAAGGACCCTTCGATGGTCCTTGGGGATAATTTCCCGGACGTTTCCAACACAAATATTATCATCTATAAGTTTAACAGCTCTCACATGAATTTAATCCAAAACTAACTCATAAAACTCGACAAAACTTGTCTAGACGTACAAGGTCGACTAAAGGCATATCTTTCGAATGCCTTGGACGTTCTTGGTCGTTTGACCTCCAAACTTCACGAAACTTTGCACACTGCCTAAGGACACTAAAATAACTCCATTTAACTTAAAGTCAACTCAATAAACAATCATGAGGCTCTAGTTCACCTTAGTTCATTTTGGGGCGTTCTACTTCAAGAAATAATCAAATATACAAATGAAAAAAGAATCAAATGGGTATAAGCTATTCAACCTTCAAAATGTGAAAGGAACGTGAATGTAGAAGACCGACTTCCCTGATTTGAAGAAGAACTTCTTTCTTCAAGCTTCCTCAAAACCCTCTCCAAACCTGAGGTAAAACTTAAGAACAAAGTTTCTAAAATAAAATATAATGTATCTGATGTTTAAAACTCTCCAATATCTCCAAAAACTCCTTTTTTCTTTCTAAATAATAAAAGAGTTTAGTATTTATAGGTTTCAAATTTAGTGTTGGTGGATATATTCGGTGTCTTTAATCATTATTGGCTGAGATTCAGCGATTCACGCTTTCTCTTATTCTTTGCCATAGGTGCCTTGCCTTTTGTCCATGCATGTTGTAATATTGGGCAAAATAACTTTACTTCGCAGAACTATTCAGCGAAACGCCGAATGCTGCTTTCCATTGCCTTTTGATCCACTTCCTTCATGACTCTCTTGTTCAAACAGAAGGCAGAACTCTTCTATACAGCGTATCGCTAAATGTAAATGGTGATGTGCACTTTCCTTCTTCAGTTCTTTTCTTCCGTTTTGCTTCAGTTTTGCGCCTTAGTGTCCATGCTCTTACGAAATCATCAAATACCTAATACTTAGCAGTTTTTATCAATTATTAAGATAAAATATACAATCACGGACATTATTTGCATTGAAAAGGCCCTAGATTGTAACATTCTGGAAAATCATATGTATAATGAAGAGCCTAGTATGACCTTAGGATAGCCTATTAGGTGTACATAGGCACCCCAATGCCCAAGATTGAGAAATATTTGGCATAGTATACAAAAATTGCATAAGGATATTAGCCAAATTTCTATATATGAATAAGAAATATATTTTTGGGTTGTCATACCCCAATCCAAGATTGATTTTTAAGAAATGTACCTGCAATGAAGACCCTAAGATAATAAAATATATGTCGTCCAACTCACAAAAGGTATGAGGCATCCAAGTGTCAAGCGTAGATACCATGGCACATGATCAACTAAAATGATCATGTACATTAAGCACTGCTGAAGGACATAATGAGGGTCCTTGGGACAGTAAGTAAACATTCCCAAATGAGCCATAAATATAAATTAGTTAGGAAAGTGCAACAAACCCATGTGCAAGCACATGGGAAACACACGTGAAGGAACTGGCCAAGGGGACCACGGAACCACCCTAACCAAATTCGGTTAGGGAGGTTAGACATGACACGCACGGGTGGGTACCTCCATGTGGGACCAACCAATCTAACTAACTCTAAGTCCTAACCAACTATCCTAACTAGCCAACTAACCTAGGACTAACCGAATTGGACCCCCTAATGCACCCGACAACCTAGGACAAATCGGATGGAACCTAGTACTAGTTAAGGGGACAACCTAGTACCTAACCTAGGATGGTCCAAAGTTGTTAGTTGTGGTACTAGTGACTTAGGGGTGTTTTGGTCAAAGTCAACATCTTTCTATGTTTAGTCAACTTAGGAAGGGCGTTTTTGTAATTTACTAGTTGGTTAATTTACAAAAATAGCCTTAGTTGAATAAGTCAAAGTCAGCTCCTAAACCTAATCATTCATGATCAAACACTTAGTACAAAAATGCAAAGGCAGTAGACGCAGAACGCTAAAACGTGCAAAGTTCCATCGATGTTCTAGGGAAATTCCAAGGTTTCTCCATGGATTCGTTCAAGATGGTATTCGTAGATTAAGTTCTACTTACGGTATGGGTTTCTCTCCTAGACTTCGTTTTGCAAGAGAACTTTCTTTCCAACAATTCAAAGATCTTGAAAACTAGGGTTGTTCCCGTGTTCTCGTCAAACTCCTTTTTCCCTAGTATCGTTTTTGATTCTATGTTGAATAGGCTAGAGATCATGTTGTTGGTATGTGGTGCTATCTGATCTTATGTGTAATGTTCTTGAATTATGAATGCCGAATGAACTATGAATTGAACTCGTTTAATGCTAAGGGTTCCTTACGTTAATTAAAGAGCGATGTATTACTAAGCTATGTTCGAAAATGTTAAGTGTGATGTGTTACATCTTAATGCTTACTTACTATGACTTTATGAATATGTTATATTCATAAAATGTTAATATGATGCTGTCCAAGATGGTTAAAAACGTTATGCCTAAACTCATAAACTAAGCTCGGCTTAAAAGACAACTATGAAATCACATCTTGAATGAATTGACTATTTGATGCCAATAAAATTGGCTAACACTACTTTGTCAAAACGAATGCATGCTAATGGCTAGGAGCTTATGTAAATGATTGAAAGGTTGGCTAAAGGTTCATGCAAATTCAATTTAAATATTAACATACGTAAAATTGGCTTATGCCAATAAAAATGATTTGCTAGTATAATATCCCAAATGTTGATGCCAATACTAATCATATGTCAATCTTGTGTAGTTAGAATATCAAATGATATAATAAGCACTTCTAAAGTAAGTCAACGAATCCATAACTAAGGGCATGCCATTCATTGGGACAACTCGCAACATGCTCTAAAAGAATGAACTATGAACATATGTAACTCATTGAAAGAAGTGTTCATCATCCATAAACGATGAAATGAATCTACTACACTAAAGTAAAGAAGTAACGTGAGTTATAACATAATTAAAATGGTCTAAACTAAATAAGTGACCAAAATGGGTGTTAAAGAAAGTGAGACAAGTCTTACTTACACCTAAGCTACTATGTTAAAAGAATACTCACGAATGAAGGTGTTAGAATGTGTGAGACTAGTCTCATTAACACCTAAGGATGATATGTAAGGACAATTCACATTTCATCAATGAAAAGTAAGGATGATATGTAAGGACAATTCACATTTCGTCAATGTAAAGTAAGGATGATATCTAAGGACAATTCACATTTCATCAATGTAAAGTAAGGATGACAAGTCATCAAAAGAGTAAGTAAATCTCAATCTAGAAGTAAGCTTCCATAATGCTTGAGTCAACTTTAAAAGACAAAGAAAATAATGAAAATGAGCACAGCACTGATAGACTAGTTATGAGCATGTGCTTGCACGTGTAAGTCTCACGAGATGAGGCTTCAACCGAGGTGGATAAGTAGTCTCATTACGTCCCTAGTCTTCGAACTATGTCTAGCCAACATAGAAACTAGCCACTGGTTTCCACCTAAGCGAGCTAGGCATGTTCGATTTCACTTTGGCCGGTGATTCCACCCCTTTTTGGTGTGGCACAGATACTGGATTTCATGTTTAGCTCATATGATCTATGTCGTTTATTGCTCACAACATGTTCTTGGTTCACTAGAGCCGTGAGCCACTTCTTTTCGGTGTGGAGTGAACACTTGAGATGGATTCGCCTTAGCCGGGGATCACCCCTTTCCAAGTGTGGGGCAGACACTGGATTTCATGAGTAGATCACATGATCTAGATTCATTTTTACCGGTGAATCAACCCTTTTCGGTGTGGGGTAGACACTGGATTTCATGTTAGCTCGCATGATCTTATTCCCTATGATGTCTCTATGTAAGTGCGAATGATGATGATGATGGACATATGTTCAAAGTGAGCAATGAAGAAGAGCTTAAGAATGTCAATTGCCAATGTCACACTCATGATGTTTCAGCAAATAATGAGCAAAGCCAAATAAGATTGGCTTATAATGACTTTTTATATGATGCCAATAAAGGTAAGGAGGAACGTAATGTTAACTAAATGCCTCATAACTTCCCTACTATGAAAGTAATGAAATAAATGGCATGACCAATAGAGAATGACATATGAAATATAATGAATACATAGTGTAAAGAATGACTCACTATAAGGTAGGAAAATCATTCCTTAGTCCTTGGATTACTTACTTCGATTCATTGTGGGTATGAGACTACATTGAATCATTGCACTTGTAAGTAAAACATAGGACCAAAGGAATTATTGAACTACACCACAAGAAGAAGAAAAATACTGAAAATAAAACTAAGTATGGATGACAGAGTTCTCGGGTTAGGGGACTTAAAATTTCAAATCTTCGTCCGAGGGGTTCTAAAATTATGTTGATGATACGAATCTCTTGAAATCATATAGAAAATGAGGTGTGTGCTTTGAATGCATTAAAATACATCATATTCATACACAATTCAGAAATAACTAATTAGGAAAGTCTAACGACTAGACTTTCCAGAAATGGCATGTTGCTTAGGAAGAACTTTCATTGATCATGCATATTTTTATGTGTATGTGTGCATACACCCATACTTAGTACAAGTGGTGTACTAACCCCCTACTATTTACTATTTTTATAGGTGCAGGTCAGAGGGCAGGTTGACGACACTTGCAGCGGTTTGGACTTCAGCGTTTCTCCAAACCATTTGGTAGGTCTTCTTGATTTCGAGGATGCTACAGTTTTAGTCTAGCCTTAGGTTTAGACATAGCTAGTAGATGTTGTCCCTAGAGTTTCTTTCGTAATTTCATTTCGAAGCTTTTTAATAAAGCCGTGTTAGGCAAACTATTTATGATATATTCATCTTCAGTTTTTGAATTGAGTTTTTATGATAGATGGTTGTTCTCTTATGTTGAGCTCAGTATATGATGTAAATATGTAATGATTATATGAAGTCTAAGTAAACTTCATACACATAAAAAAATTTAAATTTTCCGCAAATTTAACTAGATGAATGTGATGAATGCAAGATGAGGCTTGTCTACGACCACTGAGAGGTCAACGACGCCAGTGGAGATTCGGATTCAAGAATCCGGGTCGTTACAAACTTGGTATCAGAGTATGAGGTTAAATTACCTAGGATATAAATCTCATCACAACCACGTTACGTAGTTTCTAGCTTATTGTTGCGAAGCGTGCCATAATCATTACTTAAAGACTGCGCGATAATATGAAATTATCCCTTCTTCTACTCTTTATCATGCCATGTAGAGCTGTGACGTTTTATGTCAGTTTGAGGATCGAAATCTCTTTTTGTGTATACGTGTAGAAAATGAACACAAGAAGAAATGCCACAAGAAGAATTGAGGAAGCAGCTGCGGAAAGGAATCAAGCTCCTTCTCGAGCCCTAGCTAATGCTGAACAAGTTCCTGTCAACCCAGATGGATTGACAGATGTTCATGTGAGGAATGCTTTGCTGCAGATGGCACAGGCCATGATGATTCAGGCTCAAGCCATCACAGCTCAAGTCGCGAGAGAGGGTGCTCCTAGAGAGAACCCGCATGCTAGTACTATGGCTAGCAAGCTGACGGACTTCACCAGGATTAATCCCTCAGTGTACTATGGGTCCAATGCCAGCGAGGATCCTCAGGAGTTCGTAGATGAGGTCCACAAGATTCTGTGTGCCATGGGAGTGGATGAGGAGGCAAAGGCTGAGTTAACTGTATATCAACTCAAGGATGTGGCACAAGTTTGGTACCGGATATGGGATGATGGATGAGCTAGAGGAGATGTTCCCATCACTTGGGATGTTCTCAAGATTGCCTTTCTGGAGAGGTTCTTGCCAAAGGAGAAGAGAGAAGCCAAGATTGAAGAGTTTATCAACCTAAGACAAGGAGGTATGTCTGTCAAGGAGTATTCCTTGAAATTTGTGAAATTGTCAAAGTATGCTACTTCTCTGGTGGCAAATAGTAGGGATGAGATGAGCATATTCGTTACTAGCGTATCTGAGGATCTGGTAGAAGATTGTGGGGAAGCAATGCTTCATGACAATATGTATCTGGGTAGGTTGATGGTGCATGCTCAATAAGTGGAGGAGAGTCGCCGTAAGAGAAAGGTTCACGAAGGCAAGAAGCCTAAGGCCGCGGACCAGCCTAGTTCGAGCTTGGGTAGGATCTAATTTGGAGTCCAAAATAGGCCTAAGTTCAAGAGGCACTCAGGTAACTCCGCTCTTTCAGGTAATTCAAGAGCTAAGGTGAGTAATTATGGACCAGAAAGGGCAATGACCGTAACGTCCATCAAACCAACAGGCTTTGTGGTAAGTGTGGGCATTCGCATGGAGGTAAATGTTTGGTAGGTACTAACACCTATTTTGGGTGCGGCAAAAGTAGAAACATGGTCCGAGACTGTACTCAACTGAGTATTCAAGCCAAGGTAAATGCTCAGCCTTGGACGAAAGCAAATGCTGCAGCCGAACCTCCCAGGAGGAACATGTTCTATGTGCTGAAAGGTAGATAAGAGCAAGAGAAGTCAGCTGATGTAGTCACGGGTAGGTTGCATGTCTTTACTTTCCCTATGTATGCATTATTAGATCCAGGATCCACTCTATCATTTGTCACTCCATTGATAGCTAGTAGATTTGATGTGCTTCCTGAAATATTGCATGATCCATTTTTAGTAAGTACTCCCATAGGGGACAGCATTAGAGCTGAGAAAGTGTACAAAATATTGCCCAATTCACGTCCTTGATATAGTCACTCACGCTGATCTAGTGGAGTTATCCATGCTCAATTTTGACATAATCTTGGGTATGGATTGGCTTCACATGTGTTATGCTACAATAGACTATCGAAACAGGGTAGTGAGGTTTCAGATTCCAAATGAGTTAGAACTGGAATAGGAAGTGTGTGGTTCAAGTCCAGTCGGCCAAATTGTTTCAAATATAGAGGCCAATAAGATTATAGCTAAGGGGTATTTATACCACTTAGTTAGAGTCAATGAATTAGATCAAGAAGTCCCTTCCATAGATTCTGTGCCAATAGTGAATGAGTTCCCAGATGTCTTTCCGGAGGATTTACCACGAGTCCCTCCTCAACATGAGATTGACTTTGGTGTTGATTTAGATCCCAACACCAAGCCAATTTCTATTCCCCCGTATAGGATGGCACCAGTTGAACTCAAAGAGTTGAAGTTGCAGTTAAAAGATCTACTTGATAAGGGCTTCATCCAGCCTAGCATATCCCCATGGGGTGCTCCAGTGTTGTTCGTAAAGAAAAAGGATGGTACCCTTAGAATGTGCATCGATTATCGACAACTCAACTAATTCACTATAAAGAATAAGTATCCTCTTCCAATAATCGACGATCTGTTTGACCAACTCCAAGGTTTAAGTTTCTTTTCAAAGATAGACCTTCGGTCAGTCTACCATCAGCTTAGACTGAGGCGAGAAGACGTCCCTAAGACGGCTTTTCGTACTAGATATCGGCACTATGAGTTTCTGGTTATTTCATTCGGTCTCACTAACGCACCAGCCGCGTTTATGGACCTTATGAATAGGTTCTTCCGTGAGTACCTTGATTCCTTCGTCATAGAATTCATAGATGACATTTTCATATACTCTAAGTCTAAACAAGAGCATGAGGTACACTTAAGAAAGACATTGCAAGTACTCAAATAACATCAGTTGTATGCAAAGTTCAGCAAATGTGAATTCTGGTTGAGATCAGTGATCTTTCTTGGTCATATTGTGATTGACAAAGGTGTTGAAGTTGATCCTAAGAAGGTTGAGGCGGTGAAGAATTGGCCGAGACCCCTTACTCCTATAGATATTCGAGTTTTCTGGGTTTAGCCAATTATTATCGCAGGTTTATGGAAGGATTTTTCACTATTGCTGCACCATTAACCGGATTGACAAAGAAGAAGACGAAGTTTGAGTGGTCCGAGAAATGTGAAAAGAGTTTTCAAGAACTCAAGGACCGACTCACTTTGGCCCCAGTATTGACATTGCCGAGAAGTGGTGAGGGGTACATGGTATATTGTGATGCTTCCCGAGTAGGTTTGGGATGTTTTCTCTTGCAGAATGGTAAGGTGACTGCATACGCATCAAGACAATTGAAATTCCACAAAAAGAACTACCCTACTCACGAACTTGAACTATCCACGGTTGTTTTTGCGTGGAAGATGTGGACACCTTATTTATATGGTGTACATATTGATGTGTATACTGACCATAAGAGTCTTCAGTATGTATTCACGCAGAGGGAGTTGAATCTTCGTCAGAGAAGATGGCTAGAACTTCTCAAAGATTATGACATGAGTGTGTACTATCACCCAGGTAAGGTCAATGTGGTGGCTGATGCATTGTGCAGACTGAGCATGGGCAGCGTTTCACATACAGATGATGAGAAGAAGGAGCTGGTTAAAGAGGTGCACCAGTTGGCAAGATTGGGTGTACTATTGACAGATGCACCAAGTGGGGGTGTTTCGGTTCACTCAAGTTCCGAATCCTCATTTGTTGTAGATGTTAAAGCCAATCAACACCTTGACCGAGTACTCATGAAGTTGAAAGACTCAATATTGGGTAAGTTGAATGAGTCATTCTCGTTAGGTGGAGATGGCGTACTCAGATATCATAACAGATTATGTGTGCCCAATGTGAATGATTTGAGGTCAAGTATTTTGGCAGAAGCTCATGGTTCCCGATATTCCATCCATCCAGGTGCCACCAAAATGTACCAAGACCTTAAAGAGGTCTATTGGTGGGAAGGCATGAAGAGAGATATCGTTAAGTTTGTGGAGGAGTGTCCGAACTGCCAACAGGTTAAGTCCGAACACCTTAAGCCTGGAGGTCTCACTCAGATGATTGAGATCCCAACGTGGAAGTGGGAGGCTATCAATATGGATTTTGTGGTTGGTCTGCCAAAGACTAAGAAACTACATGATTCCATTTGGGTTATTATTGACAGAATGACCAATTCCGCTCACTTTATACCTGTGAAGTCTACCTTTATATAGAAGAGATAGTGAGATGGCATGGGATTCCTCTATCTATTATTTCGAACAGAGGGGCTCAATTCACTTCTCATTTTTGGAAATCTTTCCAGAAAAGTTTGGGTACACAAGTTAAGCTTAGTACGGCTTTCCATCCGCACACAGATGGGCAAGCAGAGTGTACCACCCAGACCCTTGAAGACGTGTTGAAAGAATGTGTTATTGACTTCAAGGGGAGTTGGGATGAGCACTTGCCGATGATAGAGTTCTCTTACAATAATAGCTACCATTACAGTATTGGAATGGCACCTTTCAAAGCATTATATGGCCGAAGATGTAGATCTCCGATTGGCTGGTTTGAAGTAGGAGAATCGGCCATCCTTGGTACCGAGATCGTGCATGAGGCTGTGGAGAAGGTGAATATGATTAAGGATAGATTGGCTACTGCTTACAGTCGTCAGAAATCCTATGCAGATAACCGAAAGAGATCACTTGAGTTTGAGGTGGGTGATCAAGTCTACGTGAAGATATCACCCATGAAAGGGGTGATGAGGATGGTAAGAAAGACAAGTTTAGTCCTAGGTATATATGTCTTTATGAGATCTTGCAGCGAGTGGGAAACGTTGCATACGAGCTAAAATTATCTCAAGACTTGGCTTTTGTTCATCCAGTGTTTCACATTTTTAAGCTTAAGAAATGTTTAGGCGATCCAATATTCATCCTGCCTGTTGAGGGGTTAGGAGTTGATGAGAACCATTCTTATGAAGAGGTTACAGTCAAAATTTTAGATCGCCAAGTGAAGCGGATGAGGAACAAGAAGGTTTCCACCGTGAAGGTCTTATGGCGGAACCATCTTTTTGAGGGAGCAACGTGGGAGGCCGAGGCCGATATGAGATCCCGCTACCCTCATTTGTTCAGTTCTTAAGGTTAGATATTCTCTTCCTAAGTTTGGTCTATGTTTAAGAAAACTCTATGTATAAGTGCTTTAGTGGATTAGATGTGATAGGCCACTAATCTTATGTCCTATAATTGCACTATGTGAGTTAAAATTAAGTCATGTTTGCATTTCATGTTGCTGTTTTTGTGTAGCATAGACATGATTTTTATATTGCATGAGTTGTGATGTGCATTAAGTTAAGTGTGATTGGGAAGGAAATTCCTCAATCTCAAATATGAAGCATCAGATAATCTTGAATGTTATGCATCATCCAAATAAGTGTGAATCAGATATTCACAAAAGAGAAAACTTTAAGCATGATAAAGTAACTTTGGAAAATCACCCTCTTTGTTTAAATGATGTGTAAGTGTCATTCGGACGAATGTTCCTAAGGGGGGGATAATGTAACGTTCCGGAAAATCATATGTCTAATGAGGAGCTCAGTAAGGCCTTAGGATAGCCTATTAGGGGTACATAGGCTTCTCAATGCCCAATATTGAGAAATATTGGGCATAGTATAGAATAATTGGCTAAGGGATATTAGCCAAATTTCTATATACGAATAAGAAATATATTTTTGGGTTGTCATACCCCAATCCAAGATTGATGTTTATGAAATTTACCTGCAATGAAGACCCTAAGTTAATAGAATATATGTCGTCCAACTCACAAAGTTGCAAGCCTAGATACCATGGCACATGATCAACTAAAATGATCATGTAGATTAAACAGTGCCCAAGGACATAGTGAATGTCATTGGGACTATAAGTAAACATTCCCAAATGAGACATAAAGATAAATTAGTTAGGAAAGTGCAACAAACCCATGTGCTAGCACATGGGCAACACACGTGAAGGAACCGTCCAAGGGGACCACGGAACCACCCTAACCGAATTCGGTTAGGGCGGTTAGACATGACACGCACAGGCGGGTCCCTCCATGTAGGAACAGCCAACCTAACTAACTCTAAGTCCTAACCAAGTATCCTAACTAGACAACTAACCTAGGACTAACCGAATTGGACCCCCTAATGCACCCGACAACCTAGGACAAATCGGATGGAACCTAGTACTAGTTAAGGGGACAACCTAGTACCTAACCTAGGATGGTCCAAAGTTATTAGTTGTGGTTCTAGTGACTGAGGGGTGTTTTGGTAATTTCCCTAGGTCCCTAAATTAATTAAATTAAGGATTTAATTAATTAGTTAAAAGTCAAAATGTTTACCGAAACAAGTGTCAATCCCGATTTCCAGATTTTGGTCAAAGTCAACATCTTTCTATGTTTAGTCAACTTAGGAAGGACATTTTGGTAATTTACTAATCAGTTTTTTAATTTACTAAAATAGCCTTAGTTGAATAAGTCAAAGTCAGTTCCTAAACCTAATCATTCACGATCAAACACTTAGTACAAAAATGCAAAGGCAGTAGACGCAGAACGCTAAAATGTGAAAAGTTCCATCGACGTTCTAGGGCAATTCCAAGGTTTCTCCAAGGATTCGTTCAAGGTGGTATTCGTAGATTAAGTTCTACTTAAGGTATGGGTTTCTCTCCTAGACTTCTTTCTGCAAGAGAACTTTCTTTCCAACAATTCAAAGATCTTGCAAACTAGGGTTGTTACCGTGTCCTCGTCGAACTCCTTTTTCCCTAGTATCCTTTTTGATTCTATGTTGAATAGGCTAGAGATCATGTTGTTGGTATGTGGTGTTGTCTGATCTTATGTGTAATGTTCTTGAATTATGAATGCCGAATGAACTATGAATTGAACTTGTTTAATGCTAAGGGTTCCTTACGTGAATTAAAGAACGATATATTACTAAGCTATGTTCGAAAATGTTAAGTGTGATGTGTGACGTCTTAATGCTTACTTACTGTGACTTTATGAATATGTTATATTCATAAAATGTTAATATGATGCTGTCCAAGATGGTTAAAAATGTTATGCCTAAACTCATAAACTAAGCTCGACTTAAAAGACAACTATGAAATCACATCTTGAATGAATTGACTATTTGATGCCAATAAAATTGGCTAACACTACTTTGTCAAAACGAATGCATGCTAATGGCTAGGAGCTTATGTAAATGATTGAATGATTGGCTAAAGGTTAATGCAAATTCATTTTAAATATTAACATACGTAAAATTGGCTTATGCCAATAAAAATGATTTGCTAGTATAATATCCCAAATGTTGAGGCCAATACTAATTATATGTCAATCTTGTGTAGTTAGAATATCAAATGATATTATAAGCAATTCTAAAGTAAGTCAACGAATCCAGAACCAAGGTTATGCCATTAATTGGGACAACTTTCAACATGCTCTAAAAGAATGAACTATGAACATATGTAACTCATTAAAAGAAGTGTTCATCGTCCATAAACGATGAAATGAATCTACTACACTAAAGTAAAGAAGTAACGTGAGTTATAACATAATTAAAGGGGTCTAAACTAAATAAGTGACCAAAATGGGTGTTAAAGAAAGTGAGACAAGTCTTACTTACACCTAAGCTACTATGTTAAAAGAATACTCACGAATGAAGGTGTTAGAATGTGTGAGACTAGTCTTATTAGCACCTAAGTATGATATGTGAGGACAATTCACATTTCATCAATGTAAAGTAAGGATGATATGTAAGGACAATTCACATTTCGTCAATGTAAAGTAAGGATGATATGTAAGGACAATTCACATTTCATCAATGTAAAGTAAGGATGTTATGTAAGGAAAATTCACATTTCATCAATGTAAAGTAAGGATGACAAGTCATCAAAAGAGTAAGTAAATCTCAATCTAGAAGTAAGCTTCCATAAATCTTGAGCCAACTCTAAAAGATAAAGAGGATAATGAAAGTGAGCACAGCACCGATAGACTGGTTATGAGCATGTGCTTGCACCTGTAAGTCTCATGAGACGAGGCTACCACCGAGGTGGATAAGTAGTCTCATTATGTCCCTAGTCTTTTAACTATGTCTATCCAACATAGGAACTAGCCAGTGGTTTCCACCTAAGCGAGCTAGGCATGTTCGGTTTCACTTTGGCCGGTGATTCCACCCCTTTTCGGTGTGGGGCAGACACTGGATTTTATGTTTAGCTCACATGATCTATGTCGGTTAATACTCACGATACGTTGTTGGTTCACTATAGCCGTGAGCCACTCCTTCTTGGTGTGGAGTTAACACTTGAGATGGATTCGCCTTAGCCGGGGATCACCCTTTTCCATGTGTGGGGCAGACACTGTATTTCATGAGTAGCTCACATGATCTAGATTCATTTTAACCGGTGAATCACCCCTTTTATGTGTGGGGCAGACACTGGATTTCATGTTAGCTCGCATGATCTTATTCCCCATGATGTCTCTATAAAAGTGAGAATGATGATGATGATGGAACGTATTTTCAAAGTGAGCAATGAATAAGAGCTTAAGAATATCAAATGACAATGTCACACTCATGAAGTTTCAGCAAATAATGGGCAAAGCCAAATAAGATTGACTTAAAATGACTTCTTATATGATGCCAATAAAGGGAAGGAGGAACGTAATGTTAACTAAATACCTCATAACTTACCTAATATGAAAGTAATGAAATAAATGGCATGACCAATATAGAATGGCTTATGAAATGTAATGAATACATAGCGTAAAGAATGACTTTCTATAAGGTAGGGAAATCATTTCATAGTCCTTGGATTACTTACATCGATTCATTGTGGGTTAATGACTACAATGAATCATTGCACTTGTAAGTAAAACATAGGACCAAAGGAATTATTGAACTACACAACAACAAGAAGAAAAAGACTGAAAATAAAACTAAGTATGGATGACAGAGCTCTCGGGTTAGGGGCCTTAAAATTTCAAATCTTCGCCCGAGGGGTTCTAAAATTATGTTTATGATACTAATGTCTTTCAATCATATTGAAAATGAGTTTTGTGCTTTGAATGCATTAAAATACATTATATTCATACCACAATTCACAAATAACGAATTAGGAAATTCAAATGACTAGACTTTCCAGAAATGGCATGTTGCTTAGGAAGAACTTTAATTGATCATGCATAGCTTTATGTGGATGTGTGTATACACCCATACTTAGTACAAGTGGTGTACTAACCCCCTACTATTTACTATTTTTGTAGGTGCAGATCAGAGGGCAGGTTGACGACATTTGCAGCGGTTTGGACTTCAGCGTTTCTCCAAACCATTTGGTAGGTCCTCCTGATTTTGAGGATGCTACAATTTTAGTCTAGACTTAGTTTTAGACATAGCTAGTGGATGTTCTCCCTAGCATTTCTTTCGTACTTTTATTTCAAAGCTTTGTAATAAGTCCGTGTTTGGTAAACTATTTATGATATATTCATCTTCAGTTTTCGAATTGATTCTTTATGATAGATGGTTTTTCTCTTGTGTTAAGCTTGGTATATGATGTAAATATGTAATCATTATATGAAGTCTAAGTAAACTTCATACATATAAAAAGTTTTAAATTTTCTGCAAATTTAACTAGATGAATGTGATGAATGCAAGATGAGGCTTGTCTGCGCCCTCTAAGAGTTCAACGACGCCGATGGAGATTCGGATTCCAGAATCCGGTTCATTACATATATGAGTCAAATTTGAGGATTTATCAACAACCCCAACTTAATATTTTGCTTGTCCTGAAGTAAAATATAAGTTCAATAGTTCAAATACGCTGTCTCAAATAGTGCTACACAAGGACCAATCATGAATGGATACAATAAGACTTAAACCACTCATGCATAGCTCAAGTGTATACTTAAAGATTGAAGTTGTGATACACCATTACCAAAGATTCTCGAGCTCACAATACTTGCTACTAATCAAAGTTCAAGCTCAACAAATGTATCAGCATGCCCGTACAAAAATAATTATTCCATTTTCACATACGTACATTTATCAATTTCCGATGAGATAATTAGATGCAACAATCCACTCACAAATAGGAACACAATGCATCTCTTCACCCATAGGTTTGTCCTTATCTTCTAGTTTACCTTCGGTTCGGTTCAATTCACTCATATCATAAAGGTCTTTCTAAGGCTTGTAACGGGGCTAAGTGCAAAGGTATGGTCATTTGGGCTCAGTGACTTTTCTCCAAAGATATGTGATTTCCTTAAGATATCCCATAACTTACTTTCTAAATCCTTGGTCAAGTGCTTTTTAGTCATCTTTTAATTCCCTTCATAGAATACTTTGAAAATCGATTTCTTTACATTTCGAGCTATTCTTTCAAGACTTTTTCTACTCGTTTTTCTTTTATGTTTCTTTTCTCTTTCTATTTTTTCTTCCCTTTTTTGGTATGGAGGGATTCCATTTCTTTTAAACACCATGCATTTGCGAGACTTCTTTTGCATTTCTTGACTTCTACATTCCCTTCTCACCATACCCCAAACTTAGGCTTTTGGCCTATGTTGGCTATTTACTTAAATCAAATCTCAAAAAGAGTTATAGGTAGTGGATAAAGTAAAAATTAGGTTTCATGAAGGTTTTTTCAAGGAAGAGGTAAGGCTCAAAGGGTGTTAAAAGAGTTTCACACTCACGGGTAGGCCACAAAAGATGTATATGTCAAAGTTGGCTTACACTCTTAAGAATTGTCTAAGATCATGTCAAGAGGATATATTTATAAATCAATTAAACTAACTAGGCAAATTATAGGTTTATTCATGCAAGGTTAAAGGTAAGATCATCACAAAAGGCAGTGACATTTATGTTAATAAAACAACACACTTTCCCTAGTGTGCAACAGTAATTTCAAAAGAATCAATTCGATAATTGGCTAATCACAACGAGATGCAAAGAGTTTACATATTGCCTATGTAACTTCATTTCTTCTCGTTGTAGCCGCACATTCATGTTTGTTGAATTGAGAGCACTTTTCCAGTCATCAGTATTGATTGAAACCGAGAAATAAATTTGTACAAGAACAATCACTTTCCACACAAGAGGTGGCACAATTTTCAAAAGTGAAAATTTTTCGAACGTTCAAAATTATTATGAAATTAGGACCCAAAAGAGAGCCATAAGATAAAACATTTGCGAAAAGAATTTTAAAAACATAGTTTAAAAATAAAACCCAAACATTTGTTAAAACTCATAAAATATGCATTCATAGTCAACAAACTTGTAAAAACAATAGTAAAAAAACAAGGTAAGTCTCACTCAACACAAATATGAGCAGTTGCCCTTAAATTCAAGCAACTGTAAGTTACTGCTCCAGTTAGCGACCATAGTGAAGTTCGCCAGACTAACCTACGTTTTTCCAATGGTGCACCTGTCCGTCGAATGAATCAGAATCTTAAGGTCATGTAGGGATCCTAATGGCAATCCCGATATCTATCGCCAAAACTGTTGGAGATCGCCAATAAATTATGCATCTCGCCGATTTTAACAAGGTCCAACATAAGGGACATTTAAGATCAATTGGCTGCTGTAATCTAGTGTGCAAATTATCTATGCGATTCGTCTACTCAACATACTAAGTGTTTCCTGCAATTCATTAAGGGAACCTTCGTCATGTTAACCAGTAACAACACTATCATCATTATTTCTAAGATACTAAAATAAAAGTTAATAAATGGTTTTGGGTTGCCTCCCAAACAGAGCCTTAGTAACGTCATGGCACGACCCATTAGCATTCAAAAACTATCTAAGATGTACAATTATTCAATCACAGATATCTCCTAATAATCCCCAAGGTACAATTTAAAGTACTAACAATTTACCGAAAATGCAGGTTGCTCTTTGACCACAACCTCTATGGCACCGTTTGTGAATACAGGAGTTACACGTAATGGTCCGGACCATTTGGATTTTAGCTTGCTAGGGAATAAACCTTAGCCATGAGTTGTATACCAACACCCATTCCATTGTGTTTAATTTCCTGTGCACTATCCGCGTCGTGCCATTTCTTCATTTTTTCTTTGTAAATGGTTTAACTTTCATATGACTGGCGCCGGAACTCAATGAAATCATTCAATTGTGTGAGTCTCTTTTTTGAAGCCTTGGATCAGTCTAGGATTAAAGCTTTCAAGGCCCATAAGGCTTTGTGTTCTAACTCAACAGGTACATTGCATGAATTCCCAAAAACTAACTGATATGGAGACACCTATGGGTGTTTTGTAAGTGGTTCAATATGTCCACAGTGCATTGTCACCTTCTAGACTAGTCGATTATGTTATTCTTCACCATTTTTTCTAGAATATTTTTGATTTTTCAATTTGACACCTCAAGATGGCCGCTTGTTTGACGATGATATGTAGTTGCAACTTTGTGTTTATAATGGTTTTTAATATAGCTCAATTACTTTCCTAAGAATGATTTTATGCCATTCCATCGAACTAACACTAAGTCCACCATTCACACAAAAGGGATACCATTATAGCTTTCAACTTTAAGAATATCATAAGCTTCTTTCTAAAAGGTTCCACATAAATGACCTTCTTTACTATAGTCAATGATTCATATTCCTATTTTTCAGGTATCAAGTAAGGGACATAGGTCTACCTAAAAAACACACACTTCATTATCATCTTATCACATGTACAATATCATTCATGTACCACATAGGGTCAACTTAAGCATACTACAAGTCACCCTACACGCTTCCATAGAATCATCAATATAACTCTTCATAACGTTCATATATTCAATTAAGAAGATTCACACTTCAACATAAAGTAAACATATATAAGGCATCACTATAGCCTATCATGATCATATATAATCACTTAGAAGAACACATACTTTGACTTCACATATACATATAAGTCATCAAGACCTTCACACTACTAACATATTAAAGTTATAACATGATAATACTATAATTCATAAAGTAATATCGACAAGGCCACATAGTTTCACAATTCATAAATTAATGTCCACGAGGTAACATTGTTCACAAGTATAGCACATAAGCACCGCCACCATAAGTGGACCATACCAATCATCATCATAATGCAAGACCTACTGTCACATCCGTGAATACCCCCTAGACGTAACCGGCCTAATCGTCCTCTTTGAGGAATAACACTAGCCTCTTAGCTTACATCATTACATTCATAGGTCAAATGTAGCGGAAAATTAACATTTTTAGTACATCTACTTGGAGGTTTACATAGACCTATACATACACATAATATATATATATATATATATATATATATATATATATATATATATATATATATCGGGTATACATAGACCCTTCGTATAAGAAGATTACTTAGTCTTCTACGCTTATTGCACATAGATATATAGAATATAACATAGTCTAAAAATAGTGGTCTCATCTCATAACCATCTGATAAGAGTATATCAAATTGGGCCTAGCCCATACATCAATACAATAAGACAACATATATCCCATAAATCAATTCAATAACTAGCATGAAAGGATTAAAAATCACCTAATTCATTCATGATTAGTATAGCAACATCATCTAGTAGTAATTCAACCAATAACCAAGTCAATTGAACCTATATAACCTAATTCATATAAAGATCATAACCTAGGGTTAGGGGTAAAGGTCATCCTCTACAAACTAGACAAAACCATCAAGATATATCATAATTAAGTTATAATACATGATAATAAATTCATAATATCCAAAATGAATCATAAACAAATCAATTCATAACATCAATTTCGAGATTGGATGAAACCCACTTGAAAACTCATCTTTTGAAATCAATTTGATGGAACCCTTTGAGAAAAGAGGTCTCAAAGGTGAATTAGATCACATACATAATAATTGATGAAGATTGATGGTGAAAATTGACTCTTTGCAGCCCTTAAACCCTCACCTATCTTGGTCTTCAATGGAGTTCTTCACTAGAGAGAGAAAGAAGAGAGAAGGAAGAGAGTTTGGGTTTGTGAGTTATGATTAGTCTAATGGGGTTGGAGTCTTTATAGAGGGTGTTATTTATACTAATTAGGCTTACCTTAACCCCTAACTAACAACCTAACCCCTTAATTAATTAATTGGAACTAATTAAAAACGTCCAGAAAATTGGACCCCTCACATACGACAACATGATCGACAGATCGTGGGTCAATCGACGACCAACCCCCTCTTCCGTGCTGCACATCCGTAGTTTGATTCAGAGATTGTGAAAAATAGTCCCTTCAAGGATTTGGATAAGTGTTGGTCCATAAATGGCATCTACGCCCCGTCGATCCACATATGCCTTGTCGACTGTCTTCGTGGGTGCACACTGCCCAGGCAGTCCTTGACCCCAAAATGCAAGGGTCCTCCTCAAGGGCCCTTGGTTGGTCCTTGGGGAGTCGTACCCAGACATTTTTGACCAAGAATCAATTTAAACACGTGTTATACACCCTTCCACCAAATTTTATGAATTTTTGACTCCTAAAATCTAGTCAAATAGGCTAAGGTACGCTAGTACCTCCTTGAACTAGTTTCCGGACGTCATGGACGTTCTTGGACATTTTGGTGTGTAGACTTCCTAAATGACTTATATTCATTAATATGGACCTTAGAACAATGTATAAACCTTATGAAACTTGTTTTTTGCTTTAGAACACGTCTTACATTTTCGAAGTGTTACATTATCCCCCCTAGGAACATTCGTCCCCGAATGACACAAATTATTTTAAAGGAGGGAATAAACTCAATACTAGCAGCCCAACCAACAAGGCTCAACATTACATTATGAGAAATATCATTCTCACAACAACAAGAGCTCAAGATAACATTTATGAGTTCATTATGTCAAATTTCAACTTACCAACATGCTACATATTATTTCTCAAAGAATCACCATATCAAAATGCACAACATGACTCAAAACAAGCCAAAGAGCAAAATTAACAATTTTCGAGTTAATTAAGCATGTTTCAGTGTAACACCATCTAAAAATGCACATTTTTCGAAACATCACCAAAAATCAAGAAATTTCAATTTTTAGTCATTATTTTCATTATTAGTAAGAACTACTAACCTTAGTTATCAAATAGATGAGGGTAACGGGACTTCATGTCGGCCTCGGCCTCCCATGTTGCACCCTCAACTAGGTGATTTTTCCATAACACCTTTACGGAAGCCACCTCTTTGTTCCTCAATTTCTTTACTTGACTATCAAGGATTTGAACGGAACCTCCTCATAAGAGAGGTTATCCTTCAACCAAGTCCCTCAATAGGAAGAATAGACTCGGGATCAGCGATACACTTCTTAAGCATGAAAACATGGAGAACCAGATGAACCGAAACCAATTCACTAGGAAGTTTCAATTAATAGGCAACCATACCAACCCTTTGAAAGATTTCATAAGGACCATCATAACGCGGGCTCAATTTGCCTTTCTTGCCAAATCTAACCACCCCTTTCATAGGAGAAATTTTCAAATACACCTTATCACCTTCTTCAAACTCCAAATACCTTCTCCTATGATTGGCATAACACTTTTACCGACTATAGGCCGTTTGCAAGCGATTACTTATGATATGAACTTTCTCCAAAGTCTTATAAATCAAATCGGGACCAAGAAGCAAAAGCTCACCAACTTCAAACCATCCAATATGAGACCTACACCTCCTACCATACAAGGCTTCATAAGGAGCCATGAAAATGGATGAATGAAAACTATTATTGTAAGCAAACTCCACCAAAAGGCAAATTCTTGTCCCAACTTCACTTGAAATCAATAATACAAGCCCTAAGAATAGATTCAAAGGTTTGAATAGTATGCTCTGCTTGACCATCTGTTTGGGGATGAAAAGCGGTACTTAACTTTACCTTAGTACCCAACCTTTATTGGAAGGATCTCCAAAACCTAGATGTGAATTGTGCAGTCCGATCCGATATGGTGGATAACGGAATACCATGGCGACACACAATATCATCTATGAAGATCCTTGCATAATCTTCCACCGTATAAGTAGACTTGACGGGAATAAAGTGAGCGAACTTCATCAACCTATCCACAACAACCCATAGAGAGTCATATTGCCTTTGAGTCAGAGGCAAACCTACTACAAAATCCATATTAATGTCTTCCCACTTCCAAGTAGGAACTTGGATTTCTTGTAGTAAGCCACCCGGCTTTTGGTGTTCGAATTTCACTTGTTAGCAATTTGGACACTTAGCAACAAACTTCGCTATGTCCTTCTTCAAACCTTCCCAACAAAATACTTCCCTAAGGTCATGGTAAATTTTTTTCGAACCCAGATGAATGGAGTAACGAAATCCATGGGCTTCCTCAAGAATCAGGTTCCTCAACCCATCTACATTGGGAACACACAACCTTCCTTGATACCTCAAGACACCATTCCCCCTAAGGAGAATGATTCATTAAGCTTACCAAGAAGCAATTCCTTCAACTCCATCAAGGGCTGATCAAGGTGTTGTTTGGACTTCACCTCAACCACCAAAGATTACTTGGAGTTATGATGGACCATAAAACCACCATCCGGAGAATCTTACAACCTGACACCCAATCTAGCCAACCTATGAACATCTTTCACCAGGTCATTCTTGGCTTCCTCTATGTGAGACACACTACCCATGGTCCTACGACTTAGAGCATCCGCAACCACATTGGCCTAGTCGGGGTGATAGAGAACACTCATGTCGTATCTTTCAATAATTATAAACACCTTCTTTGTCAGATATTCAACTCCTTTTGAGTAAACACACATCGGAGACTCTTTTGATCGGTATACACATCGACATGGACACCATACAAGTAATGCCTCCATATTTTCTTGGCAATACCAAAGACACTAATTCAAGATAGTGAGTTGGATAGTTTCTTTCATTCACCTTAAGTTGCCTAGAATCATAGGATATTACCTCCCCATGTTGCATAAGCACACACCCTAAACACACTCGGGATGCTTCACAATGCACAACTAAATACTTTGTACCCTTCGGTAAAGTCAACACCGAAGCAGAAGTAAGCCTATCTTTCAAAATTTGGAATATTCTCTCACATCCCTCTGACCACTCAAATTTCTTACACTTTTTGGGTCAAAGTAGTCAAGGGAGATGCAATGGATGCAAAACCATCCACAAACCTCTGATAATAACCCGCTAGATCCAAGAATCTCCTAATGTCGGTTGTAGTCAATGGTCTATGCCAATTTTTCACCGCCTCCATTTTCCTTGGGTCAACCTCAACTCCCTCACTAGAGATAATATGAGCAAGAAACGCCACCAAACTAAACTAAAAGTCACACTTGCTATACTTGGCAAACAATTGTTTCTCCTTAAGCACTTGTAACACCACCCTTAAATGGTTCATGTGATAACACTGATTTTTCGACTATACCAAGATGTCGTCAACGAAGACAATGACAAATGAATCTAGGTAGCTTCGAAACACCCTATTCATGAGATCCATAAACACCGGCGGGGCATTAGTGAGACCAAAGGACATTACTAAAAACTCATAGTGACCATATCTAGTCCGAAAGTCATCTTTGGTATATCCTCACCTCTCACCCAAAGTTGGTGATACCCCGATCTCAAGTCAATCTTAGAAAAGTAGCTTTCCCCTTGGAGTTGATCAAACAAGTCATTAATTCGAGGGAGAGGATACTTGTTCTTAATAGTGACTTTATTGAGTTTGCGGTAATAAACGCACATCCTAAGGGACCCATCCTTCTTCTTCACAAACAAAATAGGAGAACCCATGGAGAAATACAAGGCATAATGAAGCCTTTGTCTATTAGATCTTTGAGTTAAGCCTTCAACACTTTCAAATCGGTTGGAGCCATCCGATAAGGATGAATTGAAATGGGATTTGTATCCGGTAACAAGTCGATACCAAAATGAATTTCCCGTTCGGGATGAATACCAGGAAGATCAATGGTAAAGACCTCCAGAAATTCCCTCACTATGGGGACCGACTCAATGGGAGGAATTTCGGAGTCTAAATCCTGGACTCTTACTATATGGTATAAACACCCTTTAGAGATCATTTTGCATGCTTTCAAACAAGAGATAATACGACCTCTAGGAATAGAATTTGCCCCCTTCCACTCTAAAACAGACTTATATGGAAAGTTAAACTTCACCACCATCGTTCTACAATCAATAGAGGCAAAGAAAGCATGCAACTAATCCATACCCAAAATCACATCAAAATCTAGCATATCAAGTTCTACTAGCTCAATATAAGAAACTCTATTGGGCAACATTATAGGACAATTTCTATACACATTTTTTGCAACAATCGACTCACCCACCGAGGTAGACACTATAAAAGGTTCATGCAAAATATCGGGTAAAATGTCAAACTTTTTAGCTGCTAGAGGAGTAATAAATGATAAAGTAGTACCTAGATCAAGTAAGGCATATAGATCAATATAGAATACTTTCAACATACCGGTTACCACGTCAGGAGAAGTCTCTTGCTCACCCCTAGAGCGGAGAGCATTAAAGCGATTTTTCATCGGAGCCTCATTTGAACCACTTGCTTGCCCACTACCCTTGTCTTGAGCCCTCACATTAGGAAAATCCCTAACCTTTTGCCCACTCTTACCACATGAAAAACAATTATCCGTTCCCTTAAGAAAATCACCACAATGCTTCTTGCCACACTTTACACAAGTTGGTTTCTTGGTTGGTAAACTAGTATCCCTTCCCTTAGACATAGGTTTAGACACCCTATCATACGTAGACATAGGGAACTTGGAAGTAACATGATTAGAAACGCTTTTCTTACACCTAGGCTTCTCTTGAATCTCAAGTCTTCCCTTTGAAGAACCAGCATCAAAAGATTTCACCTTCTTGGCATCTCTACTTTTCCTCTTAGCCCTTGACTCTTGCACATGTTAAGCATGAACCATGAGACGAGAAATGTTCATGCTGTCATGTAGCATAGCCGAATGACACTCCTCTTACAAATCATCTGACACCCCCGTCACCAAACGGCTCATTTGATCCCTAGGATCAGAAACCAAAGAAGGAGCATATTTTGACAATTTAGTGAATTTCAAGGAGTATTCAAGCACACTCATACCTCCTTTATGAAGGTTGATGAACTCCACCACTTTAGATTCCCTCTTCTCCTAGGAAAGAACCGATCAATAAAATCCTTCTTGAACACCTCCCAAGTCACCGGTCCACCTCTAAATGGCCTATTGTACCTCCATTGGACATACAATGCTTGAGCCACATCCTTGAGTTGATAAGTGGATACCTCGGCCTTCTCACTAGTACACAACCCCATAGCATAAAGGATATTGTAGATTTCGTCACTGAACTCTTGGGGGTCTTCAACCTTGGAATCGTAGAAAGTAGGAGGATTCATCCTAGTGAAATCTCTTAGACGGGAGGCCATGGTAGCAACTTGTTAGTGTACTCGGGGTACAACCTCCCCATTAGCTTGAGTCGTCATGGATTGGGCTTGAGTAGTGGTTGCTTGTGCATGGGTAGTAATGGCTTGGGCCATTTGGAAGAGAGCGGCCCTTATGTTCTCATCTGTCAAAGGAGGATGATTCATCGGGTCTTTGTCATCATTCACATCTTTCTCAAGATGAGGAACTTGATCACCACGGGGATGAACTCCTGCATTGGCAATCTCTTCTTCAAGTCTTGTTTCTGCATTCCTTCGAGTATTCATTGCCTATAATCACAATAAGAGGATTAGATGCAAAAACACATAGAGATAACACTCTAAAGGAACGATAATGGACTTCCAAGAAAGTGAAAGTTTCCTAAGCATCATATAGATCCTATTCATAAGTGTTGCGCACTTCACAATTACGAATAAGAACCTACATAGATGTGGTTGAGAAAGACATCGACTTAAAGATATTTAACCTCATGCTATAATACCAAGTTTGTCACATCCGGGAATACCCCCTAGACGTAAACGGCGTCGTCGTCCTCTTTGAGGACTAAGACTAGCCTCTTAGCTTACATCTTTACATTCATGGGTCAAATTTAGCGGAAAATTTAAAACTTTTCATTACTTCTACTTGGAGGTTTACATAGACCTTTACATACACATAATATATATATATATATATATATATATATATATATATATATATATATATATATATATATAGTATACATAGACCCTTCGTATAAGAAGATTACTTAGTATTCTTATTTTATTGCATATAGATATATATAATATAAGAAAGTCCCAAAATAGTCATCTCATCTCATAACCATCTAGGTCATAGACTCAAAATAGTAGTCTCATCTCATAACCATCTAGGTCAAATTGGGCCTAGCCCATACATCAATACAATAAGACCATATATAGGTCATACAAATGTTTAGTACTCAAATGAAAGGAAAGAAACATAAGAGTCTTAGTACAAAAACAACTTCATAGCTTGATATTGGTGTTGCCCTCAGAAAGTAAGGACCTACCCAACTGTGATGATCAAGAATTCCAAGACTTCTCCAAAGTCGTCTCCAAAAGCCCTTCAACGGACATAACTCAAAATATTGGGGAAAAAGAAGAAATGGGGTTAGTATACCACTTGTACTAAGTATGAGACCATATGCACACATACTTTGAAAACATGCTAAGAAAAGGGACAATTCATAAACTATGAACTTTTCATTAAAAACTTTTATGCAAATTCAACAAGACCATATCAACCAATAGGACATAATCATTAAGTCATAGGTATGTACATCACAATAACTACAACATCCAGTCTAGTCAAGTCAACATGCATATCATATGTCACATCCGGGGAGCACCCCTTAAAAGTAACATGGCGTACTTGACCTCTCGGAGGTCTTATACATGCCCATAGTTATCATTCATCGCATTGACATAGTAAATTTAGCAGAAAATTTAAAACTTTTCATAGCCATCTCATTGACATAGTAAATTTACCAGAAAATTTAAAACTTTTCATAGAACTTCATATGCTAGAAACTTCATCTCATATATAGATAAAACATAAGTCAGAATACGAATATAGACCTTAAGTATCTTTGCCATCTTAGACTCAACAACATAATATTACTTTAGGGACACCCCCATAAGACACATTACATAACTATACAATATTTAAAGACTTTACAATAAAGACATAAGTAGGAGATCCTTGAACTTAAGGATTCCTTTCATTGAGGTTGGGAATCATCTATAAATCTCTTCACCATTCAAGACATCCTTTAAGCATCCATTACCTACACTTTGTGTAAAAAGTAGAGAAGAATGGGATCAGCACAAGAATATACTAAGTATGGCAACCATGCAAAAACATGCATTTAAAAGGGAAATTTTCTTTGAAATCATACTTCATGCCATATTGAGTAAACCATTATAAAACCCTTATACAATAGCATTTATATCATTCACATACTTCATAGAAACATAATCAAAGGCCAAACATCATAGAAAATCACATATAGAATTTAGGTCCCGTTTGAAGTCACTTTACAGTAAAATCCTATCCCTTAACAGTGAACCCTTTTTCTTTTAACTCATTAACCTCCCAACTGTAACATTCTGAAATCATATGTCTAATGAAGAGCACAGTAAGTCTCTAAGAATACGTAATAGGGGTGCATAGGTACCTCAATGCCCAATATTGAGAAATATTGGGCATAGTATAGAAAAATTGGCTAAGGGATATTAGCCAATTTTCTATATATGAACAAGAAAAATACATTTTTGGGTCGTCATACCCAAATCCAATATTGATGTTCAATAAATGTACCTACAATGACGACCTTAAGCTAATAAAAAAGATGCCTCAACAAAACATATAAGTACTAGGCATCCAAGAGTCAAGCCTAGTACCATAACACATGACCATTTAAAATGATCATGTAAATTAAACAGTGCCCAAGGACATGGTGAGGATCCTTGGGACAATAAGTAAACATTTCCAAAGGAACCATAAATAATAGTTAGTTAGAAAAGTACAACAAAAACATGTGCGAGACATGTGGAGAAGCGGCCAAAGGAGGGGATCACGTTAACCGAATTCGGTTAGGGTAGTTAGGGGAAAACGTGCACAAGGGATCACTCCATGTGGGTCATAACTTCCTAATAAATTATAGCCTCTAACCTACTGCCCTAAATATCTAACTAACCTAGGACCATACGATATAAATTAATTAGTGCACCCGACAACCTAAGACTAAACTAGGTTGACACTAACCTAGTACTAGTTGAAGAGACAACCTAGTACCTAACCTAGGATGGTCCAAAAGGTTAGTTATGGTCCTAATAACTTAGGGGTACTTTGGTAATTCTCCTAGGTTACCTAATTAATTAATTTTGCAACTTAATTAATTAATTTAAAAGGTCTAAAACCGAAGCTACAAAGGAAATATCCAGATTTCGGTTAAGACAAGAAAGGGACAACCTAGTACCTAACCTAGGATGGTCCAAATAGTTATTTAAGGTCCTAACAACCTAGGATACTTTAGTAATTACCCTAGGATACTTAATTAATTAATTTAGGAACTTAATTAATTAATTTAAAGGGGAAAAACCGATATCACAAAGCAGTTTTCAGATTTCGGTTAAAATAATAATAGACAACCTAGTACCTAACCTAGGATGGTCCAATGGATTGGCTATGGTCCTAACGACTTAAGGGTACTTTAGTAAATACCTTAGGACACCTAATTAATTAAATTAGTAATTTAATTAATTAGTTTAAATGATAAAAATGAAATCCTTACAGTAACCTAGTATAATTCAGGAAACATCCTAGTACTTAACCTAGGATGGTCCTAAAGGGTTGATTATAGTTCCAATGACTTAGGGGTACTTTAGTACTTACCCTAGGTCCCTAAATTAATAAAATTTAGGATTTAACTAATTAATATAATGTCAAAATGTTGACCGAAACCATAGTAAACACCAATTTCCAGATTTGACTAAGTGTTATGTTCTCCTATGTTTAGTCTACTTATGAGGGGCTTTTTAGTAATTAGTTAATTAATTTATTTAATTAACTTATTAAACACTAAGTTGAATGAGTCAATATAAGTTCCTAAGACTTATAATCACTTTCAAACTTATAGAACAGGCGACGTAAAATAGTAAGCAACGAACGAAAGAAAAAGGCAGAAAATTTATCGATTTTTCTAGGGCAATTTCAGGGTTTTGTTCATGGTTTCGTTCAAGGTGGTCTTCGTATATTAAGTTCTACATAAGGTATGGGTTTCTCTCCTGAAATTCTTTCTCCAAGAGTATTTTCCTTCGAACGATTCACAAGATCTTTAAAACTAGGGTTGTTCCCGTCGTTCTCGTCGAACTTCCCTTCCCTAGTATCATTTTACGATTCAATGTTGAATAGGTTAGATATCATGTTGTTGGTATGTGGTGCTGGCTGATCGTAACATGTATTGTTCTTGAATGATGAATGTCGCATGAACCTATGAACTTAAAATCGTGTGAAGCTAATGTTTACAACGTGAATTAAGAACCGATCATATGTTAGTTACGTCCGTAAATGTCAAGAGTTGATATGTGTCTGTACGAATGTTGACTTGCTATTTTGTAACGTTATAAAGATGCTAAAGTCGTCAAATGTAAATATGATTCTATCCAATATGTCTTAAAAATGCTACCCTAAAGTCATGAACTATGATTGGTTTAGAGAATGATACTATGTTAAGATGTGTCCGAAAATGTTATGTATGAAGATGATTATGGTCTGTTGTGCATAACTATTGTTAATGTGACTTATTGATGATGTTGTGTTCGTTAAATGATCATATTATTCTTTCCAACATGTTGAAAAATGTTATGCCTAAAGTTATGTTATAAGGTTGGCTAAAAAGATCTCCATTAAATCTTAATTTGCGTGAATCACTACACCATTTTAGGCCTACGGCCACCCCACTAAAATGTAGCCTAAACTAGCAAAAAGTGTGGCCTAAAATAAAAGGCCACACTTTTGGACTTTAGGCAACACTTTTTAGGGGGTGGCCAAATGAAGCGTAACCTTTGACATTAGGCAACACTTATTAAATGTCGCCACTTTTGGCTACACTTATAAAGCGTAGCCGAAGAAGTATAAGGCCACACTTTGTTTTGATGCATTAGCAACACCTATATTTTATTATACTACACTTAAAAGCGTTGTCTTTGCGGTTTTATTGGTCACACTTCAAAAGTGTTGCCTTTTATAGGTCATCTAGCGCAACACTTCAAAAGTGCTGCCTTTTATATCTCATATATAGCAACACTTATAAAGTGTAATTTTATATCTCATCTAGAGCAACACTTATAAAGTGTAGCTTTATATCTCATCTACAGCAACATTTATAAAGTGTAACTTTATATCTCATCTAGAGCAACACTTATAAAGTGTAACTTTATATCGCATCTACAGCAACACTTATAAAGTGTAATTTTCTGTCTAATCTAAAGCAACACTTATAAAGTGTAACTTTATATATCATCTACAGCAACACTTATATAGTGTAGCAATACTATTGAATTGAATATATTCAATATACGATCACATAATTAAATCGAACGTATATATTTCAAATAAACTTCAAGAAACATGTCCAAAAACTCCAAAACATAGAAAATAATTGCTTAAAGATCTCTAATATCAATAAATTCCAAAATACCAAATGCATACAAACATATATGACAATAGTACAAAAACTCTTCATCGTTTATTACAATAGATCGAGTTTACTTCTGCCACAATTCAAATTCAATTACCGGCATTTTCCTGCACATTGAAAATAAAATTATAAGTTAGTGAAATAAATGTGAAAGTGCATAATTGGAGAGTATTAATTGTAAGCCAACCAATCCAAATCAATATATATACGTAAATCATATAGACCATTTATAATCACGTGGATTATGGGTTACTGCATGTATTGTAAACACAAAGTGATCAACAGACACACATCATCCCAAATTCCATTCAGAGCATATGTAAAATTCCCCTTTCTCTTCCTACAATGGTACCAAAAGCTGAGAAAAAGCATGTTGAGAAAAGTCCAGCATCTAAAAAAACTCGTATAGCCGAGAATTCTCATGCAGAACAGAATGCACAGGACGAAAATAAGCTAACAGAGAACAGCACTGCAACTTTCGAAGACAGAAAGAAGAAGAGACAGAAAGAAGAAGAGGTCGAAGATAGAGAACAGCACTGCAGCTGTGGAAGACAGAAAGAAGAAAGAGAGAAAGAGAACAGCACTGCAGCTGACTTGTTAATTCTGTTGAATTAACTAAGCATGTACATAAAAAAATCTGCCTGTTGAATGAAATTTTCCAGTTTTGTACATAAAAAAAAGACCTGAATAGACTAGCTCTCCCAGTTACTGTTGTATTAAGGCAGGAAATGGGAGCTGACATTCAAAATTTGATATTGAGCAAAGAGATGGAAGCTGATAGGAAGAACAAAAACAAAGGGGAACAAGGCAAACTTGATTTTAGAAACCTGCAAATGCAGTACACAAACAAATTTCAGCACTAAACAAAAGCCTTTACAAGTTTAACAAGTTAGGCATTTTCCCAACAATTCCAAAAACTTGCAAATGCAATACAAATTTTACAAGTTTAACAAGTTAGGCATTTTCCCAACAATTGAATTGTTAGAAATGAAAACTTAACAAGTTTTGCAAGATTAGCAAATACACTCAAATCAACATGAGTAACTCAACCCAAGTTGTCAAGAACAACTCCTGCAACATTACACACTCAAGTTCATCACACACCAAAAAGCCTAGGAGACAGCATGTGTTTGAAATAAGAACTACCAACACACTAAGCTTGTGTTTGAAATGCTGCAAAAATGAAGTTTATCGATTCAAACAAGACCATTTATGACCCGAGTTTATAGGACAATTCAACAAAGCATGGACATACCAAAACTCCTAATTATTAGCTTATATGATTTTTATTCACTGACAGCTTCTCAGACTCTTTCCAAAACAAATCAAAAGGTAAACCAAGCAAAAAAGAGAGAAAATCAATTTAAAGAAGACAACAAGAACCAGCAACAACAAGAACCAGCAACAACAAGAACCAGCATCAACAAGATGAAACTCAAACCACATCACAACAGAGCTTAACTAGAACAAGTAACAACAAACTCACTCACGAAAATACAACAAAGCTATCTCAAAATTAAAACCATCTCTCGCAACAACCATTACAGTTCAAAGTAGTAAACAACAGGGGAAAAAGTACACAACTACAATCCAAAATTAGGTGTAGAATCTAAAAGGACACAATAAGTGACAAAAACAAAGTACAGATTGAACTTTCAAAGATTCAATATAGTAAAATAACTTCAGACTATTAACAGAGAATGTGAAATACAAAATACCTTTTGAAGAACCGAATCATGAGCTGAACCTGAAGAATGTGGAAGATTTTTGCCTCTTACAGCTTGTGCGCTACTTGCATCAATAGGTGAAGCAAGGTTAGATCCAACACACCCTGGTATGTCTTGAAAATTTAATCCAGGGTTGTTTTGCAACAATTGAGTGAATAAATATTGCATTTCTTGTCTCAATTCTTCCCTTAGAGAAGTGATTTCATTGGCATGTTTTTGTTTTAGATTGTTAATTTCCTCATCTTTCTTCAAAGAACTTGTTGTCACTGATCTGCCGTAGCACCTAAGTCGACCAGGCTGCTCCTTTCCAAACACAGCCGTAAATGCATCATCAGCTGTTTCCCCTGAATTTTGGCGATTTTGAAGTTCAGCCTGTTGAATAAAATTGGCACCATAGTGAATTATGAGTACTATTTCATTTCCAGCCTATGATAGCTACATCGAAAAATTGCAACTTGGGTATCTGCCTGAATTTTCTTTCCCGTCTTGGTACGAGTTGCTATAAACATTTCAGGCTTTGATGGTTCTTCATTGTTGTCTTTGGCTGCACGCTACAAATTATATCAAAAGAAATTTTAAAAAAATCATTATGTTCTAATAAAGTACAAAAAAATGAAATTCTGATTTTTAAGAAATGTTATCTAAGTATTACCAATGCCACTCGTACTCTTGCAAAATTAATAGGTCCCATTCGATGCCTCCACTTTTTTTTTCCTGTTTCGAGAATTCATCTCGCAAATGGCCTATTATTAAAAAAAAAGATAATTTAATTGATTAAAAAAATGTTTTGAGAATTCATCTCGCATATGGCCTATTATAAAAAAAAAAAAAGAAGATAATTTAATTGATAAAAAAAATGTATATGATGCAAAATATATCTATGAGTAGAAATTCATTATTTTAGCCTTACTTGAACAGTGGGATGTAACCAATACTCGATCAGCTGGCGGAATTGATTTTCTGGAATGCCATCAGGACGCTTTTCAAGCATATCTTCAAGGGTATTGTTTTTGTCAAAAAATTTCTTTTTAATTTTTTGTTTGTGTCGCCTCCAAGCATCACGAAGACCAGTCATCACCCACTTCTTTCCTTCTACTGGAATTAGAAATTTGGACTATGCAAAATAAAATATATTTAGCTTCAGACAGTAAAAAAATAAAAATATGCAATATCAAGAGTGATTGTTCTTACATTGATATATTCCCACATGCGCTTTTTAGTATCCTTCGGCACCACATGCCAACTAGTGTACATCAAGCTGATGAATCTAGGATTCCTTCCAATTGTTCCTATAAAGTTGCTTAATTGTGACATTATCTTATTAGTTGGTCCCACAGCTTGTCCTTTATCAAATGTCACTTCTTTTCTTTCTTCCAAATTTCTTGCGTGAATATCCTTACATGTTGTTTGTCCTCGAACTTTTTTTGGCTTTGATATTTCTAGATTGATGTAACAGACAGGAAATAAGATATTTCTTTTATAACGAGTACTAAATCTTACAAGGTTTAAAACATACCTTTTGTACTACAATCAATGTTAATTTCCTCTTGGACATCACATTCATCTCCACCAAGTTCTTCTTGATCCATAATATCGTCCAATCCTTTGTTGTGTTCATTATTAATATGAGTATTCACATCAGCTGTTGTGTGGTTATCACATTTTGTTTCATCATCTATGCGTATCCCTTGATTTTTAAGAAACTGATCAAGAGTACTAGATGGTATGACTGGCTTCCTCTTTACCTGCTTGCAATTTGGTAAATGAAGAATATCATGTTCATTGTGTATCTGTTGCTTATCCAGAAACTGACCAATACTGGTGACTGGTCGAACCAACATCCCCTTCACCTGTTTGAAGTTCAGTAGATCCTCAATATCATGTTGTGCCTCTCCATCACCTAGTGTTGTTCCATTCACATGTACTGAAGCAACAACACCTTTCTTGAATGATGTTTGGAACCTAGAGTCATTCATAGGAAGTTTAATTCCTTTCTCTTCAATGGACTCATCAGACTGAAATAACCTCTGTTTAGTTTGCCCTTTCCCTGCAGTCATATGTGAGGTTCTAACCTCCTCACAATTCTTTCTTTTATGTGGTATTGGTGTCTGCTGTTTCTTAGCTCTATTATTGTGCTCATTTGCAAGTTGTTCTCTCTTAATCTTGAATTTGTTGGCTAATTCAGCACTTGATCGGTATTGCATATCAATATCCAGATTCTTCAATGGACTTTGAGCTTTGTTTAGATTAGAACCCTTTTTCTTTTGTATTGTTGATTGCTTCATTGTTCTCCTACAGTAATTTAACCTACAGAATAATAATTCATCAAATAATAAGAACAAAGTTTCCTTTAGATGTAGTGAACTAGAAATCACCTGAAATAGGTTGGATTTAGTGTAATATTGATGGAGCGAGCAAAGGAAATCCACACCAATGTTCTTATTGTTTCTGTATCAGAAACCACACCGGCCAGCTACTTTATGCAGAAGCGCAAAGTATATGAGTGACTTCCAACAAACTAGCAACCCACTGTTTCAGTTGCAAAAATGCAGAATGCAAAGAAATGACATGGGAAACTAAAAGTAAGTTTTTACTACTTACTGATCCAAGTTAAATTTTAGAAAATAGACTCAAATATGTAATCAAACTTTAAATAGTGTCTGCCTGATTCAAATTAACGAGTGTCGAACTAAGAGACAATGAGAATAAAATGCGGGAGCAGGTCACCTCCTTTTCGTCTTAAAATAAGAAAAACCAGGAAAATAGAAATCAAACACCACCACAAGGTAGGAAGAGAGAAGAATACTCACAAAGATCCTCACAGTTGGAGTACTGGGTTCTTTATCTTCCTAAACTCATCCATCCAAATCGGGTAATACACCTTCAAATAAGTATTTATATAACAATCACAATTCATATATACAAATCAGAAAGAAATTTGATAATTGTACCACAAATACTTCAGAGATTACTAACCTTTAGTCAGATATGTTTGTGTCAATAAACATTCAAATAAACAATAGTAAGCTAGAATTACAGGTTGTTCAACAAACGGACGCATGAAAAGAGCCAAAATAATACTTAACTATTGTAGTGATCTAATCTTCAATTTCACATATTAAATATCTTAATATGTTTCTAACAAAATAGCAATTAAATAACAAAAACAGAAAGTGAGCACTAATGGTCATTACAAAAATAAGGAAACTCATGGTGCGTCATCTTCAAACTCTTCTTCCGACTCATCTTCAAGCTCATGTTCAGACTCATCTTCATAGTCATTTACATACTCATCTTCAAACTCATCAGCAGATTCATCTTCAAATTCCTCTTCCTCGACTTCAAGTTGTTGAGTAGCGAATTCCTCCAAAGGAACATCAATAATTGTTTCTGGTACATCACTTCTTGTTAAGAGAACCTCACCATTATCTTTTGGTATAGATGGTCCCATCAAATGTTCAGATGGCTCATTTTCATAACATTGTGGGAGATTAGATTCAACTTGATCACCCATGTTAAACAAGTCTCTCGGAACAGTCTTCATAACATAATGTCTATCTTGATCATATGGATCTTGCACATAGAAGCATTGGTGTACTTGAGATCCAAGCACAAATGGCTCTTCTTGAGAGCATCTCTTGTTAAAATAGACATAAGTAAGGCCATAAGTATCATTTTCAACCTCATACCAATCGCACTTAAATAGAACAACCTTAAAATGACCATAGTAGTCTAACTCAACAATATCAACTATTCTACCATAATAAGTCAGATCTGCAGCAATCGGATTTTTATCCTTTGAGCTTGCAAAGCTTGTAGTTGAGGCAAGTAGTGTAACACCACTATTTTGTGTTTTACGCCTTGCATCACGCTGCCTAACATGGAATCTATATCCATTGATGAGATACGCAGAATATTTTTTTGCAATAGAATTTGGTCCTCTAGACAATTGTTTTATCAAATTAGGTACATCCTCTTGCAAAGCACGAGTTTCAAACCATTGAGAGAAGTTTTGACAATGATTCTTAGCCTTTCTCCATTTAGATCTTCGTGGCTGATTATTAACCTCTTGCTCATGCTCTCTATACAACACATGTATTTTTTTTGTTAAAATAACATATATAATAACTTAAAAATTAGTTATACAAAAATAATACTATATTCAAATAAATGTACCTAATATATTCTGGAATCTCGTCACAATTTCCCAATAAGTATGCATGTGCCTGACTTAATGTCTTGTTATCTAAAATGAATGGATCACTTTTCTTTGCTCCTAAAGGAACTCCTCTGATAGGAAACAAACCCATAATTTCTGCATCAGTTGGTTCACATTCATCATTATTTCGGGCTCTTCTGTTAAATCTAGTACACACACCCCCGTGCATATATTTGGAGAACAAATTCATACAATCTATTCCCATCTGTGTCTCTGCTATGCAACCTTCTGGATAACGTCTATTGCGGATGTATGATTTGAATGTACCCATTTCTCTTTCAGTGGAATACATCCATCGATTTTGAACAGGACCTCCTAATCTCACTTCAGTCGCCAAATGAATAGGCAAATGGATCATTATATCAAAAAATGAAGGAGGAAAAATTCGCTCCAACTGATTTATTGTTTCTATGATCTCAACTTCCAAGCAATCCCGTTCCTCCAATGTGATTTCTTTTTTACACAAACGACGGAAGAAGGAACTAAGACGAATCAAAGGAATAGCCACATGATCTGGAAGAATGCTTTTAATTGGTATTGGAAGCAAGTAATGTAACATGAAATGAGCATCATGGGTTTTATAATTGGACACTTTTCTTTCATCCATATGCACACACCTAGATATATTGGAGGCACTACCATCAGGAAGCTTGGCTGTCTTTAAAACTCCACAAAAAATTAATTTCTCTCCATTTGTCATTGAGAAGCATGCTTTTGAAAACTTTGTTCTTTTACTGTCTTCTGTATCTTTTGGATGAAGATTCTTTCTGATTCCCATGTCTTTCAAATCATACCGGGCTTTTGCATGATCCTTTGTTTTTCCAGAAATATCCAAAAGAGTTCCAAGTATGCTATCAACTATGTTCTTCTCTATGTGCATTACATCAAGGTTGTGGCGTAACAAGTTGTGCTGCCAATAAGGTAATTCAAAAAAGATTGACCTTTTTTTCCATGGGCCATCATTTGATTTTTTTCTCTTCTTTCCAAACACATTTTCAAAATCTTTCAAGCTATTAAGAATATTTGTTCCCTTTAAGAAAGGTGGAGGAGGCCTAAATTCAGTTTTTCCATTGAAAGATCTTTTGTTAGATCTCCATGGATGATCCATCGGAAGAAAAACACGATGATCCATATAACACATTTTCCGACTATGTTTAAGATATTGAGAATTAGTGCCATAGTTACAACAAGGGCAAGCAAACTTTCCCTTTGTACTCCAACCAGATAACATAGCATATGCAGGGAAGTCATTGATTGTCCACATAAGAGCTGCACGCATTGGAAAAGTTAGATTTCTTGAAGCATCAAATGTTTCAACCCCAGAATCCCACAATAATTTTAACTCATCTATCAATGGTTGTAAGTAAATGTCAATGTCATTTCCAGGTGATCGCGGCCCAGGTATAAGTAAAGAAAGTATAGAATATTCAGATTTCATGCCCATCCAAGGGGGAAGATTATACACCATTAACATAACTGGCCATGTGCTATGTGATATACTCATGGTTCGAAATGGATTGAACCCATCACTTGACAAGCCAAGCCTCACATTGCTACAATCTAGTGCGAAATTTGGATGCAACCTATCAAAATCTTTCCATGCTAGACCATCAGTAGGATGCCTTAACTTTCCATCTTTACTACGCTCCTTGTCGTGCCAACTCAAAAATTCTGCCGTCTTTGAGCACATATATAACCATTTAAGTCTAGGAATTAATGGAAAGTGTCTCAAAGTCTTTACTGAAACTCGATGCTGTTTTTTTGAAGGCTCAAGCTCACTATCAACCTCGGGAGATTTGACATATGGTGAAGCTCCACAAGTATGACAAAATTCATCATCCTTATGATCATTCCTGAAAAACATGCAATCATTGGGACATGCATCAATTTTCTCATAATCAAGACCGAGATTCTTAACCATAGACTTGGTTTTATTATAAGACGGAGGAATTTTCAACTCGGGCATCGCCTCTTTTAATAACTCTAAAAGAGAAGTGAATGATTCATTGCTCCATCCATGCAAACACTTCAACAAATATAAACGAAGTGTGAATGATAATGTAGAGAACCCACTACAACCAGGATATAATTCTTGGTTTGCCTCTTCAACCAAGTTATAGAATTTCTTGGCATCTTCATTTGGACCATCATACACTCCTTCAGCTTGTGCAACATCTCTAAATTGATCATTCTACAACCCATCAATATCATCATGCGAGTAATCCATATCATCGTCAGCATTCAACTTGATATCCCATTCCCCGTGATTTATCCATCTAGTATAGCCTTTAACGAATCCATAGCATATAAGATGATCATACACTACATTCCTTCGAGTCCAACGAATATTACAACATTTTACACATGGACACTGAATTTCCTCTCCTTGAGGATCTCCATGAGAGTAAGCAAAATCTAGAAATGATTCAACGCCATCAATATACTCTTTGCTATACCTTGGTAAATCCATCCAATCCTTGGATAAGATATGTGAATTCCTAGAAGAAGATATGAATATTTAATCTTGGAGTAACAATCATTAAATACTTCACAAATCATATGTTATAAAAGCATTTAATTAGTTAATTTAAATGTTAAATTGTATCATTTTAATAAAAATGTAGATGACTTTCGCATTTCCTTAAATTAATTTTTAATTAAAATAAAGATGACTTGATGCCAAATGCGCAATCCATTTTTATTTATTTTTGTTGATACATGAAATGTAATTGGTAAAATTAATATTGTTGATTTAAACATTTTCTATTTGATAGCAAAATTTTAATTTATATAACAATAGTAAAAAAATAAACGTGCAACGCACGTTGTTAGAAACTAGTAAGCTTTAGAAGTCACAAGTAAGTTATCAGAGTCATGTGTTATAAAATGATAAAAGTTTCTTACCTAGTCATGACACTTTTGCTATGCCAAATCAATCCTTGAATCCTCCACAAATGTTTTTAAATGCTGATGATAGTTCTAAAGAAAAAATAAGAAAAATTAATAGGATAGACACAATTAAGAAAGAAAGTAAATAAATAAAATTCAAAGAAAACATACATGGTAAGCTTACTGCAAATCAGTAGTAACAAGAGAAAAAAGATTCAGAATAGCCGTTGTAATCGCAGAACCTCTGAATTACCATCAAATTGAATGTCGAAGGCCTGTTAATCACAGAGATGTCAAATCATCAAACAATCTCCTCAATGATGGTTTCGAACCACATGTGTGCTTTTCAATCTAACACATAAATTTATGATTATCTTATGATTAATTTTATTATATACATATATTTTATCTTATCAGTAGGTAATTAGTACATCAGCAGTATCCTATAATTAATTTGGTGAGAAACAGGGAACATAGTCAGTTTTGAAAATATATTTGGCTAGGAAACACTCCTTTAATGAATGTTTTTCCAAACATTTTCCAGATTACATCTTACCTAGAATTTATCATCACTGTTGTTAACTGTTTACTTGACACAGAAAAATCTTTCTTTTGTAATCTATGCATCTGTTTGATACTTTGTTAATGACATCCTTCTTACTTCACAAAAAAAATATGTCTATGTAGACGTGTTGTCTTATGAGCATATCTTTCATATAAAGTGGGAAGACACACAGACTCTTATGAGCATATCTGGCATCTATAATAGGGAATAAACACAGAGCAGAACAACTTTCCCTACATTTTCACATTCTGAATAAACAACAAGTTCCACACAGTTCTCAGTTCAGCAACTTTCCCTGCATTTTCATGATCTTGCCTCACTTATTGGTTGAACCAACTTTGCCTACTACTCCTATAGAAGGTCTGGGACTTGGACTCAAACTAGAACTACTAAATATCAAATCCAACGTATCTACAACCTGTTTCAGAAAGCTAACAACATATCTTAGCAAACTAGTGGCTAGTAATGAAAATGCAAAACCTTGAGCCCATTGTAAGCACATCTTATGAAAGGTGTGATTACATTGAGACCCATTGTAAGTACAGCTATATGGAGACCCATTGTAAGTACAGCTACAGTGACCCATCGTAAGTACAGCTATAGTTTTGTACTAAACATATATATATATATATATATATATATATATATATATGTGTGTGTGTGTGTGTGTGTGTGTGTGTGTGTGTGTGTGTATGTGTGTTTTTTTTCTCTTTTGCGTTATTTTTAATCAAAGCTCCAATGAATCTTAAAGCTTTTTGATTTTTATAATACTAATTGGACATAGTTTAGAAGAATAAAGGAGATATATTCTGAACCTGATGCACTGGTTAGATAAAGAATACTACTTTACTGTTTAGTTACAACCTGCTAATAGATACAGATTACAGATTGGATTTCTCAGTTATCAAAAAAATGACAGACAGAAGCTTTGGAATAGGTTCTCGAAATCTATTGCTCCCCTAAGTGGCTTGCTTAGGTTAAGTAGTACACATGGAATATCTTCAATAATACAATCTACTGAAGAGGGATTTCATCATGGGTAGAAGCAGCAGCAGCAGCATTAGCTCCGCAGACACAACATTACATTTTATTAATTTGAAGGTGATATGTAATGAGTAATGCACTATCCCTAATTCTAAAGAGGATAACTCTACACAGTACTTGAAACGGACATCAATTTACCACCACTAGCTATTTCTATTGCAATCTAGATAAACAAGGGAGAACAACTATGGAAGAATACTCAATATTCTAGTTTAGTCCTTGAAATTAAGAGTCAAAAATCTTAGCACTATATAACTGAGTTTACTTAATGATACATAATGTACCCAAATTCCTCAATTCTAAAATCAGTAGATGCTGCAATAACCACCAAGAAAATAGAACCCGAACTTTCCAAATGTTAACAACTTATGAACAAGAATAACTACCACTTCTAATAACGACGGTCATCCTCTTCAGGTTACTTGTACTTGTCATATAATATCTCCTAGTTACAGAAGGCCAAGGAATCATTCAAGTAGTTCCTGCCTAACCTAAAATATAATGCAATAACTTGATTTAATATTAAAAATTAGCCTACTTTTCCACTCACTGTTTATAGTGAACAAACTCATCCAAATAACTCATTGAAGTACATTTTGTTATGCCATACAGTTAAAGAGACAGTATAACATTGTTGGGACTCAAAGAAACCAGTAAGACAATGAAGAAGATTTGTATTACAGTACCTACTTCTATCTGCTGGGTTGTATGGAGTATGAAAGTAAAGAAATGAAAGATTTTTGAAGGGAAAACACCTACCGTAAAAAATCTCATATACTTATGGGTTTTTGGTGTAATCTTCAGGGTGTTAAGTATGAACAACAAATTCTATATTCTATGGATGCTTTACAGAAATAGGTTTTTGTAGAGTGGAATCATATCTTTTCATTTTTGGTTTGTTATGAGGGATTTGTAGACAGTGTACTAACTTTGCAATTTCTTATTGCTAGACTTCTTTGTGCTATAATATAATGTTTACTTACCTTTTCAAAAAAAAAACATCCAAAGAAACCTTTGTCATCCCATATCATACAAAAGACAAATCTCGTATAATTATCCTTATATAATCCAATGCTAATACTTATTACTCAGGAATCAAAAACTTAATGTAAGTACAAATCTTTAACACTTGATATTGGAAGTTCATAAACCATCTTATTCTTTTGGGAGCAACAGCCATATATGGTATTTAGCTGTAATGGAGAAACATTACTTACTTGAGCATCTCGGCGAAACTCATAGCTTCATCAATTCCAGGAATTGCATTTGCCAAATCAGACAGAAAATCATCCATGCATCTGATCCAAGTGTCTCGTCATTCTACACAATTGGATCAACTTCCTAAAGAACATAATTTCAGTCACAAAATCCTAACCCATAACAGCATATCTGAACAAGATTGACCTTTTAAATTCAGAAAGCTAAAAGAATTGACAATCATAGAGTAGAAGCAATTTTTTTGATACAGTACATTAAGACCTGCAAAAACTAGGTCTCGACCCCAAACAAGTTGATTCAAAAGAATGAATTCTCAATAACCATTAAACACCATTCTCACTCCAGACTAATTAGCTTCAGTTCGTCATCTTGACAACAACCCAAAATTATTCATTCCTTCTAAACACAAAACAAAAAATCAAACACTTCAGCTAACAAGAACACTATTTTCGAACTAACACTTGACGAAATAACTATCAGAAAAGAGAATCGTACTTAATCTTCAAGAAATCATTATTTGGAGAAGATGACTTGAGATATCAGATCTTTGATGACTTCAACTCTTCAGCTCAGTTCTTCGACGATTTCAACTCTTCAGCGTGTATCGAAAAAAAAATTGGTTCTTCAACTATCTTCACTCAGTTTGACGACTTCAACTCTTCAACTCCGTTCATCAGCTCTTTGTTCATCAATAATCTGTATGGAAACGTGAAAGAGGGCTGAAGAAAGTGAAGTAAAAGAGGAAAGTGAAGTAAAAAAGTTAATGTTTTATCAATTATTAATGTTTATTTTTTTTAGCCAATAAAAATGGGAGGGAGTGTTAAAAATATTGGAGGGAATATAATATTTTAGTGAATTTTTTTAAGGCAACACTTATAAGGTGTTCTTTTTTCAATTATAAAAATAGAACATTTTAGAAGTGTAGGCATATATGTAAATAGGTGTTGCCAATTATATTATATTGTAACAACACTTATAAAGTGTAGCTTATACCATTAAAGAGTACACTTTTGAAGTGTTGCCAAAATTATCGTAGCTAAAAGTTAAAAATTTCGGCTATGCTTTAAAAGTGTTCCCAAAACTACTTTAGGCAACACTTTACAAGTGTAGCCCAGAATTAGTGTAGTCGTAGGCCTAAAATGGTGTAGTGAATGTTTGGCTTATGCCAATAAAATGGCTAACAAAAACCTTGTTCAAAATTTAAATGGGAATTGGCTATAGTGTTATCTCTAAATAAGTAAAAGATTGGCAAATTAATAATGTATCCGAAATTGAGTATGATCGAATGAAACTTTGGCTCATGCCAATAATGAAGGTTATGAAGTCTATAGCCAATTGCTTATGCCAATATTTATCTTATGCCAATCTTATATAACCAAAAGTTTGAAATGATAACTCAAGTACTTCTAAAGTAATTCAATGAATGTAAAGGTCTATAAATTTATGTTTTAAATGACTAAAAAGATCATCCAATTGTTCATATATATTAATTTAAATATGAACATACGTAAAATTGGCCTATGCCAACAAAAATGGTTATGTAGTTTAATATCCAAGTGTTTAGGCCAAAACTAAGCATATGCCAATCTTGTGTAGTTATACTATCAAATGATAATATAAGCACTTCTAAAGTAATTCAATGAATCCATAACCAAGGGCATGCCATCAATTGGGACAACTCCCAAAATGCTCTAAAAGAATGACCTATGAACATATGTAAGTCATTGAAAGAAGTGCTCATCGTTCATAAACGATGATATGAAGCTATTACACTAAAGTAAAGAAGTAACGTGAGTTATAACATAATTAAAGGGTCTAAACTTTGTAAGTGACCAGAATGGGGTGTTAAAGAAAGTGACACAAGTCTGACTTACATCTAAGCTACTAGGTTAAAAGATTACTCACGAATGAAGGTGTTAGAATGTGTGAGACTAGTCTCATTAACACCTAAGGATGATATGTAAGGACAATTCACATTCATCAATGTAAAGTAAGGATGTAAGTGTAAGGACAATTCACACTTAATACTTAAAGAAGAGATGAGAAATCATCTAATGAGCTATGACTACCTCATGCTAGAAGCAAGCTTCGATGATGTATGAGTTGAATGTAAATAGGAACTTTAAACTGAGAACAGATAGGCTAGTTATGAGTGGCGATGCCTTCTTTCGGGAAGGGCGGAGGTTCACGTAATTATCATGGGATGAGAGTGTCCACCAAGGTTGGTATGGGTCTCCCTAAATCTCCTAGTCTTTGAACTATGTTTCCACCATAGGGAACTGGCTTGGTTCGAACCGAATAAGCTAGCATGTTTTGGTTTCACTTTGGCCAGTGACTCCACCTCTTTTCGGTGTGGGGGAGACACCGGTTTTATGATGCTCACATGATCTATGTCGGTTAAGGTTGTAGTTCTTCAAAGTATGAAAGATAATGAAATGAACGATGCCGAAGGTGCTTGTGCAAGACAATCAGGAGGTGAAACCAGATTCAAGTAACGACATTAGGTCATTCTTGGTCATTGCACTTCATGATCCCGATGAGAGTCTTAAACTTCATCCTAGGTATAGCTAGTGTTTACATCAGCCTACGAATGAATGAAATGAATAATGTGAAGTACGAATGAACGAATGAAGCGGACTCTGTGTTTGCTAAAGATGGCCCTCGGGTTGAGGTCCCATATGTTGGGCCCTCACATGAGATGCCTTAATGCTACATCCACGATTCCAAGGTCTCGTGGCTATGAAATGTATAATATATGAAACATAAAATGTATGTTATGTGAACCTATGTGTGTATGATGTGTGACATATTCATGGTATGACCTTCCTGTTACGAATTAGGCCAGTCCAGACACTTGACCTCCTAAGAAAGCATGTTGATTAGGAAGAGTCATGGCTTATAATGACTTCTTATATGATGCCAATAAAAGGAAGTAGAAACATAACGTTAACTAAATACCCCATAACTTCCTTAACATAAAAGTAATGAAATCAATGTCATCATCAATATAGAATGGCTTATGAAATGTAATGAATATATAGTGTAAAGAATGACTCACTATAAGTAGGGAAATCATTTTTTAGTTCTTGGATTACTTACATCGATTCATTGTGGGTATGGATCTACAATGAATCATTTCACTTGTAAGTAAAACATAGGACCAAAGGAATTATTGAACTACACAACAAGAAGAAGAAAAAGACTGAAAAATAAACTAAGTCCCAAGGAAAGAGCTCTCGGGTTTGGAGGATCAAAATTTCCAATCTTCGCTCGAGTTGTTCTAAAATTATGTTGATGATACTAATGTGTTGTAATCATATATAAAATGAGTTGTGTACTTTGAATGCATTAAAATCCATCATATTCATACCACAATTCACAATTAACGAATTAGGAAAGTCTGATGACTAGACTTTCCTGAAATGACACGTTGCTTAGGAAGAGCTTTCATTGATCATGCATAGCTTTATGTGTATATGTGTATACACCCATACTTAGTACAAGTGATGTACTAACCACCTACTATTTACTATTTTTATAGGTGCAGGTTAGAGGACAGATTGACGACACTTGCAGCGGTTTGGACTTTAGCGTTTCTCTAAACCATTTGGTAGATCCTCTTGATTTCAAGGATGCTACAGTCTTAGTCTAGCTTTAGATATAGACATAGCTAGTGCATGTTGTCCCGAGAATTTCTTTCATATTGCATTTCGAACCTTTTGATGTAAGGTCGTTTTGGCAACTTAATATATTCTATTCATCGTTTGTTTTGAAATATTCTTGATATTAGATGGTTGTCTATTGATGTTGAGCTTAGTGTATAATGTTTAATACGTAATGAGTATATGAAATCTAAGGAAACTTCATACGTTTAAAAAGTTTTAAATTTTCCGCAAATTTAACTAGATGAATGTGATGAATGCAACATGAGGCTTGTCTGCGACCTTTGAGAGGTTAACGACGCCGGTGGCGATTCGGATTCAAGAATCTAGGTCGTTACACCAAGTAACCCTCTAGTGATACTTGGTGCAATGCATCACCTTAAGGTCACAAAGGAATCATACATACACTTACACAAGCCAACACATATCATCATATAAGTATAGCCCATTACAAGACACATTCAAGTAAAAAATATAGGACATTACAGTGGACTACATTCATTTACCCATATTTTTGCTTCTTTTCATATTCATAATTTTAAGACCTTCTTCATGTCCCCAGTCTTAGCCTACTAGTTCAATGTACATGAGAAGCCCCATAACCCCACACATACTTAGTAAACTCTTCATGAGACCATAAACCTTAGCATACAATTAATACATCAACATATAAGTGAAGACAACTTCATTTATGTCAACAACTTTCATCATATAGTCATTTACACAAACATAGTGCATATAAGGATAAGATAACATCATAGATATTCATACCATGCACATCTTCATAACAAGTAGACCACTTCTACAATATCATGTATAAAGACATAATCATAATCATACATATTAGGTAACCTTCCTAGGACTTCCTAAGGAGCCACTTGTGCAATGTCTAGATGGGTTCATTACTTCCACCTATACTTCGTAACTTACCTTAAGTCCTCCTATTTAGTATCCTATTCATTTACTTCTATTGTCCATTTTACATTAGGGAAACTATAGCCTTAACCGACACTATGACCATGGGTGCTAAGCATGGAATTTGGTGTTGTAGAGACTTACACCAATGGAAGGTGTTCCTACCTAGCCAAGGTAGAACATTAACATATATCCTAGCATCCTAAGTATATTAACTTTGCTAGATCCTTTATGGTAAGCATAGTTTATGGAACTAAGAGATAGGTAATTCCCTCTACATGTCATTGGACAATTGGGGCCTCCTCTCATGATAAAACATGTGTGATCCCTTCCTCAAAGGGAAGTCAACACCTCGTGTGGGTCCATAGGTGAATATTCCTCAAAGGGAAGTCAACACTACTCTATAAAGGACAAATGGTGAATCTTTCCTCAAGGAACAGTCAACACCTCTCAATTTCAACTTCACTCGGTGCTAAGCTAAGTTCTCTTTTATTGAAAAGCATTATTACATTTTTCATAAAACATAGGCTTAGAATATTTGATTCTCATACGCTTATAGCATACTCAAGCACCTATCTAGTTTTAGAGTAATCTAGGGCACCCCTATCAAGGCCCCTCTACTTACTATACCATCATACAAGTGTGTGAGTGTATACATAGATATGAAGAAACCTTTCACATAACACCTTAAAACCACACATGACCATACATTCATTTCATGCACATAGAAACCAAACTTAGGAACTATCCTATCAAGGTACACATGTGCAATGCATAGGCAAAGTGCCATACCCTTGCCCATACTAGTACACCTATCAAGTCATCCTAGCTAAGGAAAATAAATATCATACTTTCATAACATCATCTTAACATACATAGTAATAGACACTGGTGAATATGAGAACTACCTTTCATTTAGACACCATGACTTATACTACTTATAACATGCATGTAAAGTGAGTGTGTGTGTACATTGGTCAACATGATCACATAATGGCTATCAATAACACATTGAGATGGCCACCCTCTTAGACCATAATGCTCTTTCAAGCATAGACCACACAACACACAATAGCATAGGAGACAAGTCAACTTCATATTACACATAAGACTCCTAACTTGTACTATTCATGCATTCACATATGGGTGCATAGGTAAGTAATTATTAACCATTTTAACACATCAATGGCAGAACCTATACTTTACCCTAACATGGATACACACATGCTTATACAATAGCCCATACAACCTGGATCACAACTAGAATAGGAAAGTAAGCACAATCTTCTCATAGTATCATCATGAGAACATGTTCATATGTTCATCAATTTTCCTTCAAGGCCATGGTCAACACATACATAATGACAATAAAGTAAACACCGCCACCATAAGTGGACCATACCACACAATGCCATACAAGTCTATCAACTACAATACTATAAGGAAAGTAGAGGAGATAAGCGTTCTTACCAATTTCTCACCCTTTGATCATCATTGACCAATACACCTTGTTTATGATCAATATATATATAGGGCAGTAGATAAATGTACTTTAATCATAAAAGACACCATGTACAAGTAGCTACAAGATCATACTATAACATGGTACAAGCCATCACACATATATTAGAAAGTAGAGAGTCATAGATAATTTCATTAGTATACTTTACTTTCTTTATCATGATTAACATTCATAATATATTTTTACAACCCTAAAAATGAATAAGATAAGAAATGCTTAAGGTGTCAAGAATGCTTGCAATTAGATCAAGGTTCACACGGATTGATGCGCGTAGAACCAGACCTCAGAACCCTTACTACGGCCAATCCAACTAACTTGGGGAGTTAGTTGAGCTTGGAAAGGTTGGAACCAACCATGTAGGGCTCTCAAAAAAAAAGTTTTAATCGGAGGAGTCTTTACCGTACTTAAAAAGAGGAAATCTTAAGTTTTGCGGGTCAAGGGGTAAAATGGTCTTTTCCAGGCCAAGGGTAATATCGTAATTACCCTAAGGAATTAATTAATTAATTTAATTAAAGAACCAGTTTGGGTTGGGTCGACCCGAAATGACCCGTTTTCGCGAAACAGTGTCACCCTAGTTCGAGCCCCAATGGAAGCAACAAATTGGTGATTTAATTATTGTTTAAAATCTCATTTTTTGTAAGGGCAAAATGGTCCTTTCACGTATAATTAATTAAATCAGATTTTAAATATTAAGGAGAGTCCTAAATTGACTATGTCATTATCTAAGCCTAAACCACTTCACACGTTTCACACTCTCACGTCTATCACATTCTCACGTTCAAACTCTCTTGTTTTTTCTCTACCTAACAAACGTACAAGAATAGAAATATATAAAAAGTTCTTCACACTTGAATAACTCATGAAAAAGTCTAAGAAATCAAGCTAATCAAAAACGTTAAGACAAGGTGAGATTTCCGTCGAGTTGGTGGTGAAACTTTTGGTGAGTTGGACGTGGTTTTGGAGAAAGGTTTGGGCAGCAACTTCAATGTTTGAGCAATCAAATAAGGTATAGGTTTCGTCTCTCTTGGTCCCTTTCAAAAGATACCCCTTAAGGTTCAAGATATTCATTCTGAAAACTAGGGTTGTTCCCCGTTGTATGTCCCTGTCACTATCTTCCATTGAATCATAGGTTGGGTATGTTTGCTGGTACAAAGTAGGGATGTAATGTGTTTTCGTGATGTTTATGTTGAAGAATGCATGTTCGGAATTATGTGAATATTGAATATGTTGTCCGAAATTTTGTGAAAAAGTGATGTGTGTGTGCAAATGTACTCACTGTTGGAGGTGTGAAATGGCATGTTTAATCCTTGTATTTTATGTGCAAAAGTTGCACACAATGTGATGTTCATATGGGGTGTGAAGTTACTGATTTTGAGTGAAAAAATGTTGGCTAATGTAACTACTAAACTACACCTAATAATACACTAAATGTTTCATGAAATGCCCTAAGAACTAACGTGAAAAGGTTGATGAAAGGAAGATAAAGATTATAATCAAATTTCCAGCTTGGTGTACTTTAGTTTCGGTCAAAAACAAGGTTAAGAATATGGATTTGTAAATAAAATAAAATAGATGAGGTCACTGGGGATTGAACCCAAGACCTCACATGTAAAGGATGCTAAAAACGTAAAGGAGGAAATGGGGTTAAGGGGAATCGAACCTGAGTGACCATGGCAATTCGCGAAAAGAAAAGAAAATGGGTCTGGGGGAATTGAAATCAGGCCTACTGGTTGAGGGAGAAGAGAGCAAGAATTAAATAAATAAATGGGAGGCGTGGGAATCGAACCCACGACCTCCAGGCTGCGAATGAGAGAAGAGAAATTAAACAAAAAGAAAATGTGAGGCGTGGGAATCAAACTCACGATCTCAGGGCTAGAAAGGAGAATGGCGGAATTAATTAAAGAAATAAAGTGAGGTTGTGGGGGCTCGATCCCACAACCTCACTGCCAAACGCCTAACTTAGTGGATTTTTTTAATTAAAAATAAAAATAGGAGGCTGTGGGGGTTCGAGCCCACAACCTCACAGCCTCTAGCGAAATTAAAAGAAAAAATAAGGGGGTTGTGGGGGTTCGAACCCATAACCTCCCAATTCCCAGCGAAAATTAAGAATAAATAAAAAAGCCTGTGGGGGTTTGATCCCACAACCTCTTGGTTTAGGCGAAATGGGACAAGAAGACTTTAAGGAAAAATAAAAAGGGGTTGTGGGGATTCGAACCCACAAACCTTCGGCCAAATTAAGAGGAAAACCAAGGAGAAAATTAAAGATAGAATGTTGATGTTGGGGTTCGATCTAGAGTCCCAATGTCATGAAAACTAAAAATAAAATCAATGAAAAATCTAAATGTTGTCCAAGTGATTCAAACTTGGGTTCACTTGATCAAATTTCCGTATTGATACATAAGTCATACGTGAATTAAATGTTCAAGAATAATGCCATCTACTTAGATCGAAATCAAGATCTTGGCATATATACAAGATACATAAGTCTTCTACTACATAATCTTAGGAATGTATGAGTCACTTAACAAACTGTGAATGAAGCCTCATGACTTATATGTATAGACCCATAAGTCTAACATACGTTTAAAAATGAGTGAACCTAAGATGTATGTAATGAAATAACGAAACCCTAGAAGGGTTAAGTAAGAGTGTGAAATACACAAATGGCAAGTATATTGGCATATGATGAGATGAACATTCACGTAAAATAGGGTGAATAATTATGAAGAGCAAATGTGCTAATGTTAATTAATGTGGTGACAACATGATATGAGGCTAATGTAAAAGATAAGAACAATCTCAAATGAGCCTAAGTAAATGTCACCAAAACGTACTCACCTATGAGAGTGTAAAGTTAATGAAGAGACCAGTCTCTATGAACACTATAATGAAAGTATTGAGATCAACACACTTAATACTAATGATGAGATGAGAAATCATCTATTGAGCTATGATGTCCTCATACTAGAAGCCAACTTCCATGACGTATGAGTGAATGTAATGGAACTTTATACTGAGCACTGATAGACTAGTTATGAGCGGTGTTGCCTTCTTTCGGGAAGGGGGGAGGTTCACGTAACTCTCATGAGATGAGACTGTCCGGCTTACCAGGTATGGGTCTCCTTATATCTCCTGGTCTTCGAACCTATACTGCCAATATAGGGATCTAGCGGGGTTAAATTCCCATGTACGCTAGCATGTTTTGGGTCACCTTGGCCGGTGATTCCACCTCTTTTCAGTGTGGGGGAGACACTGGATTTCATGATGCTCACATGATCAATGTGGGTTAAAGTTAAAGTTCCCAATGAATGAATGAGGCCAGCCTCAAATGATGCACATAATGAAATGAATGATACCAAAGGTGTTAGGATAGGATAATCAAGAGGTGAGCTAGACTCAGATAATAACACTAGGTTATTCTTGATCATTGCACAGCAAACCCGATGGAAGTATTAAACTACACCCTAGGTATAGCTAGTGTTCATACTGGCCTATGAACGAAATGAAATGAAGTACGTATGAATGAATGAAGCAGACTCTGTGTTTGCTTATGAAGACTCCCTAGTTGAGGTCTCATATGTTGAGCCCTCATTTTGGAAAGTCTTAATGTCAATTCCATGATTCCAAGGTCTCATGGCATATGAATGAATGTTATAAAAGATGTTATGTGCTGTATGCTATATGATATATGTTATGTGTAAGATGTTATGTGCTGTGTGCAAAATGATAAGTATGATGATGCATGTTACTCTCGTGGCATGACTTTCCTAATCCGAATTTGGAAAGTTCACTAACTTTCCTAATCCTAATTTGGTAAGTCCACACACTTGACTTTCCATAATCATGTTGATAGGAAAGAGCTATTCTTTCTCATGCATGTCCTCGGTGTGTGCTTGCATATACCCACACTTAGTACAAGTGTGTACTAACCCTATAAAACTCTACAATTTTAGGTGCAGGTACAGGTGGACGCTAGAGCTACAGGTTGACGCTGAAGCTATGCAGACGTCGAGCATTCATCCGGACTTGGTAGACCCTCATGCTTTCGAGGATGCTGCCATTTATATTCTAGCTTAGTTTTAGAGTTGAGCTAGTAGAGTATGTTCCACTAGCGTTTCTTTCCTGTTTTATTCAGACATTGTATTGGTGCCATTTTGGCAAGTACATCTTCATTACTATATTATACTATTTGTTTTATTTGATGATCTTAATATTAGATGATTGATGGTGAACAATTATGTAATGATGAGAATGTTTAATAAGAATGTTAAGAAACAAAAAGTTTCTAATTTTCCGCAAAAATTAACCTAGATGAAGTAAGAATGACGTAAGTAGGCTTGTCTGCGACCTTTGAGAGGTCAACGACGCCGGACTCGTCTGGGGTCTAGATTCCGATCGTGACAAAGTTGGTATCGGAGCACTAGGTTAAGTTCCGTGAACAATCAGGTTCCACCCTAGGCTCCAGCTGAAGGAGTGGATATGCCAGTTAACCCAGCTGGGTTGACTGATGCTGAGGTGAGGGCATCTCTGGAATAGATGGAAAAGGCCATTACTATGCAGGCCCAGGGTATGACTACCCAGGTCAACCGGCAGGATGTTCAAAGGGAGAACCCACCGGTTCGTAGCATGGCTGACAGGCTGAGAGTCTTCACGGGGATGAATCCTCCTATTTTCATAGGGTCTAAGACTTTAGAGGATCCCCTGGAATTTGTGGACGAGGTGCATAAGATTTTGGTGGCTATGGGGGCCACATATACTGAGAAGGCTGAGCTTGTTCCTATCAGCTAAAGGATGTTGCACAGACTTGGTGTAAGATACGATAACCAAGCTTTGGGCGAAGTTCCAGTCACTTGGGAGTTATTTAAGACAGCCTTTCTTGAGAGATTCTTTCCCATAGAGATGAGGGAAGCCAAGGTTGAGGAGTTCATCAACCTTAAGCAGGGATCTATGACAGTCAGGGAGTATTCCCTGAAATTTGTTAAACTATCCAGGTATGCTACTTTCCTTAGTATCTAACAGCAAGGATGAGATGAGTACTGAAGTTTGTTAAATTATTCAGGTATGCTACTTCCCTTGTGTCTAACAGTAGGGATGAGATGAGCAGGTTCCTCACAGGAATCAATGTAGATTTGGAGGAGGAGTGTCAGTCTACGATGCTCCATGATAATATGGACCTCTCCAGGTTGATGGTGCATGTCCAGCAGGTAGAGGACAGCCGAAAAAAGAGGGGTATTCGTGATGCTAGGAGGCCTAAGTCTCAAGATCAGGCAGGTCCCAGCCATGGAGGCCACAGAAACAATTTTGGCGTCCGTGAGCAGCCCAAGTTCAAGAAGGGGCAACAGAGTTCTGGCAAATCTAATTTTCGGAGGAGTACAACACCTAGAGGAGGCATACCTGAGCCCAATAAGGGCAATGGAGGTGAGATGCAGCGTCCTAAAAAGAATTGTGCTAAGTGTGGCCGTGCTCACAGTGGATAGTGCAGACAGGTCACTAATGCCTGCTTCGGTTGAGGTAAGAGTGGGCACATGGTTAGAGACTGCCCACAGAACAGAGGTCAGGCTGGAGGTAATGCTCAGCCTAGGCCTAATCCATAGGGTACAGTGGCAGCCGAGCCTCCAAAGAGGAACAGGTTCTATGCCCTGAAGGATGTGGTCATAGGTATGCTGCAAGTATTCTCAACTTCTGTTTAGGCTTTACTTGATCCAGGGTTTACGCTTTCCTTTGTAACACCTTTGCTTACTCTCACTTTTGAGATATTGCCTGATGTTCTACATGATCCCATAGTGGTTAGTACACCTTTTGTCACAACCCGAAACCATACCCTAGAAGATAGGGTGCAATCTCAGATTGCGACCGGCGTCGTCGAACTCTCAGAGTTCTAAGACAAGCCTCATTCATATCATTCATTGCATATACATAGTGAAAAGTAGTGCGGAATTAAAACTTTTCACAAAACATAATATAGTCTTTAAAAATCCCTTTCATATAAAAGTAATAGAAATGCTAAGTCTCAATCTCATCATCTTAAGACACAAGAGTACTTTAGGACACGGCCCATACTTCAATACAAAAATAGAAAGACATAGTCTATTACAATACTTCAAAGAAAACAATAAGACACATATGCCCTCGAGTCAATTGAGGACATACTTCAACTTCTTCTTGAAGGATATTCTAAGTCCAAGTCTTCACTTCACAATCTCTTCACCTACCAAGAGCTATATGCATCAAAATCATGAAAACGGACTTTATTGGAAATATCCTTCTTTTCATTATAGAAATCATAGTTTAAACATAAGAACATCATTTAGAAATTAGGATACACATAAGATAACAATTAACCAAAGATAACACTTAAAGAACTCACTTTACAGTGAGCTATATTCACTGCACAGTGAATTAATTCACTGTTACAGTGAAACACTTCATCCCTCACTGTAAGTCCTCCTATCATGTCATTCCCTCGCTTAAAGTCATCCTAAGATTCACTTAAGTCACATAAAGAGAGACCGCCCATACACCCTATCTAGATGTGCCTAAACGACCCTTAAGATTACCTACAATGAGTCACATACATACTTAGAAAACAATCATATAAACATCTATGTAAGATTCATCTACCAAAGGTGATTTCCAAGGTTCACTTGAGTGAGTATGGATTGACCGCCCATACAATCTCAATCACACACACAAGAGATCCTATAGACTACCTTAAATAGAATCAGTCTCACTAAACACACCTACACTTAGATTAGAAGACATTCTCCTTCCAAAGACTATCAAAAGACCTACTTAAGTAAATCGAGAAGATAATGTCCATAGTGCAGTGACCTCTTCAAGATTACCTAAATAGTCCTTAAGAATTCCTAAGTTTTAGATCATGTCAACAAGATTAACCAACTTCCCTAACTAGAGTCATCCTAAAGACTTCCAAAGATAAGACATGAAGAGACCATCCTTTCATGCCCTCCTCACACTTTAGCTAAGGAATGCTTAAGTCACTTTAGATTAGGTACTCAATCATTTACATAGTCACTAACATAGGTCATTAATTCATTAGTTCATTAAGACTCATACATCACATAAGACACTCACATAAATCATCACATAAGACACTCACATAATGGTCTTGGACAAGACCTAGAAACTCCACATAACACCTTCAAAGTCTATTGTGCAATGTCTAGATAGCGTCCCATACCACCACCTAAACCTCATAAACTTATCTAATGCTAATAGGTATTCCACATGATGATAATAGGCAATAAATGACATAGACCATGGTAGTAAGACAGGGAATCCAAAGTTCTATCCTACTCCGATGAGGTTGTTCTACTTGCCAATGGTAGAACTTAGACACATCCCATGTAGGCACATGGTTAAGGAATATGAAGGGCTTATTTGTATTCTAGTCTCATACTTAACTAGAACTACTTCCCTTGCCATACTCACTCGGTGCTAGCCTTCTTTCTCATAATATATTTCATACATTAGGTTTACATAAAAGAGTTCCATATCTAGTTCATAACCCAATTACATTTTCCCTACCAAGGAAGGTCCATTAGGGCTACCTCACAATGGCGATAAGAAGCTCATGATGACTTTCCTAAGTCTTAATATGATGCCATTCCAGCCAAGTAACCTTAAGTCCATCATTCCTTTACTTTGAAGGATACCATTACGGCTTACACTTCAATCAATCTTAACCTTCCCTTTAAGTCAAGGTTTGCACATAAGAGACTCTCATAACGTCATTTAAAGTCACATGTCATTCATACATTCAATACTAAGAGTTATAACACCCTAAATCAAGACATCACATATCCATAATCATGTATACATCAAGCAAGAGATACAAGTCAACCAAGACAGGACATCACATATTTCACTTTTAACATATAATACAAGTCATTCTAGAAACACCTCTAAAACAACCTAACATCTTCAAGTCATCCTATATATCATCATAACATCATTAATATACTCCACATAGACTCATAAAGTCAAGTAGGAATAACCAAGACTTAACCTAACACTACATTCATAATATCAAGTCAAAGTCTAACATGATCACTTAAGGCAACATAACTAGAAGAATGCATACATGACTATATAACCTCACATGTAGATAGGTAATGCCATACTTCACATCATCAACTACACAAATAGCCACATAACTTCAAGTAATTGCCATTAAGGCCATGCTTATAATATTGCATAAAGTAACGCCGACAAGGCCACATCAATTGCAAGTAAAACACATAACACCGCCACCATAAGTGGACCATACCAATCACAATAGAATCGAAGTATAATTAATATCAAATTAAGGGAAACGGGGCAGCATACTTTCATCCCCATATCCACACTTCAATTCAATGACAAATCAACCAATTCAACATCACAAGGCCCTTACCCATGGCCATGAACAACAATTCAAAGCAATAACCATAAAACTCAATGAATCTACATCAATTCAATCTAGGTTTAACAATCTAACATCAATTATATATCAATTGAATACAATTCTTACATCAATAGAAAGCTCATAAGAAACTACACAACAATTCATCAACATTAACTTAAGATCAAGTAACCCAATAAGTAGTCAAAACTAGGGTTCATCAATTCACATGGGTTCATAGGTAATTTATGTTGAAATCATCAATACAATATCAATTAGATCATAATTCAATGTTTAGAAATCATTTATGCAAGAACCCATGGTAGAATCCCGAATTGGACAATTCCCTTTAGAAAAATTTGAAAACACTTTGAGGATTGGGCTCCTTGATGAAATAAGTTTCAAGGATCAAAAGCCATACCTCAAGGATGATAATACTTCACTTTGATGAATAATTCCCCTTTAAAATTCCATACCAAGCTGATCCTTCAATTTGGACTTCAATGGAGTCTTTGGGATTTCTAAGGGACTTTGGGGTTTTGATTTTAGAAAAATGAATTATTCTAAGTGTTAAACACTTATATACTCATTTAAAAAAACCCAAATACCCTTAATAAACCGCCTAAACTCTTATTTGGAAGTGGGGTGAATTTACTAATTCACCCCTGACTTGGCAGAAAAATCTGCGCAGGAGACAAGCTCGCGATGACCTGTCCATGACGGGGCATCACGGTTGAAACGGACCATCATGGATCTTCATTGAAATATCCAGTAGCTTGACAAGGGTCCCCTCTACACCCTTGAACAAATCCCCCACGATGACACCCTTGTGACGGGGCGTCACAGCCACTACTGCCTGCACATCAGTTTTGGGTCCTTCCTCAAAGACCTTTCGATGGTCCTTGGGGATAATTTCCCGGAATTTTCCAACCCAAATATGATCATCTATAAGTGTAACACCTCTCACTTGAATTTCATCCAAAACAAACACATAAAACTCAACGAAACTCGCCTAGACGTACAAGGTCGACTCAAGGGATATCTTTCGAACGCCTTGGACGTTCTTGGTCGTTTGACCTCCAAATTTCACCAAACTTTAACCACTTCCTATACATGCTATATTAACTATACTAAGAACCTTAAAACCCCATTAAACACACATAAACACATAAAACCACATAAGAGACATTTAGGTGACTTAGTCGTCAAACGTCTTAGTCGTCCCTTGACGTTTGACTTCCAACACCTCTAATACTTTAGCTACTGCCTCTATACCACATATTAAACATATTTAGGACCTTATAACTCCAATACCAACATGTTAGGCTCTGGTTAACCTCTACCATTTTCGAGGTCTTACACCTTTAGGAGAGAATGTAAGAACTGATAGAGTATACAAGGATTGACCAATGGTTGTAAGTGGTAAGACTATGTGAGCCAACTTGGTTGAGTTACCCATGTATGATTTTGATGTTATTATTGGCATGGACTGGCTTCACAGTTGTTATGCTTGCTAGGATTGTCGTAGTAGAGTGGTGAGATTTCGTTTCCCTGATGAAGAGGAGCTAGTCTGGGAGGGGTACAACTCGAGTCGTCCTAACCTCTTGATTTCGAACCTTAAGGCAAATAAAATGATGTCCAAGGGGTTATTGTGTCATCTTGTGAGTGTTAAAGATTTAGATCATGACATTCCTTCCATAGACTCAGTGCCTGTAATGAATGAGTTCCTAGATGTATTACCTGATGATTTGCCTGGAGTCCCTCCCCCTCGAGAGATTGATTTTAGTATCGACTTAGAACCCGATACTAAACCAATTTCAATTCCTCCTTACAGAATGTCTCCAGCTGAACTCAACGAGTTGAAGCTGCAGTTAAAAGATCTGACTGATAAGGGTTTTATTCAGCCAAGCATATCCCCTTGGGGTGCTCCAGTGTTGTTTGTGAAAAAGAAAGATGGAACCCTTAGAATGTGTATCGATTATCGGCAGCTCAACAAAGTCACTATAAAGAATAAGTATCCACTTCCCAGAATAGTTGATTTTTTTGATCAGATCCAAGGGTCTAGTTTCTTCTCTAAGATTGATCTTCGTTCAGGGTATCATCAGCTTAGGGTTAGGGATGGAGATATCCCAAAGATAGCCTTTCGTACCCGTTATGGTCACTATGAGTTCTTAGTCATGTCATTTGGTCTTACGAATGCAGCTGCTGCATTTATGGACCTCATGAACCGAGTCTTCTGTGAATACCTTGACTCTTCGTCATAGTATTCATTGATGACATTCTCATCTACTCTAGGACCAAGGAAGATCATGAACAACATTGGAGACTAACCTTGCAGGTACTTAGACAACATTAGTTGTATGCCAAATTCAACAAGTGTGAATTTTGGCTTAGATCAGTGACCTTCCTAGGTCATGTTGTGTCCGATCAGGGCATGGAGGTGGATCCCAGGAAGACTGAGGCTGTGAATAACTGGCCAAATCCTCTTACTCCCACTGACATCCGTATCTCTTTAGAATTGGCTAGTTCCTACCGCAGGTTTGTGGAGCGCTTTTTTTCCATTGCTGCACCATTGACAGCTTTGACTAAAAAGAAAGCCAAGTTTGAATGGACGGAGACTTGTGAGAGGAGTTTCCAGTAGCTCAAGGACAGATTCACTTCATCCCCGGTGCTTACTTTTCCTAAGTGTGGTGAGAATTACACTATTTACTGTGATATATCTAGGGGTGGTTTGGGTTGTGTTCTTATGCAGGTTGGTAAGGTGATAGCTTATGCGTCCAGACAGCTCAAGGTTCATGAGAAGAATTATCCCACTCATGATCTGGATTTGGCAGCTGTGGTGTTTGCACTAAAGATGTGGAGGCACTACTTGTATGGAGTGCATGTGGATGTATTCATAGACCACAAGAGTCTCCAGTACGTGTTCACACAGAGAGAGTTAAATCTACGTCATCGGAGATGGTTGGAGCTGTTGAAGGATTATGACATGAATGTTCACTACCATCCAAAGAAGGCTAACGTTGTAGTTGATGCTTTGAGCAGGATGAGCATGGGAAGTACAGCTCACGTTGAGGATGAGAAGAAGGAGTTGGTGAAAGATGTACACAGACTGGACAGACTAGGTGTGCGATTGGTTGACTCTACTAGTAGGGATGTTTCAGTTCATCCTAGTTCTAAATCATCCTTGGTAGTTGAAGTCAAGCAGGGTCAGCATCTAGATCCCGTGTTGATGGAGCTGAAGGACTCAGTGCTGATGAAGATGAATGAGTCTTTCGCTTTGGGAGGTGATGGCATACTTATGTATCAGGACAGGCTGTGTCTACCAGATGTGGATGATTTGCGGACCAGGATTGTTGCAGAGGCCCATGGTTCCAGATATTCCATACATCCAGGTTCCACCAAGATGTATCATGATCTTAAGCAAATTTATTGGTGGGATGGAATGAAGAAGGACATTGCAGAATATGTGGCCAAGTGTCCAAATTGTCAGCAAGTTAAGGCAGAGCATCTTAAGCCTGGAGGTCTTACTCAGATTATTGAGGTTCCCACTTGGAAGTGGGAGTCCATTAATGTGGACTTCGTGGTTGGTCTTTCGAGGACTAGGAGGCAGCATGACTCCATATCGGTTATTGTGGACAGATTAACTAAGTCTGCTCACTTTATCCCTGTAAAGTCTACTTACAGAGCCGAGGATTATGTGAGACTATATATTGATGAGATTTTGAGATGGCATCGGATTCCTTTGTCTATCATTTCAGATAGAGGAGCACAGCTTACTTCACATTTCTGGCAATCTTTCCAGAAAAGCTTGGGCACGCAGGTAAAACTTAGTACTGCCTTTCATCCTCAGACTCATGGGCAGGCAGAGCGCACCATTCAGACATTGGAGGATATGATGAGAGCGTGTGTGATTGACTTCAGAGGTAGCCAGGAGGACCATCTGCCATTGATAGATTTCTCGTATAATAATAGCTATCACTCCAGCATTGGGATGGCACCGTTTGAGGCACTGTATGGTAGGAGGTGTAGATCTCCAGTTGGGTGGTTCGAGGTTGGAGAGTCATCCATTTTGGGTCCAAAGATCATTCATGAGGCCTTATAGAAGGTCAGAGTGATTAGGGACAGGTTGGCTACTGCTTACAGTCAGTAGAAGTCATATGCAGATAACAGAAAAGGTCCCTTAGAGTTTGATTTTGGTGACCAGGTCTATCTGAAGATATCACCTATGAAGGGGGTGATGAGGTTTGGCAGGAAGGGGAAGTTGAGTCTGAGGTATGTTGGGCTATACGAGATCCTATAGCGTGTGGGTGAGGTGGCCTATGAGTTGGCCTTGCCTGCGGAGCTAGCTTCTGTCCATCCAGTCTCTCATGTATCCATGCTAAAGAAGTGCCTAGGTGATCCATCATCGATTCTACCTGTGGAAGGTTTGGGGGTAGAGGAAGACTTGTCCTATGAGGAGGTACCTGTTGATATCTTAGACAGACAGATCAAGCGGCTGAGGAACAAGGAGATTGCTACAGTGAAGGTATTGTGGAGAAATCATCTTGTTGAGGGTGCTACATGCGAGGCTGAGGCCGACATGAGATCTCGCTACCCTTATCTTTTCAGCTCTTGAGGTTAGACTTCCTACTCTTAAGTCTATGCTTCCTTATCTCTCCATAGTTTGTTGCTATTGCTTGACTGTGCATAGTGATTATGTTATGATCTGACTGGCATTACGATATATAGTGGTAGTGTCATTCGGGGACGAATGTTTCTAAGGGGGGGATAATGTAACAACCCTAAAAAAGAATAAGATAAGAAATGCTTAAGGTTTCAAGAATGCTTGCGATTAGATCAAGGTTCACACGGATTGATGCGCGTAGAAAAGACCTCAGAACCCTTACTACGGCCAAGCCAACTAACTTGTGGAGTTAGTTGAGCTTGGAAAGTTTGGAACCAAACATTTAGGGCTGTCAAAAATGAAGATTTAATCGAAGGAGTCTTTACCGTACTTAAAAAGAGGAAATCTTAAGTTTTGAGGGTCCAGGGGTAAAATGGTCTTTTCCAGGCCAAGGGTAATATCGTAATTACCCTAAGGAATTAATTAATTAATTAATTAATTTAATTAAAGAACCGGTTTGGGTTGGGTCGACCCGAAATGACCCGTTTTTGCGAAAAAGTGTCACCCGAGTTCGAGCCCCAATGAAAGCAACAAATTGGTGATTTAATTATTGTTTAAAATCTGATTTTTTGTAAGTGCAAAATGGTCCTTTCACGTATAATTAATTAAATCAGATTTTAAGTATTAAGGAGAGTCCTAAATTGACTAAGTCATTATCTAAGCCTAAACCACTCCATACGTTTCACTCTCTCACGTCTATCACATTCTCACGTTCAAACTCTCTTTTTTTTTCTCTGCCTAAAAAACGTACAAGAACAGAAATTCTATCAAAAGTTCTTCACACTTGAAGAACTCACGAAAAAGTCTAAGAAATCAAGCTAATAAAAAACGTTAAGGCAAGGGGAGATTTCCATCGAGTTGGTGGTGAAACTTTCGGTAAGTTGGACGTGGTTTTGGAGAAAGGTTTGGGCAGCAACTTCAACGTTTCAGCAATCAAATAAGGTATGGGTTTCTTCTCTCTTGGTCGAGACCCCTTAACGTTCAAGATATTCATTCCGAAAACTAGGGTTGTTCTCCGTTGCATGTCCCTATCACTAGCTCCCATTGAATCATAGGTTGGGTATGTTTGCTGGTACAAAGTAGGGATGTAATGTGTTTTCGTGATGTTTATGTTTAAGTATGCATGTTTGGAATTATGTGAATATTGAATATGTTGTTCGAAATTTTGTGAAAAAGTGATGTGTGTGTGCAACGTGTGGCAGTGAATGTACTCACTGTTGGAGGTGTGAAATGGCATGTTTAATCCTTGTATTTTATGTGCAAAAGTTGCACACAATGTGATGTTCATATGGGGTGTGAAGTTACTGATTTTGAGTGAAAAACTCTTGGCTAATGTAACTACTAAACTACACCTAATAATGCACTAAATGTTTCATGAAATTCCCTAAGAAATAACGTGAAAATGTTGATGAAAGGAAGCTAAAAATTATAATCAAATTTCCAACTTGGTGTACTTTAGTTTCGGTCAAAAACAAGGTTAAGAATCTGGGTTTTTAAAAGAAAATAAAATAGGTGAGGTCACTGGGGATTGAACCTAAGGCCTAACATGTAAAGGATGCTAAAAACGTAAAAGGGGAAATGGGGTTAAGGGGAATCAAAACCGAGTGACCATGGTAATTCGCGAAAAGAAAAGAAAATGGGGCTGGGGGGAATTGAAATCGGGCCTACTGGTTGAGGGAGAAGAGAGCAAGAATTAAATAAATAAATGGGAGGAGTGGGAATCGAACCCACGACCTCCAGGCTGCGAATGAGAGAAGTGAAATTAAAGAGAAAAAAAATGTGAGGCGTGGGAATCGAACCCACGACTTCAGGGCTAGAAAGGAGAATGGCGGAATTAATTAAAGAAATAAAGTGAGGCTGTGGGGGCTCGATCCCACAACCTCACTGCCAAACGCCTAACTTAGTGGATTTTTTTAATTAAAAATAAAAATAGGAGGTTGTGGGGGTTCGAACCGACAACCTCACAGTCTCTAGCAAAATTAAAAATAAAAATAAGGAGGTTGTGGGGGTTCGAACCCACAACCTCCCAATTCCCAGCAAAAATTAAGAATAAATAAAAGAGGCTGTGGGGGTTTGATCCCACAACCTCTTGGTTTAGGCGAAATGGGACAAGAAGACTTTAAGGAAAAATAAAAAGGGGTTGTAGGGGTTCGAATCTAGAGTCCCAATGTCATGAAAACTAAAAATAAAATCAATGAAAAATGTAAATGTTGTCCAAGTGATTCGAACTTGGGTTCCCTTGCTCAAATTTCCGTATTGATACATAAGTCATACGTGAATTAAATGTTCAAGAATAATGCCATCTACTTAGATCAAAATCAAGATCTTTGCATTTATACAAGATACATAAGTCTTGTACTACATAATCTTAGGAATGTATGAGTCACTTAACAAACTATGAGTGAAGCCTCATGACTTGTATGTATAGACCCATAAGTCTAGCAAAAGTTTAAAAATAAGTGAACCTAAGATGTATGTAATGAAATGACGAAACCCTAGAAGGGTTAAGTAAGAGTGTGAAATACACAAATGGCCAAGTATATTGGCATACGATGAGATGAACATAGAGAAAATGTGCTAATGTTAATGAATGTGGTGACAACATGATATGAGGCTAATGTAAAAGATGAGAACAATCTCAAATGAGCCTAAGTAAATGTCACCAAAACGTACTCACCTATGTGAGTGTAAAGTTAATGAAGAGACCAGTCTCTATGAACACTCTAATGAAAGTATTGAGAACAACACACTTAATACTAATTATGAGATGAGAAATCATCTATTGAGCTATGATGTCCTCATACTAGAAGCCAGCTTCCATGAAGTATGAGTGAATGTAATGGAACTTTATACTGAGCACCGATAGACTAGTTATGAGAGGTGATGCCTTCTTTCGGGAAGGGCGGAGGTTCACGTAACTCTCATGAGATGAGACTGTCCGGCTTGCCGGGTATGGGTCTCCTTATATCTCCTGGTCTTCGAACCTATACTGCCAATATAGGGATCTGGTAGGGTTAAATTCCCATGTACGCTAGCATGTTTTGGGTCACCCTGGCCGGTGATTCAACCTCTTTTCGGTGTGGGGGAGACACTGCATTTCATGATGCTCACATGTTCTATGTCGGTTAAAGTTAAAGTTCCCAATGAATGAATGAGGCCAGCCTCAGATGATGCACATAATGATATGAATGATTCCAAAGGTGTTAGGATAGGATAATCAAGAGGTGAGCTAGACTCAGGTAATGACACTAGGTTATTATTGATCATTGCACAGCAAACCCGATGGAAGTCTTAAACTACACCCTAGGTATAGCTGGTGTTCACACTAGCCTATGAACGAAATGAAATGAAGTACGTATGAATGAAATAAACAGACTCTGTCTTTGCTAATGAAGACTCCCTAGTTGAGGTCTCATATGTTGAGCCCTCATTTTGGAAAGTCTTAATGTCAAGTCCATGATTCCAAGGTCTCATGGCATATGAATGAATGTTATAAAAGATGTTATGTGTTGTATGCTATATGATATGTGCTATGTGTAAGATGTTATGTGTTGTGTGCAAAATGATAAGTATGATGATGCATGTTACTCTCATGGCATGACTTTCCTAATCCGAATTTGGAAAGTTCACTAATTTTCCTAATCCTAATTTGGCAAGTCCACTAACTTGACTTTCCATAATCATGTTGATAGGAAAGAGCTATTTTTTCTCATGCATGTCCTTGGTGTGTACTTGCTTATACCCATACTTAGTACAAGTGTGTACTAACCCTATAAAACTCTACAATTTTAGGTGCAGGTACAGGTGGACGCTAGAGCTACAGGTTGACGCTAAAGCTATCTGGACGTCGAGCATTCATCCGGACTTGGTAGACCCTCATGCTTTTGAGGATGCTGCCATTTATATTCTAGCATAGTTTTAGAGTTGAGCTAGTGGAGTATGTTCCACTAGCGTTTCTTTCCTGTTTTATTCAGACATTGTATTGGTGCCATTTTGGCAAGTACATCTATATTACTATATTATGCTATTTCTTTCAGTTGATGATCTTAATATTAGATGGTTGATGGTGAACAATTATGTAATGATGAGAATGTTTAATAAGGATGTTAAGAAACAAAAAGTTTCTAATTTTCCGCTAAAATTAACCTAGATGAAGTAAGAATGACGTAAGTAGGCTTTTCTGCGACGTCTGAGAGGTCAACGACGCCGGTCTCGTCTGGGGTCTAGATTCCGGTCGTGATAATATACCAATAATACCAACCTAGGGCAGCAGCAATATCCATAATAATCAACACTAAATCAGGCTTCGTCTATCCTAGAATTAAGATCACATAATGTTCATTACAACATTCAAATTGTAGACTAAAAGGACCTATATCAATTTATGCAAGACTTCTTTTCTTTGATCATCATGCACTCGTACCCACAATACATTAATATCATCAATATAAAGTAGTAGTTAAGGACAACATAACCTAAACGAAATCCTACTACAATTGCCATAACGTCTAGATCACATTGGACATGCTATTTTTGACATCACTGGAAAATAGAAGAATCATAGGTTAATCAACATTTATCAACATGAATAAATTATTTATAACTTATCAATAATATCCAATTAAGACAGTAGATACAACCATCCCTAGACAATCGAATTCCACATTAAATCATTAAGAGGCCAATGTTACACTGAATTATAGAAACTAAGCTAAACAAGTTCAAATCTTCATACATTGATCCTCATGGATCCTTAATTCTCAATTCAACATTAATCCACGTAAATAACAGTAGATATAACTACTTCAACGTAATAGAATGACAATTTAATCGGTAACAAGTCAAGTTCACAATGCTAATACAAAGACTAAATCAAGTTTGGAAGGAACATGGGTTCATCATGCAATTGCAATCAAATTCACGTTAAAACCACTATATTAACTTTAATTCATCATGATTTAATATTTCAAAACATGCTTAGAAAGAACCCATGGCAGATTGAAGAAGAAGATTTTTGCTCAGATTTTTCTCTTTTGAAACTTTGAGATTTAACTCTCTAGATGGAAGAATAACTAGAGATGAAGATCACCATACCTTTATCTACATGAAGAACTCTAAAACTTGGTGAACAAATCATGCCATTCCAAGCTCCAAGTTGTTCTTGAGCTTCAACAACAATGGAGGTTTCTAGGGGGAATATTTTTGGAGGGAAATATTCAATTTGTGTGAGTTGGTTTAGAATGGGTTGATCACGTTGTTGATCACTTAAAAACACCCCAAAATAACCAAAGAAATCATGTGGGGTCAGTTTATCACGTGGGGTGAATTTCCCATTCGCAATTTTAATGAAACAATGCACAGGCAGCAGGCTGCAGGCCACCATCGACGGAACCATCTATTAGTCGTTGATTAGTCAACGGGATGTGCATTGGCTTCCGTCGATTGGTCCTTGGCCAATTTTTGGCTTGAGACCTGACCAAGCTTGGTACCAATCGATGAGACCTCACCTAAGGTCCGTTGGTTGACTAACTGGCCGTCCTTTGGTCTGTCGATTGACACTGCCAAGGCAGTGTCTCGACCAACCTTGGGTCCTTCTTGTAGGCCCTTTTGCAGGGCCCTTTAGAAGTCCTACCCGGACGTTTCAAACTTTTATACAACCCTTAACAATTTTTAGACATTCCACATAAGTTTCACCCAAAAAAACACCTTCAACATGTCCAAACATGGAAGGCCCCATCAAGACGTACATGAATGTCTCAAGGGATAACTTTCGAATGTCTTGTACGTTTTTGGACGTTTGACCTCCAAACTTCTCAAAACTCCATATAATACCATTTAACATCATTATAACTCAATTTTAAGACTATTTAGTCTTATTTCATACAAATTTAAGCATGTATAGACATATGAGGCACATAGGTGACTAGTCGTCGAACGTTTTGGTCGACCCTTGACGTTTTGACTTCCAAATTACCTAAAATTTTATACACTGCCTCTAAACCATATTATAAGAAATTTTAGGACATTAGAACATTAAGACAAACATGTTAGGCTCTAGACACCCTAACTCATTTTGGGGTCTTAAATCATATAATTGAATACATAGTCAAGTAACTCTATCATCAAGTCATAATAGCAACAAGCATGAATAGAAGTACACTTCATCATAACCAAGGAAAGACAATTACCCATGAATCCCTATCAAGTCAACAAGTGCAATGACCAAGTAAATCCCCATAACCTTAGTCAATAAAGTAACCCAACAAGAATCATGACCAACATCCTACTTCACATAACATAGCATTTTAGAGTACCTATCATTTTACTTTAACAATGTAGACCAACACATATTCATAAGTGAGACTAATCAACATATAGTATCAACAAAGTGCAAGTTCATCATATATATATCATATATCATCATAAGCATATTCATACATAAGAACATCCTCCTAAGACTCCCCTCAACGGTAACTAGTTAAATGTTTAGGTAGAGTCCCATACCCTTACCTAGACTAAGCTAGACCCCTTAGGTTATCTTAGTTAGAGTTCATTCCTTTAGTTCATTTTACCTTTTGGAAACATCTTTCCCTAAACGACATAGACCACATAAGCTAATGAGGAATCCGGTGTCATGGAACCCTACACCGAAAGAAGGCGGACTACTTGCAAAGGTGGTATCAAAACATGAACATACAAACTACATGGATCCACTAGCTACTATTCCTATGGGGTAACATAGTTCAAGAACTAGGAGATACGGTTGGGACCCTCTTTATGCTACATGCATTATAGTCTCCAATCTTAAGAGTACATTAGTGATCCTAGCTTTCTTATGTGGTAAGGGACACTCCTCACTCTAGTTCACTCTGTGCTAATCTAGAGTCCCTTTTGAAATGTCTTTAATGTCTTTATTGATCATCATAACTTATTGTAGGTCATAGAGTGTAACCCTTGTATATTCATCATCATCATATCTCAATAAGAATTGCGTTGGTATTATCTTTTCATTAAAATTCATATAGGTGAGTTTATCACATTAACATCTTCATATCATGATAAGGCACATTGGTAAATCATTCACCATACTTATAGCATTTACATCTTAAGCTAACACCTCACAATCAAAGTCAAGACATTTCAATTCAACATCGAACCACCCTATCAATCCTAATACAAGGCATACTCCAATACAATATCACGAATTAATCACAATTAACCATAATTTGAAGTAAAGGATAGGGATCATAAGACATACCTAGTATCTTTCATAGTTCATCATCAAGGTCTTACCATCAACCCTTAACTCAACCCAATTAGGGTATAACATCATCATAATACAATGAAAAACATTATAACAAGGCTAGAAGAATCACTACATCACAATTCAATGCTAGATCATAGCATAAGACAAGATAGTTAGGTCAAACTCGCAACATACTTTATAACCTAGATAAACTTCACAAGAACTAACATGAAAAGATTACAAATCACCCTGATTCTTTCATTATTAGTATAATAAAATCATCTAGTTGTAATTCAACCAATAACCAAGTCAATTGAACCAATATAACTTAATCCATATCAAGATCACAACCTAGGTTTAAGGGGTAAAGGTCATCTTCAACAAACTAGACAAATCACACAAGATATATCATAATTAAGTTAGAATAAATGTTAATGTATTCATATTATCCAAAAGAAATCATAAACAAATCAATGAATAACCTCAATTTCGATATTGGATGAAACCCACTTGAAAACTCAACTTTTGAAATCAATTTGATGGAACCCTTTGAGGAAAGAGGTCACAAAGGTGAATTATATCACATACCTTACTAATTTTTGAAGATTTATTATGAAACTTCACTCTTTGGAGCCCTTAAACCCTCTGTATCTTGGTCTTCAATGGAGTTATTCAAGAGAGAGAGAAAGAAGACAGAAGGAAGAGAGTTTGGGTTTGTGAGTTATGATTAGTCTAATGGGGTTGGGGTATTTATATGGGGTGTTATTTAACTTAATTATTCTTCCCTTAACCCCTAAGTAACAACCTAAACCCTTAATTAATTAATTAGAACTAATTAAAAATGTGCAGAAAATTGGACCCCTCACAGACAACACCACGATTGACGAATCGTGGGTCAATCAACGGCCAACCCCCCTTTCTGTGCTGCACATCCGTAGTTTTATTCAGAGACTGTGAAAAAGAGGCCCTTCAAGTATTTGGATAAGTGTTGCTCGACGGATGGCATCGACGCCCCGTCGATCCACACACGCCTCGTCGATTGTCTTTGTGGGTGCACACTGCCCATGGAGTCCTTGACCCCAAAATGCAAGGGTCCTTCTCAAGTGCCCTTGGTTGCTCCTTGTGGAGTCGTACCCGGACGTTTACAACATGAATAAACTTAAACACATGTTAGACACACGTCCAACAAATTTAATGAATTTTCCACTCCTTAAAGCTATTCAGATAGGCTAAGGCACTCTAGTACCTCCTTGAACTAGTTTCCAGATGTCATGGACGTTCTTGGACATTTTGGTTTCTAGACTTCCTAAATAACTTATATTCATTAAAATGGACCTTAAAACACTGTCTAAAAGTTATGACATTTATGTTAGGCTTGTAACATTCCGGAAAATCACATGTCTAATGAAGAGCCCAGTATGTCCTTAAGAAAGCCTATTAGGGGTACATAAGCACCCCAATGCCCAATATTGAGAAATATTGGGCATAATATAGAAAAATTGGCTAAGAGGTATTAGCCAATTTTCTATATACGAATATGAAATATACTTTTTGGGTTGCCATACCCAATCCAAGGTTCATTGACCAAGAAGTGTACCTGCAATGAAGACCCTAAGGTAAAAGAAAATCCGTTCAGAATAGTTTCACAAAAAGTACTAGGCATCCAAGTCTCAATCCTAGTAGCATGCCACATGACCATCTAAAATGATCATGTAAATTAAGCAGTGTCCAAGGACATAGTGAGGGTCCTTGGGACAATAAGTAAATATTCTAAATAGGACATCAAGAATAGTTAGTTAGTAAAGTACAACCAACTCATGTGCAAGCATATGGGCAAAGCATGTGGGAATCAGCCATAGGAGGGGACAACCCTAACCGAATTCGGTTAGGGTAGTTAAGGGGCAGCATGTACGGACGGGTCCCTCCATGTGGGGCCTAACTTCCTAACCAACTCTAGGTCCCAACTAACTGTTCTAACTAGCTAAATAACCTAGGACTAACCTAAATGGACCCACTATTGCACCCGACAACCTAGGACTAAACCGGGTTGACCCTAACCTAGTACTAGTTAAAGAGACAACCTAGTACCTAACCTAGGATGGTCCAAAAGGTTAGTTATAGTCCTAAAAACTTAGAGGTACTTTAGTAATTCCCCTAGGTTACCTAATTAATTAATTTAGCAACTTAATTTATTATTTAGAAGGGCTAAAACCGAAACTACGAAGGAAATTTCCAAATTACGGTTAAGACAAGAAAGGGATAACCTAGTACCTAACCTAGGATGGTCCAAATCATTGGTTATGGTCCTAACGACTTAAGGGTACTTTAGTAATTACCTTAGGTAACAAAATTAATTAAATTAGCAATTTAATTAATTATTTTAAATTGTCAAAACGAAATCCTTACACTAACCTAGTACTTAACCTAGGATGGTCCTAAAGGGTTTATTATGGTTCCAATGACTTAGGGGTACTTTAGTACTTACCCTAGGTCCATAAATTAATTACATTAAGGATTTAATTAATTAATATAAATTCAAAATTTTGACCGAAACCATAATCAACACCAAAATTCCAGATTTTGGGTCAAGTGAACATTCTTCTATGTTTAGTCAACTTAGGAGGGGCGTTTTGGTAATTAATCAATTAGTTTATTAAATTAACTTATTAAACCTAAGTTGTATAATTCAATATCAGTTCCTACACCTAAAAATCATGATCAAAACATTGAGACCCACGATGCTAAGGCAGTAGGCGACAAACCGCAAGAAAACGTAGAACGCTAAAGATTTCTTAGGCGAATTCAAGGTTTTCTTCAAGGTTTCGTGCAAGGTGATCTTCGTAGATTAATTTCTAATTAAGGTATGGGTTTGTATCCTGGACTTCTTTCTCCAAGATAACTTTCTTTTGAACGATTCAAAGATCTTGAAAACTAGGGTTGTTTCCCGTCGTTCTCGTCGAACTCCTTTCCCTAGTATCCTTGTACGATTTTAATGATTAAGTAGGTTAGAGATCATGTTGTTCGTTTGTGGTGCTGGCTGATATTATGTGTAAGGTTCTTTAATTATGAGTGTCGAATAAACCTATGAACTTATAATCGTATGAAGTAAAATGGTGACAACGTGAATTAAGAATTGATGTGCTAGTTACGTCTGTAATTGTTTAAGTGTTGATATGATTGTGAATGTTGTCTTGCTGTTATGGTGACATTATGAAGATGCTAATGTCATCAATTTTTAATATGATGTTGTCCAAGAGATTCAAATATGTTATCACTAAAGCCATAAACTAAGATTGGCTTAAAAGACATCGATGAAATCACATCTTGAATGAATTGTCCATCTTATGCCAACAAGTTGGCTAACACTACCTTATCCAAAAATAATGCATGCAAATGGCTATGAGTTTATGTAAATGATTGAAAGATTGACTAATGGTGCATACATATTCAGTTTAAATATGAACATACGTAAAAATTGGCTTATGCTAACAAAAATAGTTATGTAGTTTAATATCCAAATGTAGAGGCCAATATTAATCAAATGCCAATCTTGTGTAGTTAGAGTATCAAATGATAACATAAGTACTTATAAACTAATTCAATGAATCCATAACCAGGTGAATGTCATTCATTGGGAAAACTCCCAACATGCTCTAAAAAAATGAACTATGAACATATGAAACTCATTGAATGAAGTGATCATCGTCCATAAACGATGGTATGAAGTTACTATACTAAAGTAAGTATGTAACGTGAGTTATAACATAATTAAAGGGGTCTAATATAAGTAAGTGACCCGAATGGGGTGTTAAAGGAAGTGAGACAAGTCTTACTTACACCTAAGCTACTATGTTAAAAGAATACTCACGAATGAAGGTGTTAGAATGTGTGAGACCAGTCTCATTTAAACCTAAGGATGATATGTAAGGACAATTCACATTTCATCAATGTAAAGTAAGGATGACAAGTCATCAATAGAGTATGTAAATCTCAATCTAGAATCAAGCTTCCATAATGCTTGAGTCAACTCTAAAAGATAAAGAAGATAATGAAAGTGAGCAAAGCACTGATAGACTAGTCATGAGCATGTGCTTGCACGTGTAAGTCTCATGAGACGAGGCTACCACCGAGGTGGATAAGTAGTCTCCTTAAGTCCCTAGTCTTCAAACTATGTCTAGACAGCATTGGAACTAGCCAGTGGTTTCCACCTGAGAGAGCTAGGTATATTTCGATTTCACCTTGGCCAGAGGGATCACCTCTTTTTGGTGTGGGGTAGACACTGGATTTCATGTCTACCTCACATGATCTATGTCGGTTAATGCTCAAACCATGTTCTTGGTTCACTATAGCCATGAGCCACTCCTTTCCGTTTGGAGTGAACACCTGAGATGGATTCGCCTTAGCCGGGAATCACCCCTTTTCGATATGGGGCAGACACTGGATTTCATGAGTAGCTCACAAGATCTAGATTCATTTTGATCGGTGAATCACCTCTTTTCAGTGTGGGGAAGACACTATATTTCATGTTAGCTCACATGATCTTATTACTAAAGATGTCTCTATGAAAGTAAGAAAGGATGATGATGGAACGTATGTTCAAAGTGAGCTATGAAGGAGACCTTAAGAATGTCAATTGCCAATATCACACTTATGAAGTTTCAGCAAATACTGGGCAAAGCCAAATGAGATTGTCTTATAATGACTTCTTTTATGATGCCAATAAAGGAGAGTAGAAACATAATAGTAACTCAAAACATCATAACTTCCTTAACAAGAGAATGATGAAATAGGTGGTATAGCCAATCGAGACTGGCTTATGAAGCATTAATGAATACTTGATGTAATAAATGACTTGTTATAAGAATAGTCAAATCATGTCCAAAGTAGTTTACAATAAGTAAAGAACAAACCTAATAATGAATGTTCATGTTATGAAAATAATCATAGCAAATAATGAATTTAAATGTTATCCAAAATAATCAACTAATGTATTTAGACAATAAATATTGTCTTATAAAGACTTAATGCTCAAAGTAAGCAAGATTATAGGTTTTAATTATATGCCCCAAATAACTATGCATATTATGCAATCAACTAATGAATTAGTATAGTCAATAAGTATTGACTTATAAATATATTCATACCCCAAATTGTAGTTAAATGATTTCCTTAATCTCTCGAATTACTTACTTGATTCATTTTGGGTATGGGACTACAATGAATCATTGCACTTGTATGTAAAACATAGGACCAAAGTAATTATTGAACTACACAACAAGAAGAAGAAAAGGATTGAAAAATAAACTAAGTGTACAAAGAGGAGCTCTCGGCCTAAGAGGATCAAAATCTCAAATATTTGTCCGAGTTGTTCTAAAATTATGTTGATGATACTAATGTCTTGTATTCATATAGAAAATGAGTTGTGTTCTTTGATTGCATTAAAATACATCATATTCATACCACAATTCACAAATAACGAATTAGGAAAGTCTAGTGATGTCACTTTCCAGAAATGGCATGTTGTTTAGGAAGAGCTTTCCTTGATCATGCATAGCTTTATTGTATGTGTGCATACACCCACACTTAGTACAAGTGGTGTACTAACCCCTACTATTTACTAATTTTAGGTGCAGGTCAGAGGACAGATTGACGACTCTCGCAGAGGTTTGGATAGCAGCGTTTTCTTCAGACCATTTGGTAGGGCCTCTTGATTTTGAGGATGCTACACGCATTAGTCCAGCTTTAGATATATACATAGCTAGTGGATGTTTTCCCTAGCGTTTCTTTTGTACTTTAATTTTGAAGCTTTGTAATAAGGTCGTGTTTGGCAAACTTATTTATGATATATTCATCTTCTGTTTCGAATTGACTCTTTATGATAGATGGTTGTTCTTATGTTGAGCTTAGTATATGATGTAAATATATATTAACTATGTGAAGTCTATGTATACTTCATACTTATAAAAAGTTTTAAATTTTCCCCTAAAATTAACCATATGAATGTGATGAATGCAAGAAGAGGATTGTCTGCGATCTCTGAGAGGTCAACGACGCCAGTGGCGGTCCGGATTCCAGAATCCGGGTCGTTACAAGGCTCTACAACACGTCTTAGATTTTTGAAGTGTTACACCTATACTATACAATATTTAGAAAGTGAGGTGAACATACCACCATTCCAATCTCACAACTTTAATCCATAGCCAATTCAAGCAAACTCAATACATTACGGCTCTTTTCAATAGCCATGATCACCAATTCAATCAAATAATCACAATATACAATGATCCAAGATAATACAATATGAATTTATCAATTAAGGACAACCTACTTACAATTCTAGCATAAATCTTTCAAAATTCAATATCCCTAATCAAACTACACATAAAATCAATGCAATAGAGACATTATCAAATCACCCATAATATGGTCAAAATATGGGTTCATGGAGTTTGTAGTCTAAAATCAACAAATTAACATCAATTCAATCATAATACATTTATTTGAAACGTTTTATGCAAGAACCCATGGCTAGATTACAATTTAGAAGTTCATCTTTTGAGGAAGTCTTGGAAAAACACTTTGAAGATTAACTCCTTGAAGAAAAGATATTCAAGGATGACAAAGCAACGAAATTGAATTCAAATTGATGGACAAACCAAGGTCAAGCTCCAATCTCCCTTCAAGCTTCAATGGTGTTCTAGAGAGTTCTTTATGGGTCTTGGGTTTTTATTTTGAAATAATGAATTCATCTAAGTGTTCAAGGCTTGTAAAACCACTTGAAATAAACAAAATACCCTTAAGAAACCGCCCAAATAATTTTAGGAATGCGAGGTAAAATTCCTAACTTACCCTTGAGCTGGCCGAGACACCTGTAGAAAATCTGCAGGTGCCATCTACAGACCACAGGCTACGCCTCGTAGACCCATAGACGAGCCGTACTGTCAAGTCATCGATTGAGTCAGAGACTCAACAAATGGGAGTTTAAGATCCCTAGCCTAAGTCCACACCTACGCCCTCCATCTACGGGGCATCGACTGTCCTACTGGGTGTCAAGTGCCATCCGTAGAATTGACTGGTTTTGACAGTTTTTGGCTACAAGTTGGGTCCTCCTCAAGGACCCTTTGGTTTGTCCTTGGGGAGTTTATCCTGAATGTTTCCAACCGAAATATACTCGTACACATGTTAGGAACCCTAACATCAATTTCAACCAAAATGAACACTTAAAACATGCAAAACCAATATCTAAACGTACAAGCACGTCTCAAGGCGTATCTTTCGAACGTCATGGACGTTCTTGGACGTTTGACCTCCAAACATCACCAAACTTGATACACTTCCTATAAACACTATTAGAAATGATTTTAGGACTTTAAAACCTCATTACACACATGTTAGTCTCTAGTTTCACCTACGTTGTTTTGGAGGTGTTACATTCTCCCTCACTTGGACAACATTCGTCCTCGAAAGAAACTTGCTTCATTTTAGTCACTTTAAAGAGATAAGAGACTCATGACTAGAATAACATAGCCATACCACACAATACACAATGCACAATTTGGAGGAACACCAATTTTCACATAAACAAGAGACTCAAAACACAACAAGAAGATAGAAACTAATCTACAACTCATTATGCAATAATACTCACATACTTCACACCATATAGGAGGAACTCCTTTTACCCACATTATAATTCTCATATACATAAATTATATACACATTATAATCATTTTTCATGAAAAAAAAATTTAATCATTTTTGCAAAATCATTACAGTGAACTACCAAACCTTATATTAAATTATTCTAAAACATTTAATAATGCAACATTTATGAAATTTATGATGGAATCATGATAATATGAGAGACAAAACCATATAAACTCATTTTACAATATAAACATAACTTCATTAAATGCACAACGCAAGGAATCATTGAAAATTCATTTTCAGCAAGACTCCTAAACACAATGCAACATGCAATATGCTTCTATGACTTTCTATCTCTCAATATTTAATTGTATAGAAGAGAAGAGAAAACAAATAACAACTCCACTACTCACCATACTCCTCCACGTAGAAGGAACCCAACACTACATGAGAGAAAACTATCACTTAACGATATCAGCACCCGAATTCTATCCCTTAGCTTGACAACATAGAAGTGATTCATCTTTGGAGCACCACCTTCCTGGATACTTGGGGTAGCTTTCTTTGTCTCTCTTCCTCTAGCTGCAATATTAGGATAATCCCTCACCTTATGGCCATCCTTACCCCAACAAAAGCAATTTTCGGTATCAACTAGACAATTCCCAAAGTGCGTGTTCCCACAAGTAGAGCAAGTAGGATTAACACTTTGAGGACTACTACCAGCTTCACCCTTGACCTTAGGATCACTAGGTCCATCATGGTTTGGAACCCTCTTCTTAAACCTAGGTTGTTATTGCTCATTGGATCCACCTCTCTTCAAATTTCTAGAAATCCTACTAAGTGTCGACTCATCAATAGATTATGCATACATCATGAGTCTAGAAAAGTTTATATCATTGTGGATCATGGTCGTACGAAACTCTTCTTTCACAAGGTCGGCACCACCGATCACAAACCTACTTATCTCATCCCTAGGGTTAGGCAACAAGGATGGAGAATACCTACACAACATGTTGAACTTCAAAGAGTACGCTTCAACACTCATGTTCCCTTGTATAAGGTTAATGAACTCATAAACCTTCACCTCCCTCCTCTGATGGGGAAAGTACTTTTCTAAGAAAGCCTCCTTAAACTCTTCCCACTCTATGGGACCCGACTCAACCGGCCTATTATACTTCCATTGAGTGTACCACACTTGAGAAACCCCCTTCAATTTTTACGAAGCTAACTTCGCCTTCTCCCTACAAGTGACCCCCATAGCACTCAACACCATGTACACACCATAAAGAAACTCTTGGGGATCCTCTCCCGCCTTAGATCCAAGAAAGATAAGAGGATTCATTCTTACAAATTGTGTCAACCTAGAGGCCATGGTACTATCAAAAGCATTCATCTAGGTCCAATGTCTCTAGTGACATGAGTTTTCATAGTTCGTGCTAGGATAAGAAAAGCTTCCTAATCTCCCTACTAGTCATTTTTGGGGGATCCACTGGAACCTCATTACCTTCACCTTTAATAGGGACTTGATTACCTCGGGGAGGAACTTGAACTCCTTGTGGAGCTAGTCTACCTTGAGGACCTTCCTCTTGCACTCCTATTTCTTCCAACCTTCTTACGGCAATTCTTCTTGTAGTCATACCCTATAATAACAAGAGAATAGAATAGGAATAGACACTCATAACCTCAACTCTATTAGCACGACAAAAGATTGATGAAGAAGGAGAAACTATATTGTCCTATAGCCTCTCTCTCATAAATCTGACCCGACTCACACCCATGAACAAGAATCTATTAGACGTGGGTTTAATGAGACTTTGCATTCCTAAAACTACTCCATAATCTATGCTCTCATACCAACTTTATCACGACCCATGAGTACACACTAGAAGATATGGTATTCTCGGATTGCAATATGGCGTGCTTGACCTCTCGGAGGTCTTGTACAATCCCTTTGACATTATTCACTTGATACATGTATGAAAAGTAGGAGCACCCCCTAGAAGTAACATGGATTACTTGACCTCTTGGAGGTCTTATACAAGCCCATAGTTATCATTCATCATATTTTCATAGGTAGTTTTTGCGTAAAATTGAAAACTTTCACAGCACATCATATGCTAGAAACGTCACTTCAATGATATATAAAATATCATAAGGACATAGTTAGACTCTAAGTATATTTTCCATCATAGACTCAACATCATTAGAGAACATTAGAGACACGTCCCTTATAACATAATACATAATTGTACTATTATGTGACTTTAACAAAAACTTGACATTGGACATCCTTGAATCTTAAGGATTCCTTTCTTTGAGCTTGTGAAACATATATCACACCCTTCACCATAGATACATCCTTTAAGCATGCATAACCTAGACTTTGTGTAAAAAAATAAGAAGAATGGTGTTAGTACAAGAATGCACTAAGTATGACAACGATGCAAAAACATGCATTTAAAAGGTACATTTTACTTTGAAACCATGCATCATGCGTTTTTGGGAAAACTTCATAAACTTTGATACAATAAGCATCATACAATTCACATACTTCATTTAGGCATATATAATAGTCATTATATCCCATAAAATGATACATTGAATTTAAGGCACAATTAGAGACACAGAATAGTAAACACATTAAACTTTACAGTAAGCTTCTTTTCCATTTACAGTAAACACTTTTCTTCTTAATTCCTTAACTTCCCAAGTAACTCTCTAGTGATGCTTGGTGCAATGTCTATATAATGTCCTATTACACTATCCACACTCAAGCATCCCCTTAAGGCCACAAGGTAATCATACTTACAACCTACATTAATCACAAAACATATATACATAGAAGCATAACATATCATACTGCACATACTTCACAAATGACCCAACATACTTTATGAACCACATAGAAGGACACATTAAAAGACCACATACAAGTCAAGACTTACCAAAATCATCATAAGAGGCATTAGTCAATCAATAGCGTATCTAGACCATTTCATTTAGACATCCTGAAGACTTTACACACAATCCCATTCTAAGCCTACTAGTTCAATGTACATGTGAAGTCCCATAACCTCATACCTACTTAGTAAACCCATCAAAAAACTACAAGCATATCATTTACTTCATACATTAACAAGGCATGTAAAGACAACTTAATACATTCCAAGCAAGACCTTCTTCATATAGTTACTAAGACCCACATTATGCATATAAGGTAAGACCACATCATATAGACTCATTAGGACTCATACCGTGCATTTCATAACAACAAGTAGATAACACTACAATTTTATGCATAAGATACATATTCATATACATATTGAATACCTTCTTAGAACTCCCTCCAAGAGCTACTTGTGTAATTCATAGGTAAAGTCTCATACCCTCACCTACACTAAGCAATTTCCCTTAGGTCATCCTCATTAGGGTCCATTACTTACTTCAATTGTCCATCTTATTTTAGGTAAACTATAGCCTTAACCGACAGTAAGACCATGGGTGCTAAACATGGAATTTGGTGTTGTAGAACGTTACACCAAGGGAAGGTTGTCTACCTTGCCAAAGTAGAACATTAACATTATGCTAGCATCTTAGGTGATATCACTTGCTAGATCCTATGGGGCAAGTATAGTTTATGGAACTTGGAAGCATACATGGAAACATCACTCTATGCTCTTTGAGCTATGAGGCTATCCACCTCGTGAGGACTATGGTGAACCTACCTTCCTACATTGGGAAGGGACACCCCTCATCTTCAAGTTCACTCAATACTAAGCTAAGTTTCCTTTATTGAAAAGCCATTATTAATCATTAGTTTATAATAGTAGGCTTTAGAAGATTGACTCCGCATATGCTTTGCTCATAGGTCATAGATGTGAGTTTATCAACCTAAATCATGTAAGAAGACCTTTCACATGGACATAGAATATTCAAGCACCATCTAGTTTAGGATACTCTTGAGAACACCTTTCAAGAGCCCCTCTATTTACTAGATCATCATACATGCATAATGGACATGTTTTCATGTGTGTGTGTACTTATATTGAGCAAATCTTTCACATACACACCTTTGACCCACATATGTTCATACTTTACTTCATTCATGCATATAAGACATTTTCATCACTTAACCATTTATTTATATTCATGTACATATAAAATCAACCTAGGAACTATCCTATCAAGGCACACGTGAGCAATGCATAGACAAAGTCCCATACCCTTGTCCATACTAGTATACCTATCAAGTCAACCTAGTTAAGAGATACATTCATACTTCATGGACATGTACTCTACATTTATACTAGTAGACATTAGTGCATATGAGAATTATCCCTTCATTAGACACCATGAACCTATTCTATTCATAAGAATGCATGAGGTGTGTGTACATTGGACAATATGATCATATAATGGAAACAATCCTAACATTGAGGCAGCCACCTTACAAAGGTCACAATACACATTCAAGTCCCCTAAACCATAAGCAACTCACATATAGAGTAATAGGAACTGTAGACCATACACAACAACATTACAACATAGGAGACAAGACATCTTCATTACTTGAATCTAAGACTCCTAGTCATGTTTAAGACCACACATTCATGTAAAGGTTCATAGGTAAGGGTCATCCTACACAAGATTATTCAATAATCAATAGACCTCAACCATGTCAAAACATATAGACCCCTAACCCTAACATCTTCATTGACATATAGAAAGCATCATCAATATAACCTAGATCACGAACTAGCATTGGAGACTAGGCATAATTCTTCACATAGTGTGATCATCATAACCACACTTTCAAGATACAATTGCCTTCAAGTCCATGATCACATAATATATAAAATGATGATAAGGTAAACACCGCCACCATAAGTGGACCATACCACACAATGCCATACAAGGCCAAGCATCTAGCAATTCTATAGATAAGTAGAGAGAATAGGGACAACTTACAATTCCTCAAAGCTTTAATCATCATTGATCAATTCCTATAATTTAACATCAATGCATGTATAAAACAGTATCTAATGGTACCATTACATAAACGAAATCATACTTCAAACATTATGGTTTCAATATCACATTAGGTGTACTAATTCATCAAGGCTATAGAAAGTAGAGGAATGTAGATCTATTTACCAAATCCCTAAACCACGATCATCTTTAATCTCTCATCAAATATTCATATTCAATTCTAATGAATGGCAACAGTAATAGGCAATTCAACATAATTGAAACATAATTCAATCAACATAGAGTCAAGATCGCAAGACCCACATTATAGGCTAATTTGACAATTTAGGAGGATCATGTGTTCATCATGAAATTGGGTTGAAATTCATCTTTAGAACAGTAGATAATCATCAATTTATCATAAACATGCTTTTCAAATAAATTTGAGAAAGAACCCATGGCTAGATTGAAAATTGGGAATTTTGGTCTCTAAATTACTTTTGAAAATCCTTGATTGACTCATTAATTGAATGGATAACTAAGACTGAAGGATCACCATAATTTTTTGATTCAGGACCCATGATAAATTTGAGAACAAACCATAAAAATCCATCCCATATCTTGATCCTTGAGTTTTCCCTCCAATAGTGGTTTGAGAGAATTTTGAAGAGAAGAGAGCTTTTGGGATTTTTATTTTTTTATTGGGTGTTGGGGTTTTTACTTGGGAAACGGGTTAAATAAGTCTTAAAAACTGTCTATAACCATCTCCCAATATTACCAATACACCCTCACACTTATTTGGACTTTTAGGCATGTCAAACTCAACTTTCATTATTGAAATCTTCGTCGGGGAATAAGTTCGCGACGCGGAGTTGTTCATGCATGATTTTTTTGAAAATAACTTCCGGAACAGGTAAGTCTGAGTTGTGTCCGCGATGCGGACCAACCTTATGACCTATGGAGGACCAAGTCCGTGAAGCGGACCTATTTCACGAAGGAACAAATGTTGTTGCCTTGGGCAGCTTGTTTGCCCAAGGTTGGGTCCTCCTCAAGGAACCTTTGGTTTATCCTTGGGGAGTTTTGTCCGGACGTTTCCACCAAAAATAATCTTGTCTACATGTAAGGAACCTCTCCTATAAGCATGAAACAACACATAAAACATACCAAGGCACACTAGAACACACAAGCACGTTTTAAAGGCTAACTTTCGAACGTCTCGGACGTTTGACCTCCAAATCACATCAAATCGAGTACGCATATTGTAAAACACTTATTTAACATATTTTAAACCTTTTTAGGTACATGTGAGGCTCTAAGCACCTTAATTCATTTTGAGGGTTCTAACAATATCCCCCACATGGGAACATTCATCCTCGAATGACACTTGGAACATTTCAAACACATCTAGGACTTCAATGACTCATAGAGAAGCTCACAACATTCATCACATCATCAAATATAAGTCAATGCACCAAACTTATAAGCAACACCAACTTCCATGCCACTTAGAACTCAATGCAACACAAGCAAGCAAAACCTTTATCCACTCACTTTCAAAATGCATCAAACACATAGGCTCTTGCCATGTTGATAGGAGGAACATCCTTATCCTAATCATAAAATGGTATTTACATTTCAATTCATTAAGAGCTCATTATGAAACAGCCATTAAGTCACATATAATCAAGTTCAACAACACTCAAGAAGATATAAGCACTCATACTCCAATGCACATAGACTTGAGTCAAGTAGATCCACGAAGATCTTTATCATTTATACATAATACTATTAATATCATACTCAACCTTACCATGCTTAGTTATGTTTAAGGAGGAATGTCCTTCTCCTCAACACACTTACATATCTTCATGAGCTCTTACACAAGCAATGCACAAAGGTCAATTTATTTTAAATGGAAATTTCTCAACTTTTAACCATAGACTGCTCTTAATTCCTTCCTAGTGAAGTCAAACACACATTACAACAATAGGAAGTCATTTAACATAGTTTCAATTCATAGCATAACACTAGCTCTCATAAACATGCATTATTTAGGGAAATACTTACAATTTACAGGGACACACAAAGACACAAGCTAGACATGCCTTCACTTTTCAAGAGTGATCGTACAATCATTATTTCCAAACTATAACGGTCACATAATTTTCAAGAGACTCATCATTTTTCATTTTAAGGAGACTCCATTTCCCATTAATAGCTTTAAAACACCACACATAAAAGTGTCTCATGAAGTTAAATGCACCACTAACACATCAAGATGCACAATCAATATGAGAAAACATGAATTTGATCAAAATCCTTTTTCATGCAATTTAGAACCATCAAAACATGCATAACATATTTTAATTTAAGACATACATAACATATGGAGAACATGCAACTCATACTTTAATGCAAGACTCCTATCATGAACAAGCTTCTAGGAACCATTTAGTTTAAAGCTCAAGTAAGAATAGAAGGAATATATTGGAATGTCTATCACCTTACTACTCACATCACCATCCCCTACTTATGATAAACACCTTTAAGTGCAAGTTAACCCAACATCAAGAGGAGCTTAGCTTATCAACCTTCATCATCATCACCTAAAAGTGATTCCCTCCCTAAAAGTGCTTACAGTAACTCAACATAGGGACATCAAGGGCACATAAAATCTTACCACTTAGGCACATTATACCCCAGTTGGGGTTAGCCTAATCACATCATTCCCTTAAATTCCAAGGCCAAGGCAAGTAAAAACCAACCTTTCATACTCTTCACTCATGAAGACTAGACATCATTGAGGGTTCTTACTCCTAATCTCACATCAAGGAGCCTAACCACTCAAACATCAAAGGATAATACCTCAAACATCATCATTCCTCTAAGTTCAACACCTAAAAGGAATCCATAACAATCAAGGTAGATCATACTACCCAACCACATCAGGTATCAACTATACCATAAATACCAAGGGTCATAAAACCTTAAGGGAAACAATAGAGGAGACTTAGCCATAGGGCCTGTTTCTTTTATTTCAATGCTAAGGTAAGGTAACTTCTAGGTTATTCCAACCCACATCATCACCCTACAAGGTAAGCACACTACCTTTCACTTCTAGGACAAAGCCTATATAAAGGACTCCAATCCATAGAAGGAAACTATGAGAACTTACCCACATAACAAAAGGGCAAAATGAAAAATTTCATAAACATAAGGGCAACACTGAACCATTAAGCAGATATAAAGGCAACATGCATCTTTAGCTATTTACCACAATTCTTCAAGAGTATTTCAACTCAAACCATGACATTATACTTGCATCATGCTTACTCATAAGGCAACTCATAAATCCCAAAAAGGAAGATCCATTCAACTATAATAACTTCTTTAAGGAGCTATAACCATATCATAGCATAAATCTTCACAAAACATGTCATTTCACCTAAATTACATATATTGACATAAATAGCATCACATCATCAAAGCATGCAAAAATTCACCTTTACACATACTCATCAAACAATAAAACGAAGATAAGCTTCAACACTCACCCTTTGTCCCTCAAGCATAGAGATATCATCGCATCCAAGCAATCACATCTAAAAGACCACCGGACAAGAAAACATAAGAGAGAGAGATTATAGATTTAAGTTCTATGGCACGACATGAGAATAGTGAAGAATGGAAACTCTATTGTCCTATATCCTCTCGCTCATGGATGTGTCGCGACTCACCACCAATGAACGAGACTCTACTCAACGTGGCAATATGAGACTTTGGAACCTAAAACCACTTTTATAAACTCATGCTCTGATACCACGTTTGTCACGACTGGGGAGTACCCCCTAGAAGTAACATGGCGTACTTGACCTCTTGGAAGTCTTATACAAGCCCATAGTTATCATTCATCGCATTTACATACGTAAATTTAGCAGAAAATTGAAAACTTTCATAGCAGATCATATGCTAGAAATATCACTTCCATTATATATAAAATATCATAAGTACATAGTTAAACTCTAAGTCTGTTTGCCATCTTAGACTCAACATCATTAGAGTACATTAGGGACACTTCCCTAATAAAATAATACATAACTAAACTATTGCATGACTTTAACATAAATTTGACATAGGATATCATTTAATCCTAAGGATACCTTTCTTTGAGTTTGGGAAACACATATAAAGCCCTTCACCAAGAGACATCCTATAATCATCCATAACCTACACTTTGTGTAAAAAAATAAGAAGAATGGTGTTAGTACAAGAATGCACTAAGTATGACAACGATGCAAAAACATGCATTTAAAAGGTACATTTTACTTTGAAACCATGCATCATGCGTTTTTGGGAAAACTTCATAAACTTTGATACAATAAGCATCATACAATTCACATACTTCATTTAGGCATATATAATAGTCATTATATCCCATAAAACCATTCATTGAATTTAAGGCACAATTAGAGACACATTACACTAAACTCATTACACTTTAGAGTAAGCTTCTTTTCCATTTACAGTAAACACTTTTCTTCTTAATTCCTTAACTTCCCAAGTAACTCTCTAGTGATGCTTGGTGCAATGTCTATATAATGTCCCATTACACTATCCACACTCAATCATCACCTTAAGGCCACAAGGTAATCATACTTACAACCTACATTAATTACAAAGCATATATACATAGAAGCATAACATCATAATGCACATACTTCACAATTGACCCAACCTACTTTATGAACCACATCGAAGGACTCATTAAAATACCACATACAAGTCAAGACTTTACAATATCATCATAAGAGGCATTTGTCTATCAATAGCATATTCAGTCTTCATTTCATTTAGACATCATGAAGACTTCACTCACAATCCCATTTTAAGCCTACTAGTTCAATGTACATGTGAATTCCCATAACCTCACACCTACTTAGTAAACCCATCAAGAGACTACAAAAATATCATTTACTTCATGCATTAACAAGGCAAATAAAGACAACTTCATACATGACAAGAAAGACCTTCTCAATATAGTAACTTAGACCCACATTATGCACATAAGGTAAGACCATATCATATAGACCTATTAGGACACATACCATGCATTTCATCACAACAAATAGACAACACTACAATGTCATGCATAAGATACATATTCATATAAAACACCTTCCTAGAACTCCTTTAAAGATCTATTTGTGCAATGCACAGGTAAAGTATCATACCCTCAACTACACTAAGCAACTTCCCTTAGGTATTCCTAGTTAGGGTCCATTACTTACTTCCATTATCCATTTTACTTTACGGAAACTAAAGCCTTAACCGACACTAAGACCATGGGTGCTAAACATGGAATTTGGTGTTGTAGAACCTTACACCAAGGGAAGGTGCTCTACCTTGCCAAAGTAAAACATCAACATCATACTAACATCTTAGGTGATATCACTTGCTCAATCCTTTGGTGCAAGCATAGTTTATAAATCTTGTAGGCATATATGGAAACATCACTCTATGCCATTTGCGCTATGAGGCTATCTACCTCGTGAGGACTATGGTGAACGTACATTCCTACATTGGAAAGGACACCCCTCATCTTCAAGCTCACTCGGTGCTAGGTTAATTTCCATCTAATGAAAAGCCATTATTATTCATTACTTTATAAAAGTAGTCTTTAGGAGATTGACTTCACATATGCTTAGCTCATAGGTAATACATGAGAGTTCATCAACGTAAATCATGTGAGAAGACCTTTCACATGGACATAGCATATTCAAGAAGCATCTAGTTTTGGATACTTTTGAGAAAACCTTTCAAAAGCCCCTCTATTTACTAGATCATCATACATGCATAATGGACATGTTTTCATGTGTGTGTGTACTTATATGTGAGAAAACCTTTCACATAAACACCTTTGACCCACATATAAGACATGTTCATCACTTAAACACTCATTCATATTCATGTACATATAAAATCAACCTAGGAACTATCCTATCAAGGCACACGTGTGCAATGCATAGACAAGGTCATATACCCTTGTCCATACTAGTAAACCTATCAAGTCATCCTAGTTAATAGATACATTCATACTTCATGGACATGTACTCTACATGCATAGTAGTAAACTTTACTGCATATGAGAATTATCACTTCATTAGACACCATTAACCTATACTACTTGTAAGCATGCATTAGGAGTGTGTACATTGGACAACATGATAACATAATGGAAACAATCCTAACATTAAGGTAGCCACCTTACAAAGGTCACAATACACATTCACCTAAACCATAGATAACTCACATATAGATTAATAGGAACTATAGACCATACACAACAACATTATAACAGAGGAGACAAGACATCTTTATTACTTTAAGCTAAGACTCCTAATCATGCTTAAGACCTCACATTCATGTACAGGTTCATTGGTAGGGGTCATGCTACACAAGAGTAACCAATCATCAATAGACCTCAACCATGTCAAAGGTATAGACTCCTAATCCTAACATCTTCATTCACATATAGAAAGCATCATCAATATAATCTAGATCACAAACTAGCATTGGATACTAGGCATAACTCTTCATATAGTGTGATCATTATGAACCCATGGCTCTATTGAAAATTGGGAATTTTTGTCGTTGAATCACTTTTGAAAATCCTTGATTGACTCCTTAGATGAATAGATAACTAAGGATGAAGGATCACCATACCCTTTTGATGGAAGACCATGAAAAATTTGAGAATAAACCATATACATCCAGCACATAGCTTGAACCTTGAGTTTTCCCTCCAATGGAGGTTTGAAAGAACTTTGAAGGAAGAGGGATTTTGAGATTTTGATTTTCTTATTGGGTGTTGTAGTTTTGACTTGGGAATGGGGTTAAATAAGTCTTAAAATTGTTTATAAATGTCTCCCAATATTACCAAAACACCCCCACACTTATTTGGACTTTTAGACTTGTCAAACTCAACATTCATTATTGAAATCTTCGTGGCGTACCAAGTCAGTGATGCAGACAAACTTTTTGACATATGGAGTACCAAGTCCGTGATATAGACGTAATTCACCAACGAACAAACGTTGCTGCCTTCGGCATCTTTTTGGCCCAATGTTGGCTCCTCCTCAAGGACCCTTTGATTTTTCCTTAGGGAGTTTTGACCGGACGTTTCCAACTCAAATACTCTCGAATACATGTTAGGAACCTCTCCTGTAAAATTTAACATTAAAAAAACACATAAAACATACCAAGGCAGAGTAGAACACGCAAGCACGTTTCAAGGGTTAACTTTCGAACGTCTCGGACGTTCTTGGACGTTTGACCTCCAAATCACTTCAAATTAAGTATCCAAATTGTAAAGCACTTATTTAACATATTTTAAACCTTTTTAGGAACATTTGAGTCTCTAAGTACCTTAATTCATTTTGAGGTTCCTTACATTAGTAATACTTCAAAAATGTCTTCTATAGAAAAACATAATTAAAGGCTAAGTCTCGAAGTCTTTATCTTATACATATGAATATCTTAGTACACGGCCCATACTTAAACATATTGAAGTATCTAAGTGTATTAAAATACATTCACAAAGAATACTTAACATTCATGATGTCCTCGAATCTAGTGAGGACATACCAACACATGCTTGAATGGAATTCTAGTATCCAAGCTTCACTTCTTGTACTCCTCTCCAGTGCCACCTACACCTTTAGAGATAGACAAAATATATGGAATTAGTATATTAGAATGTACTAAGTATGGTATAATGGATAAAATAATGATAAAAGGACATTTGAATAAAACATGCTCATTTTGAGTAAAATATCATAAATAAGTATAAGAGATCACATTAAGTAACCATAAGAACATATAGTAACATTACACAATATAACATAAATATCACTTCAATTCACATATCCATGAGACCCTCATACCAAAAGTGATTTTAAGGCTCACTTGGGTGAGTTATAAAGCGACCGCCCACACAATCCGTTCACACACACCAAAGTGATCATTTAGATTAGCTAAGATAAGATTATTCCCATTTCATACTTTCAACTCCCTACCTAGAATTACACTAAGACTCACCTAGGTAAGACATGAAGAGAATGCCCATACACCCTCTCCAAGCCTACCTAAGCAATCCCCAAAGCTACTCTAGATAAGTACCTTTTCATTACCATACATTTAAAATAGGTCATTAAGTTCATTAAACCATTTAGGATACATTTAACACTTAAGTACATTCACATAATGGTCTTGGAAAAGACCTAGGGAACTCACATATTAATATCTTCAAATCCTACTCATGCAATGTCCAGATAACGTCTCATTCCACTGCCTAACCTTCATAGTACTTATCTAACACTAGCATGTATCCTACATGATCACAATACGCAACAACAGACTTAGACCATACTAGCTAGGGATGGAATCCGGAGTCAACCCTACTCCGATAGAGGGTTTTCTACTTGCCAATGGTAGAACTAAGACACAAACCATGTAGGCACATGGTTTAGGAATATCAAGGGTTTCTTTGTACTCTAATCTCAATATTAACTAGAGGTACTCCCTAGCCTTTGATCTCATAGGGTAATTCAATAAAGGATCATATGAAGAGGTACCATATTTTGTTCATAACCAAATTATACTACACCTTACCAAGGAGGGTCCACTAGGGCTGCCTACAATGGTTATTAAGATAGATCAATGACTTTACTAAGGATGATTCATTCAAGCTAACCAACCCTAATTCCACCATTCACACAAGACGGATACCATTACGGCTTTCAACTTCAAGGATATCACAACCTTCTTTCTAAAAGGTTCCACATAAATAACCTTCTTTATTATATTCAAGATCATATTCCATTCATAAATATACATTCATGACAAAGGTTTTTTAGCCTACTAATTAAAGGATTCATATTCATATTCTTCATGTATCAAGTAAGGGACATAGGTCTACCTAAAAACACATACTTCATTATTATCTTATCACATGTACAATATCTTTCATTTAGCACATAAGGGCAACTTTAGAATACTACAAGTCACCGTAAACTCTTTCATAGAATCATCAATATAATTCTTCATGATGTTCATATAGTCAACTAAGAAGATTCACACTTCAACAGCAAGTATACACATATAAGGCATCACTATAGCCTATCATGATCACATATAATCACTTCGAAGAACACATACTTTTACCTCACATAAACATAAAGCATACAGACGTTCACAATACTCACATATTAAACTTATAACATGATAGTACCATAATTTATCAAGTAATGCTGACGAGGACACATTGTTTCACAATTCATAAAGTAATGTCGACGAAGTCACATTATTCACAAGTATTGAACATAAGCACCGCCACCATAAGTGGATCATACCAATCATCATCATAATTCAAGACTTATACTACACATATAGAGAAGGTTAGATTAACATACCACCATTCCAATCTCAATACTCCAATCCATAGCCAATTCAACCAACTCAATACATAAAGGCTCTTCCCAATAGCCATGATCATCAATTAAATCAAATAATCACAATATACAATGATCCAAGATAATACAATATGAATTTTTCAATTTAGGACAGCCTAATTACAATTGTAGCTTTATTCTTTTATAATAAAATATGCTAATTAAACTACACATGAAATCAATGCAATAAAGACATGATCAAATCACCCATAATATGGTCAAAATAAGGAATTCATGGTTTGCATTGGTTCATGGAGTTTTTTGTCTAAAATCATCAAATTAACGTCAATTCAATTATAAAACATTGATTCAAAACGTTTTATGAAAGAACTCATGGCTAGATTACAATTTAGATGTTCATCTTTTGAGCAAGTCTTGGAAAAAAACTTTGAAGACTGGCTCCTTGAAGAAAAGAGATTTAAGGATGAAAACCATACCTTAATTAATGCTTATCCACGAAATTTAATGCAAATTGATGGAGAAACCAAGATTCAAGCTCCAATCTCCCTTCAAGCTTCAATGGTGTTACAAAGAGTTCTTTACGGGTCTTGGATTTTTATTTTGAAATAATGAATTCATCTAAGTGTTCAAGACTTATAAACTCACTTGAAATACCCAAAATACTCTTAAGAAACCACCCAAGTAATTACAGTAAGGCAGTGTGAAATTCCTAATTTACCCTTGAGCTGGCCAAGATACCTGCAGATTTTCTATAGAACACAACTGATGCCTCGTAGACCAATTGACGAGATGTACTGGGCAAGTTATCAATTGGGTCAGAGACTCAACAAATGGGAGCTTAATCTCCCTAGCCTAATTCCCCACCTACGCCCTCTAGTTACGGGGAGTCGAGTGTCCTACCGGGCGTCGAGTGCCTTCCGTAGATTGGACTGGTTTCTGTAGTTTTTGGCTACAAGTTGGGTCCTCCTCAAGGACCCTTTTGTTCGTCCTTGGGCATTTTTTCCTTCACGTTACCAACCCAAATATACTCTAAACGTACAAGAATGTCTAAATAACCATTAAAATGCATCTAATTCTATTAGCAAGAAAGACCCAACAATAATATCAACACATATTTGCTAAATCACACCCCAACAATAGGGGTTTTTAGCCACACTTCAAGAAATAATCAAATATACAAACGAAAAAAGAATCAAATGGGTATAAGATGTTGAACCTTAAAAATGTCAAAGGAAGGTGAATGGAGAACACCGACTTTCCTGATTTGAAGAAGAACTTCTTTCTTCAAGCTTCCTCAAAACCATCTCCAATCTTGAATGAAAACATAAGAACAAAGTTTCTAAAATAAAATATTATGTATCTGATGTTTCAAACTCTCCAATGTCTCCAAAAACTCATTTTGTTCTTTCTAAATAATAAAAGTGTTTAGTAGTTATAAGTATCAGATTTAGTTTTGGTGGATCTATTCAGCGTCGTTAATCATGATTCGCCGAGTGATTCAGCGATTTGCGCTTTCTCTTATTCTTTGCAATTTGTTCCTTGCCTTTTTGTCCATGCATGTTGTAACATTGGGCAAAATAACTCTGCTTCGCGGAACTATTCGGCGAAACGCCGACTGCTTCTTTCCATCGCCTTTTGATCCACTTCCTTCAGGGCTCTCTTGTTCTATCAGAAGGAAGAACTCTGTTATACGGCTTATCTCTAAATGTTTTTGGCGATGCGCACTTTCCATCTTCAGTTCTTTTCTTCCGTTTTGCTTCAGTTTTGCGCCTTAGTGTCCATGCTTTTACGAAATCATCAAATACCTAAAACTTAGCAGTTTTTATCAATTATTAAGATAAAATATACAATCAAGGACACTATTTGCATTGAAATAAGTCCCTATATGAGTCCAATTTGAGGACTTATCAACACCCCAACTTAATATTTTGCTTGTCCTGAAGTAAAACATAAGTTCAACAATTTAAATATGATATCTCAAATAGTGCGACACAAGGACCAATCATGAATGTATAGAATAAGACTCAAACTACTCATGCATAGCTCAAGTGTATACTCAAAGATTCAACTTGTGACACACTAGTACCAAAGATTCAAACTCAACAAAAGTATCAACATGCCCGTACAAAAAGAATGATTCCATTTTCACATACGTAGATTTAACAATTTCCGATCAGGAATTAGATGCAACCTCATACTCACAAAGAGGAACACAATGCATCTCTTCACCCATAGGTTTGCCCTTATCTTCTAGTTTGACCTTCGGTTCGGTTCAATTCACTCATATCAAAAAGGTCTTTCTAAGGCTTGTAACGGGGCTGAGTGCAAAGGTATGGTCATTTGGGATCAATGACGTTTCTCAAAAGAGATTTGATTTCCTTAAGCTATCCCATAACTTACTTTCTAAGTCATTGGCAAGTGCTTTTTAGTCATCTTTTATTTCCCTTCATAGATTACTTTGAAACTCGATTTGTTTACATTTCGAGCTATTCTTTCACGACTTTTTCTTTTCTTGTTCTTTTAATTTTTTCTTTTTGGTTTCTTTTCTCTTTCTATTTTTTCGTTCCTTTTTTGGTATGGAGGGATTACATTTCTTTTAAACACCATGTGTTTGCGAGACTTCTTTTGTACTTCTTGACTTCTACTTTCCCTTCTCACCACACCCAAAACTTAGGCTTTTGGCCTATGTTGGCTATTTACTTAAATCATATCTCAAAAAGGGTTATAGGTAGTGGATAAAGTAAGGTTTAGGTTTCATCAAGGTTTATTAAAGGCAGAAGTAAGTCTCAAAGGCTGTTAAAAGAGTATCACACTCACGGGTAGGCCACAAAAGATATATATGTAAAAGTTGGCTTACACTCTTAAGAATTTCCTAAGATCATGTCAAGAGGATATATTCATAAATCAATTAAGCTAACTGGGTAAATTATCGGTTTATTCATGCAAGGTCAAAGGTAGGATCATCACACAAAGCAGTGACACTTATGTCAATAAGACAAATCACTTTCCCTAGTGTGCAACGGTAATTTCAAAAGAATCAATTCGATAATTGGCTAATCACAACGAGATGCCAAGAGTTTAAATATTGCCTATGTAACTTCATTTGTTCTCGTTGAAGCCGCACATTCATGTTTGTTGAATTGACAGCACTTTTCAAGTCATCAGTATTAATCAAAACCGAGAAATAAATTTGTACAAGAACAATCACTTTCCACACAAGAGGTAGCAAAATTTTCAAAGGTAAAAATTTTGTGATAATTTTTAGAAGGTTCAAAATTATTATGAAATTAGGATCCAAAAGAGAGCCATAAGATCAAACATCTGCGAAAGGAATTTTAAAAATATAGTTTAAAAAGACAACCCAAAGATTTATCAAAACTCATAAATACGCATTCATAGTCAACAAACTTGTAAAAAGCATAGTAAAAACAAGGTAAGTCTCACTTCAACACAAATATGAGCATTTGCCCTCAAATTCAAGCAACTGTAAGTTACTGCTCTAGTTAGCGACCATAGTGAAGTTCGCCAGACAAACCTACGTTTTTCCAATGGTGCACCTGTCCGTCGAATGAATCAGAATTTTAAGGTCTTGCAGGGATCCTAATGGCGATCCCGATAAGAATCACCAAAATTGTTGGAGATCCGCCAATAAATTATCCATCTCACATATTTTAACAAGGTCCAACATAAGGGACATTTAGGATCAATTGGCTGCTATAATATTGTGTGCAAATTGTCTATATGATTCGCCTACTAAACATACTAAGTATTTCCTGCAATTCCTTAAGGGAACCTTCCACACGTTAACCATCAACAACACTATCATCATTATTTGTAAGATACTAAAATAAAAGTTAATAAATGGCTTTTGAGTTGCCACCCAAACAGCACCATAGTTAACGTCGTGGCATGATCCATTAGCATTAAAAAACTATCAAAGAGGTACAATTATTCAATCACAGATATCTCCTAATAATCCCCAACGTACAGTTTTAAGTACTAACAATTTACCAAAAATATAGGTCCCTCTTTGTCCAAAACCTCTATGGCACCGTTTGTGAATACACGAGTTACTCGTAATGGTCCGGACCATTTGGATTTTAGCTTGCTAGGGAATAAACCTCAGCCATGAGTTGTTGTCACATCCGGGGAGCACCCCCTAGAAGTTACATGGCGTACTTGAACTCTCGGAGGTCTTATGCAAGCCCATAGTTATAATTCATCGCATTGACATAGTAAATTTAGCGGAAAATTTAAAACTTTTTATAGCACCTCATATGCTAGAATGTTTATGTAATGCCCTAAAACAAACTAAGGTGTACTAGAGATTGGTGGTTGTTTCTTAAGTTAAGTTTAAGTTAAAACGATTTACTTTAGTGTTCTTAGGCAGTGTGTGAAGTTTGGTTAAGTTTGGAGGTCAATCGACCAAGAACGTCCATGACGTTCGGAATGTGTGCCTTAGAAAGTACTTGTGTGTCTTGACGTGTTTGAGTAAGTTTTACGTGTTCGTTTTACTTGAAACTTGTATGAAATGTTCATAAGACCTAGAAGACTTAGTTAAGGGTTTTAACGTCTGGGAATGACCCCACCTAGGACCCACAAGGGTCCCTAGACGAAGGGCCCAAAGACTTCGACAAAACTTCCAAGAACAGTGCTCCATCGACGAGGTAGTCTACTGGGCGTAATCCCATCGATGCCCCATAAATTTGGGGGCGTAGTCCCATACTTAGTGGCAAGTCTATCCCCCCATTATGTAGTCTCTGTAGCCATCGACGACCAGCAGGACGGGCCGTCGACCCATCGGCGCCCAGTAGCTTGGGTCGTCGATTGGCTCATTCAAAAGCTGCTGAAGCTTGCTGTCAACTTGGGGTGTTTGTGTAAATTCACCCCAAGTCTTTTATAACCCTAGGTCCATATTTTTAGTGTTTTAAAGTTATATTAAGTTAGTTTTAATCCCTATACCTAGATAAGACCCCTCACTTCAAAATTCAAACTCTCTCTCAAAAGACAAACTCTCTCTCTAGGAGGGCTGTTGGTGATCGATTTCTTCACCAAAATCTTTTGGATTTCCCTTAGATAAGGTATTGTATCCATCCTTGAACTCTCTTCCATTCAAGGAGCCACTTCCAATGAATTATCAAAAAGGGTTTTCAACTCTAGTTTCCTCTACTTTCAACTCTAAATATGGGTCTTGCATGAAAACATTGCAAATGACTAATTAATGATGTTTCTAATGTTAGTTGATGATTGTAAGGTTAAAGATTCAATTAAATCATGTTGAATATTTTCTTCAAATGTTGGCTTAAGAAATGGATCAAATAAGCATGTTGGTGTAGAGAATGAACTTTTGTTTTCTTGTGTTGTTATGTTGGTTTAGCTACTGCCCTAAGGGCCTTGTTATGATGAAATATTGAGAAAATACTTATAGGTTGTTATGTCTTGGTTAAATGATGAGTTGCTTATATTGTATAGTTCTTATTATAAACTGATTTTGAGTGGTATGGTCCACCTTCTTGGTGGCGGTGTTTACTTGATTAATTGGTTATGTTTAGTATGTATTGAGGATGTGATCTTGAAGGTCTAAAATGTGAAATGAAGAGATATTGGAAATGGGTCTTGTATTGTGTTTGTGAAGCTTAAATTGTATGTTTGACCTAGATTATGTCTAAATGAAGTATATGATTATGTGAAGCATGTAAGGTGTGGGAATTGATGAATGAAGGTCTAAAGCATGTATAGAAGTAATGTGCATGAAACAATGCTTGTATGAAAGGTGTGCTCCCATGTACACACAGTGAATGTATGAAGTTAAGTTGAGTAAAAAGGGGAGTCTTTGGGTAAACACTCTTCGTGAGTTGAGATGAAGTGTTTAGTAGAAACCGCACTATTTCTAATGAGCTTTCCAAGATAGGTAGGAGGATGAATATACTTTGTGAGTTGAGATGTGGTGTTCACTAGTTATCCTTAACCTATAGTCTATAATGTTAAGAGTATGTGGGGAGTTATGCCTAGCACCGCGAGGATATGAAGAAGGGGTGGTTACACTTCGTGAATTGAGATATTTTATCCAATATACCTCTTGAGATGAGTACTCCTCGTTAGTATAGAATGAGTTACTTAGTAGCAATCTCTTTATCCCTTAACTATGTGCCCACATAGGTGTAGCTATTGGGAAATCCATGTAAAAGTTCAGAAGAATGATCTTACTCTAGGCAACTGAGGATCCCTCATCCGATAGGGGTTAAAATCGGGATTCCATGTCTAGCTCTCATGGTCTTTGTCGGTTAAGCTACCCCCCCAAAAAAGTAATGAAAATAATAAATCTTCTAAAATAATGTGATACCTATGTGAATTGATGAACTAAGCCTTCTAAAGGAACGTGCTACTTAGGGTAGGTGGTGGTATGGTACGCTACCTATCCATTGCACTAAATAGGACCTTACGGAAGGTGAGACTTGGTGCCAAACCTTCTAAAAGAGTGTACTACTTAGGGTAGGTGGTGGTATGGGACGCCATCGACTCATTGCACTAAGTATCCATTCCGAAAGAGATCCTTTAATGTTTTGTTGGGTGTCCTTTTGGTGACTTGTTCTCCCGAGGCGAGTAAGCTGAACGGGGTAGTTTTGAGGATCCCTTGGGTGTGAAATGAAGGAAGTGTTTAGACGTTTTTTTTCATGTTATTCCTTGGTGAATCTTAGGATTTATCCTTAGGTAGGGAAACTCCTACGAAAATGAGTTGACTTCCTCATTGGGAATGCCTTGGAAGTTCACCATTGTTGGAGTCTTTACTTCACTGTAAAGTTGTTAAACTCACTGTAATGACCAAAAATGGTTCAGTGAAATGTCGAGGTAAGTTTACTGTAAAGTGGGGAAGTTCACTGTAAATGCTCCTTTTTGGCTAAAATTATGGAAATCCTTCTTTAAGTGTTAAATGATGTTCATCAAGTTGTTTTGCTTCTAAATTCATGAATGTTATAATTATTTGGCATGAAAGCTTATTTTATCAAAATGTTCCTTTTTACATGTTTTTGCATATGCCATACTTAGTAAATTGTTTGTAATAACCCCATACTTTTCTATACCTAATCAGTATAGGTTGGAAGCTTTGAAGGTTGAAGTTGAAGCTTGGGAATTCTACTCTCTCAAGATTTGGTATGTCCTCATATATTCGAGGACATAGTTTATGTTTCCTAATTTTACTATTAATACTTATTATGTATTTTCCTTTTATTGTAAAGGGCCGTGTCCCTAAGATTCTAAGTTGTGTCTTTAAGTTGGCTTGTGACGATGATATTCTCTAAGTATTTATGAAAGACTTCCTTTATTTAATTATTCGTGAAAAGTTTTAAATTCCGCATTACTTTTCATGTCTTATGTAATGAACAATAGTTGAAGGGCTTGTATGATACCCTAAATGGTCAATATGCCTGGCCACGGTCCGTGCGTTATCCCTAACTTCTAGGGGGTTCTTTCGGGTCGTGACAGACTTGGTATCAGATCATAAGGTTTTGGGAACTAGTTTAGGGTCTAGAAATCGCACAAGCCACATCTAGTAGTAACTTGGTCATTGGTGTGAGTCGCGACACATCCATGGAAAAGAGGCTATAGGATGCTAGAAGTTTCACTTTCTTCTCTATTCTAATGTCGTGCCTTAGAGTTGGGTTCTAAAAGGTGTCTTTTCTCAACCTCTTCTCTTTGTGTTTATAGGACATGAATACGAGGAGATCAACCGTTAAAAGGAAGGAGGGAGGTGTAGCTAATGAGAGAATCCCTCTCCGTGTTGACCAAGTTTCTATGGAGGGCCTAGATGAAGAGAATGTGGAGGTTCCCCTTCAAGAACTTCAAGTGCCTCCGGAACACCAAGGGCCTCAAGTGCCTCTTATGGCTCAAGTTCCTTTTGTTGAGGGAAATATGACTAATGTGGAGTTGAGGGCTGCCCTAATGAACTTGACAAAACTCATGACGGCTCAAGCTCATGTCGTCAACAACCACTTTGTTGCTAGAGCTAATCAAGGAGATAGACCTCAACCAAATGCTAGTACACCCGCTTCTAGGATTCAGGATTTCATGAGAATGAACCCTCCTACTTTTCATTGCACTAAGGTGGATAAAGATCCACAAGGTTTCATAGATGAGGTTTTCAAAGTGGTGGATGCTATGGGTGTGACCCCTAGGGAGAAAGTGGAGTTAGTCGCTTACCAACTTAAGGATGTAGCTCAAGTGTGGTTTGAGCAATGGAGGAGTGAGAGACCCTTAGAAAGAGGTTCGGTTGATTTGGAGGAATTCAAAGAGGCTTTCCTAGATAGGTTCTTTCCTTTAGAGTGGAGGGAGAAGAATATGGTTGAATTCACGAACCTTCGTCAAGGGGGAATGAATGTGCAAGAGTACTCTCTCAAATTCACCCAACTCTTTAAGTATGCCCCAATGATGGTAGCCAACCCTAGGGCTAGGATGAACATGTTTGTGATGGGAGTGTCTAGCTTGGTGGAGAAAGAGTGTCGTACGGCAATGATTCTTAATTACATGGATATCTCTACACTCATGGTTTATGCACAACAAATTGAGGAGTCCAAAATTAGGGAGATAAGGCAAGAGGGTAAAAGGCCTAGGTCAGATTATTCTAGTCACCAAAAGCCTAAGATGAGGTTCTATCACCAATATTCTTCCATGGGTAACAAGGATAGGGATCCAAACCAACATTCCCAAGGTGGTGGCCACACTTTTGAAAGGGATAGGTGCCCTACTTGTGGAAAGCAACATTCAGGTAAGTGTCTTGCTGGAATGGATAGTTGTTTTAGTTGTGGTAGCAAAGGCCACAAGATGAGGGACTGCCCTAACCTCAAATCAAGAGGGAAAGATGTCAATCAAGCTTCCCTAGATCCTAATGCTCCCAAGAAGAACCCTCCCTATGAGATGGGAGCTAGGAAGAATAACTAATCCCGATTGATGATATTGGTAAGTCTTAACCCTTTATGATTGTTATTTTTAAGTTATGAAATGAGTTTATGTGGTTTTATAGTTCATATGATCATGTCATCTTGATGAATTCCTCTAAGAATAAATTTTTGAAAAACAAGAATGTTTGGCAGTGGCTACGGTGATGCTCACTGTGGAATTTTGTATTTTTGAAAACAATTTGCCTTGCCTTAATTGAAGTTTCAATGTTTGCAAAAGTGTTGTATATGGGCATGTTTAATGTTGGATAAGGTAGTTCCTCCATAAAAGAAGGTTAAGAATGAGTTTCGGAATTTGTGAAGTTGGTAATAGTTAACTATGTAGCTAAGTGTTTAAAAGTGTGAAATGATGCTTCTTGTTAGTTGATGTTGTGTTTTTTGATGTTTTGATCATAAGTGTAATTTGTTATGTAATGCTAAGTGAGTCCTTGATGGTCCTAGAGTTTTAGTGTCATTGGAGGACGAATGTTATTCCAAGTGGGGGAGAATGTAACGCCCTAAAACGAACTAAGGTGAACTAGAGCTTCGTGGTTGTTTCTCGAGTTAATTTAAAGTTAAAATGAGTTACTTTAGTGTTCTTAGTCAGTGTGTGAATTTTGGTTAAGTTTGGAGGTCAATCGACCAAGAACGTCCATGACGTTCGAAAGGTGTGCCTTAGAAAGTACTTGTGTGTCTTGAGGTGTTTGAGTGAGTTTTACGTGTTTGTTTTACTTGAAACTTGCATGAGATGTTCATAAGAACTATACGACTTAGTTTAGGGGTTTACAATCTAGGCACGACCCCACCTAGGACCCACAAGGGGCCCTAGATGAAGGACCCAAACACTTGGACAAAACTGCCAAGGACACTACTCCATCGACGAGGTAGTCTACTGGGCGTAAGCCCATCGTCGCCCCATCGAATGGGGGGACTAGTCACATACTTTGTGGGAAGTCTAGCCCCCCATGATGTAGTCTCTGAAGCCATCGACGCCCAGTAGGATGGGTCGTCGACTCATCGACGCCCATTAGCTTAGGTAGTCGATTGGCTCCTTCAAAAGCTGTTGAAGCTTGCTGCCAACTTTGGCTGTTTTGTGTAAATTCACCCAAGACTTTTATAAACCTCGGTTAATATTTTTAGTGTTTTTAATTTATATTAAGTTAGTTTTAAGACCTATACCTATACAAGACCCCTCACTTCAAAATTCAAACTCTCCTCTAAAAGACAAACTCTCTTAAAGTCACCATTGGAGCTAAAACTCAAGAAGGACTAGGAGGGCTGTTGGTGATCGATTTCTTCATGAAAATCTTTGGGATTACCCTTATATAAGGTATGGTATCCATCCTTGAACTCTTTTCCATTCAAGGAGACACTTCCAGTGAATTTTCAAAAAGGGTTTTCAACTATAGTTTCCTCTACTTTCAACTCTAAATATGGGTCTTGCATAAAAATGTTTCAAATGACTAATTAATGATGTTTCTAATGTTAGTTGGTGATTTTAAGGTTAAAGATTCAATTAAATGATGTTGAATATTTTCTTCAAATGTTGGCTTAAGAAATGTGTCAAATGAGCATGTTGGTGTAGAGAATGAACTTTGGTTTTCTTGTGTTGTTATGTTAGTTTAGATACTTCCCTAAGGGTCTCATTATGATGAAATATTGAGAAAATGCTTATAGGTTGTTATGGCTTGGTTAAATGATGAGTTGCTTATATTGTATAGTTCTTATTATAAATTGATCTTGAGTGGTATGGTCCACCTTCTTGGTGGCGGTGTTTACTCTATGAATTGGTTATGTTTAGTATGTATTGAGGATGTGATCTTGAAGGTCTAAAATGTGTAATGAAGATATATTGGAAATGGGTCTTGTATTGTGTTTGTGAAACTTGAATTGTATGTTTGACCTAGATTATGTCTAAATGAAGTATATGATTATGTGAAGCATGTAAGGTGTGGGAATTGATGAATGAAGGTCTAAATCATGTATACAAGTAATGTGCATGAAATAATGCTTGTACGAAAGGTGTGCTCACATGTACACACACACACACAACTAAGTAAATGTATGAAGTTAAGTTGAGTATAAAGGGGAGTCTTGGGGTAAACACTCTTCGTGAGTTGAAATGTGGTGTTCACTAGTTATCCTTAACCTATAGGCTATAATGTTTGGAGTCCGTGGGGAGTTATGCCTAGCACCGAGATGATATGAAGAAGGGTTGTGATGTACCGTGGTTTCACAGTACTTTCAATGCTTTTTCCTTAATTTTAGTGTGTGTCTAAGGTCTTTTTGTAGTAATTTTAATATATTTTTATCAGTGATTGCAGGAAAGCTATCCAAAATGGAAATGCAGAAGACTGTGCTGAAATCAGTGCAAAAGTGATGACCTACAAAGCCATCGACGGTCCGTCGACCCATCGACAGTCCATAGGTGGTGATCGTCGACTGGAGGTTCAAGCATTTGGAAGCAACTCGGGGAAATCTGACCAAGTGTGGGGCTACAGAAGGATCGATGGATCATCCTGGCAAACCGTCATTTCTAACAGAGAGTATTCCCTGTACCGGACTTGAAGAAATCATTAAGTATGGAAGGACGGAGGTATCGACGGACCATAAGTGAGACGAGGGACCATGTTGTTGGTCCGTCGATTGTAACAGAGCGGATGCAAAAGTGAAGGCTGAAGAAAAAGTTAATTGTGGACTAACGGAGGCAGTCGACGGTCCGTCGTTCCATCGATGGACCGACAGTTGGGTCGTTGACTGAAGGACGCGTTTTGGGATAGATTTTTCTTATGTAAAACTCTTTTTAATTAGGACTTTATTATAATAAATAGGGTTAAAAACCTCATTTTTGGGGTTAGACTTTTTATTGTTTTTCATACTCTTATTATTGGAAGTTGAACTTTGGATTTTGGGAATTACTTCAAATTTCCGGAATCGATTCTTACAATATTTTTGTTAATTCAAGTGATATTTCTGCATTTTCTTCAAACTTGTCAAAGTAAGTACATGAATTCTTATTTAACAACCATGAATTGTGTAATTCTAAGCATGGGTAACTAAATCCACAACTAGTGTTATTTGAACCATGAGTAATTAACAAGATAAAACCAGCTAAATAACAATTCTAGAATAGGTTCTTGCATGTATTGATAATTCTTTCATTTAGAATTCTTTTTAACGAGTGCACACGTTAGAACTTGCCCTATTTCTACTTGCCGGACCAAGGAGGTAGTTAATAGGAAAAGAATTATCAACATAGATTTAGTATACACTATCTAATAGGCTAGTCTCAATTGGGGCGAAGTAGTAACTTAGCCATATATTTAATATGATGCTTAATATGAGGTAAAGGTAAGGGTTAGTAATTCAACACACATAGCCGGACCAAGGTACAGGGTGAAATTCTCTAGTTGCCGGACCAAGGAATTAGAGATACATAACTTACAACTTTGCATGCAATACACTAGGAAATAATTTTTATAGCTAGGATTACCGGATTATGAACCTATGGGGAACACTTACACCCTAGTTTCTCTCATAACTTGATAAAGACCAAAGTTTTAATCTTGCTACTTGTTTACTTAGAAATAATTGAACATTTTTGTTACACAAAACCCCCCTTTTATTTAACTGTTTTCGGAAAGGACTTGACTAAATAGACGTAATCGTAGATTAAAGTTAAGTCTAAATCATTTTTCTCGTGGGATCGACGCCAACCTAACAATTGGGTTCTTTACTTGATACGACAGCTTATACTTCTTTAGGGAAGTATAATTTGAGTGTATCAAATTTTGGTGCCGCTGCCAGGGAAAGTGGCTTTTAGATTATTTTTAAGCACATTACCGAATTTTAGTCAACAATTTCGTAATTTTACTTTTTCTTTTTGTTTTTGTCTCTCACAGGTCTAGCTCTAGTGTATGCCAAGTACACAGAGTTGAGGAGAACTAATACATTCACTTGATCCAGAACTAAATCGTACACTTCGCAGAATAACCAATCCACACAATCCTGCTAACATTGGTGATGAGATCAACTGTCAACTTCCTCCGCCGGTTGATGCTCATAATCAATTGATGGTTAAGAACCCTGGTGAAGGTGATCTGAGGAGGCAACCTCCTGCCCCACACCCTCCAGAGTAGCATAGGGGAAATGTTAACATCACTGACTCTGACGGGCCACTTGTCCTACCTCCTCTACCACATGGTCATACTTTCGTGGTAACTAGTAGCTTGATGCAGATGCTGACTTGGACATGGACGTCATTGGGTTAAGAGTGTTCCCTCTCTCACTGACGGGAGAGGCTGCTATATGGTTTAATGAGATTTCCTATAACTCGATCTATACTTGGAACCAATTGAAGGATGTGTTCCTAGCACGTTACTATCCGGTGTCTAAGAAGCTCAACCACAAAGATATGGTGAACAACTTTGTGGCATTACCAGGGGAGTCAGTAAGTAGTTCTTGGGATATGTTCACCTCATTCTTGAGAAGTGTCCCAAACCACCGCATTGATGATGACTCATTGAAAGAGTACTTCTATCAAGGGCAAGATGATAATAATAAAGCAGTTCTTGATACGATTGCGGGTGGTTCCAATGGGGAGTGTACCTATGCAGAGATTATTGAGAAGTTAGAGAAAATATCCCAAAATAATAAAGCTTGGAGAACTAGGAAGTCGGATACTGGGATAAACACTTTTGCGGTGCAATCTAAACGCAACCCAGCCGCAGATGAGATTCTTGAAGATATGGCTCAAATGAGAACTGATCTTGGGTTAGTGTTGAAACATGTCACCGGGGGTGCGGAAAAATTAAATGCAGTGAACTATTTGGCTAAACCACCACCACCGGTTGATGACTACTACTATGAGGAAGACTCTTACGCAGTGAATAAGCAAACGGGGGGTTTCCGGCCGAACGCCCAAGGATCCAATAAGGAGAATTGGCGCCAAGGTCAAGGAAATCAAGGTCGAAACTATGGTAATTACAACCGAGAAAGTCATTACATTCAAGATGGAAACTTCAACCGCGACAACAACTTCAACCGGGGTAACTATGGTAACAAAAACGAACAGAGTGTGCCCTATGTTCACCTCAAAATTTGGAAAGTTGCTCCTAGGGATGGTGGAGGTAGTATGGCGTGAGTTGAGAATATGTTGCAGAAGATGATGACGAGGTTTGATGCTAGTGATGAGCACGCCAAATAGTTGAGAGGTGATTTAGCAAATATTGGTCAAAAGGTGGATGCACATGCAATCTCAATCAAGCATCTTGAGTTGTAAATGGCTCAATTGTCTTATACTGTGAACCCATGTCAACCGGGTACTCTACCTAGCAATACTGTTTAAAATCTGAAAAATGATGGACATTGTATGGCAGTCACTACTCGAGGTGGTAAGCAAACTATTGATCCACCTATGCCGTCTAGCATAGAAGATGAGATGAGAAGAGAAGATGAGGTAGTAGAAGCTAGTGGTGTGTTGGTAAATAAAGAGGTGAAAGAAGCAGAGTTGCCCCAAAAGGTGACCCTCATTTGAAGACCACCACCACCATTCCCGCAAAGGTTGGTGAAAAAGACCAAGGATGGTAAATATCGGCATTTTATTAATATGTTGAAACAACTTTCCATCAATTTTCCTTTGATAGAAGCTCTTGAACAAATGCCCGGTTATGCCAAGTTCATGAAAGATGTGGTCACTAAAAAAAGATCGATTAGTTTTGAGGATGATGATCGGATATAATATTGTAGTGCTATTGCTACAAGGTCTCTTGTGCAAAAGAAATAAGATCCGGGGGCTTTCACTATTCCATGTATAATCGGGTTATTACACTTTGCTAAAGCATTATGTGATATTGGGGCAAGCATAAATCTCATGCCTCTCTCCATTTACAAGAAGTTGGGTTTGGGTGACCCAAATCCCACTGCGATGTGGTTACCGATGGCCGATCGAACAGTGAAGAGGCCTATTGGGATACTCCACGATGTGTTAGTGAAGGTGGAGTCATTAATATTTTCGGCCGATTTTGTGATTCTTTACTGTGAGGTGGATTTGGAGGTGCCTATTATTCTTGGGAGGCCATTTCTTGCTGCAGGTCGCGCCTAGGTTGACATGGAGAAAGGACAGATGAAGTTTCGGTTGAACAATGAAGAAGCGACTTTCAACATTTGTAGGTCCATAAGGCAGAGTGGTGAGCTACAGTCGGTATCTGCGTATCCTATAGAGTTGAGAGTTCGTCGGAGGTACAAATAGAACAGCGTCTTGGTGTAGAGGCACTAGTGGTAATGATTATAAATTTTGAGAGTGATGGTATTGAAGAGTATGGGTCATTGGTTGCGACACCTGATTGAGGTGATATTCAGTTTAAACCAAAGAATTTGGAGTTAGATATGAAGTATCGCGAGTCTCTACCAGCAAAACCATCAATTGAGGAGGCCCCAAAATTGGAGCTTAAGGCTCTACCACCTCATCTGAGGTACGTTTTCTTTGGAAAAGGTGACACTTTGCCGGTAGTTATTGCGTCAGATTTGAATGTGCATCAAGTAGAGTGTTTGGTGGAAGTGTTGAAGAGGTTTAAGAGAGCTATTGGGTGGACTATTGCGGATATTATTGGGATACCTCCCAGTATTTGTTCACACAAAATCCAACTCATACCCGATCATAAGCCAAGTATTGAGCACCAAAGATGTTTAAATCCACCTATGCAAGAGGTAGTGAAGAAGGAGATTATTAAGTGGTTGAATGCCGGAGTCATATATCTGATCGCTGATAGTAGTTGGGTATGCCCTGTTCAGTGTGTGCCTAAGAAAGGGGGAATGACTGTGGTCCCTAATGAGAAAATGAGCTTGTTCCAATGAGGCTGGTGACCGGATGGAGAGTGTGTATAGATTACTGGAAATTGAATGCATGGAATGAGAAGGACCATTTTCCTATGCCCTTCATGGATCAGATGTTGGATAGGCTTGCAGGAAAGGGGTGGTATTGTTTTCTTGATGGTTATTCGGGTAACAACCAAATCTCTATTGCACCGGCAGATCAAGAGAAACCCACCTTTACTTGTCCTTATGGAACTTTCGCGTTCAAGAGGATGCCCTTCGGGTTGTGTAATGCACCGGCTACTTTTCAGAGATGTATGATATCTCTATTCTGCGATATGGTGGAGGACACCATTGAGGTGTTTATGGATGATTTTTCTATTGTTGGTGACTCGTTTGATCATTGTTTGAGTCACTAGGCCGAAGTTCTCAAAAGATTTGAAGATTGTAACCTTGTGCTAAATTGGGAAAAATGTCACTTCATGGTTAAATAGTGTATTGTATTGGGCCATCGCATCTCAGAGAAGGGTATAGAGGTTGATCGAGCCAAAGTTGAGGTGATAGAGAGACTTTCTACATCCATCTCTGTAAAAGGTGTGAGGAGTTTTCTTGGGATGCGGGCTTCTACCAGAGGTTCATCAAGGATTTTTCTTAAATTGCACATCCTCTGTGCAAGTTATTTTAGAAAGAGTGTACATTTTATTTTGATGAATCTTGTCTGAAGGCATTGGGAGAGTTGAAGGAGAAGTTGGTGTCTGCGCCCATTATTATTTCCCCGTATTGGAGCAAACCATTTGAGGTGATGTGTGATGCTAGTGGGGTTGCTCTTGGTGTAGTATTGGGACAAAAAAGGGATAAAATCCTTCACCCCATTTATTATGCCACTAAGGCCCTTAATAAAGCTCGAAAGAATTATACTGTGACTAAACAAGATTTCCTTGCGGTAGTATTTGCTTTCGAAAAATTTTGCTCATATTTGCTTGGCATGAGAGTTATAGTGCATACTGATCATTCTGCCTTGAGATATTTGATGTCATAGAAGGATGCGAAATCGAGGTTGATTAGATGGGTATTATTTTTGCAAGAGTTTGAGTTTGAAGTGAAAGATAGAAAAGGGACCGAAAATCAAGTTGTCGATCAGTTGTCCAGATTAGTGGATGAAGCTATACGAGAATTGGATGAAAAGACTGAAATTGATGATACTTTCCCTGATGAGCATGTATTGGCCGCTTCTCATGACTTGATTCCATGGTTCGCCGATTTTGCAAATTTCTTGGCTAGTGATATCGTCCCACCAGATTTGTCCTTTCATCAAAGGAAAAGTTCATGCATGACGTGAAAAAGTTCTTTTGCTATGAGCCATATTTATATAGGAGTTCTGTCGATGGTCTTATTTACTGTTATGTGCCGGAAGTTGAGATGCTTAGTGTTTTGGAGGCATGCCAGTCCTCACCTGTGGGTGGGCATCATAGTGGTGTCCGACTGCCCATAAGATCTTGCAATGTGGCTACTCTTGGCCAACCATCCTCCAAGATGCTGATGAGTTCGCCAAGGCATGTGATAGGTGACAAAGAGATGGAGATTTTTCTAGAAGGCAAGAGCTTCCTTTAAATCCCATTCTTGTAATTGAGTTGTTTGATATGTGGGGCATTGACCTTATGGGCCCTTTTGTGAGTTCTCATGGGATGAAGTACATTCTTGTGGCTGTTGATTATGTGTAAAAGTGGTGGAAGCCATAGCATCTGTAAACAATGAAGGGAAGTGTATCACCGCGTTATTGAAAAAGAACATATTTTCCAGATTTGCCACCCTTAGGGCCATTATTAGTGATGGGGGATCCCACTTTTACAACAAGTTGTTCAAAGATTTATTGGAGAAATATGGGGTTCGCCACAATGTAGTCACTCCCTATCATCCACAGACTAGTGGGCAAGTCGAGGTGTCAAACAGAGAAATCAAGCAAATTCTGGCAAAAACGGTGAATGCTAGTAGAATGAATTGGTCAAGGAGGCTTGATGATGCTCTTTGGGCCTACCGGACGTCATACAAGACTCCCATAGGTATGTCTCCTTACCAACTTGTATATGGGAAGGCTTGTCACTTACCAGTTGAGTTAGAGTACAAGGCCATGTGGGCGATGAAGAAACTAAAGATGGATTGGAATGAAGCTGCGGAACAGAGATTAAATGGGTTGAATGAGCTTGACGAGTTTTGCTTGAAGGAGTATGAAAGTTCAGCCCTCTACAAAGAAAAGATGAAGAAGTACCATGACCAAAAGATTGAAAAGCACGAATTTGCGGTTAGGGATTTGGTGCTTTTGTTCAACTCTAGGTTGCACTTGTTTTCGGGCAAACTCAAGCCCAAATAGACTTGTCCATTCTTGATTACTCAAGTGTTCCCTCATAGTGCGATTGAGTTGGAAAACAAGGAGGGTGCACGGTTAAAGGTAAATGGGCAAAGAATCAAAATCTACCTTGGGAATGCAGAGAATGCAAATGAAGTAGTTGAGGCATACCATCTTGATGAAGTCTGAGTAATCAAGATTCTTGCGTCGTGCCGCGACGTTAAATCAAGCGCTGATTGGGAGGCAACCCATTATGTATCCTCTAACGAACACTAGGTTTTTCTTGTCTTAGTAGGAATAGTCACATTATTTTGATTTTTACTTATTGTACTATGTAAATTTTCTTTTATTTCTTTTAAGTCTGATGGCTAGAAAGTAGTTTAGGGTTCGTGTCTAAACGATGTCCAGAAAACACAATAAGAATGGCTTATTGGGTGCTAAATGTACAGGGACCAAATCACCAGAAATCTGCAGAAATTAGTCTAGTGCACTGATCGACGGCCCAATCGACGGGTTGTCGTCCCATCAATGGACCGTGGATGGGGTCCGTGGATCCCAGGTTTATTTTTCAATATTATCTAAGTTAGGGCACAATCGACGGAGAAGTCGACGGACCGTCGATTGACTTACGATCCATCGACGGGGAATCGTAAGTTCCCCAAATTCAAGGACCCGACCCGATCTGGCTGGCTATATAATGAATTTAAACTCTTCAGTTACTTCCCCACCTTTTCAAATTCTCCCCCCTACCGTTTCCCTCCCTATATTCCATTACTACCTCACTCACTCACACACTAATTCACCCTTAATCTTCTCTGATTTCATATTCTCTCATCATCTCAACATTCCAGAAACCCTCATTCCTCTCATTCCCATCCTTTTCTTTCATTTTTCCGGTCTGTGTTCGAAGGCGTCCTTAGTGTTGATTATTGCAAAGTTCACACTCAAAGTCACTCCACTACAGAATACATGTATATCCTTCTCATCTGCTCCCTAATCTCATGTCATTTGTTTAGAAACCGAAGTGCTAGCATGTGGGTCTTGACTTAGGGACAACCTTGTCTGATTTAACTATAATTTGAGAGTGTCTTGTCCCTAAGAATGATGGCAAATGTATGGGGTGGGGGTGAAATGAATTATGAATGGGTTAGTTTTGTAGTTTTCCGACTTAGGGCTATTTAGTCTCTTAGAATCTACGATTGCAATTGGAATAATCGTAGCCCTAGGAATGACGAAATGGTGTGTTGATTGCTATAGAACATGTTGTTAATTGATGTTCTTGAATTTGTGTATGTTTGGGGTGCAAAGGGTGTGGAAAAAAATATGTCTCTGACCGACAGTATGAGACCCCATCTACGGACCATCAGTCAATCGACGGACCATCGATGGGGTCCGTCGATAGCCACACCTCGACCTAGTTTAACTCTGGAATGACGGAAGTGGACTACGGTCCGTCGATTGATCGACAGACTGTCCTGCACGTCCATCATTTCTAACAGAACCTTTGTCTCTAAAGCTTTCTAGATTTTGTCTAAGTGTCCAACGACGGAAGTGGACTACGGTCCGTTGGTTTATTGATAGGCCGCGATGCACGTACGTCATTTGTAACTGCAATTGCTGTGGACTTATAACTTCTGAAATGTACTAAGTGTCCACTGACAGACCCTATCAACGGACCGTCATTCCATCGACGGACCATCGATAGTGCCCGTCGTTAAGATCTGCACTTCTGCACTTCACTGTGTTTTGTGTTCCAACTTTGGTGTTTGCTTCTTTCGAGTGTATTGAATGATTATACTGGAACTAATAACCCTCCTTTGCAGGTACAAATGGTCCCCAAGCCCGATATTGTCTACTATCGAGGATGATCCAAGTCTGTCGCCTCTTCACGCCGGTTGGTGATTGGTTTGTCGGACTATGAGACTGATCCCGAATACGTGCCACCAGGGACCCAGACACCGACACCTGCTTCTAGGACAACTGGGGACACGCCCAAGAAGGTGGCGTCCGGCGTAGTCACTGCCTCCCAGTTTGATGAGGAGCGCACACTGACCGGCACACCGTCTGGGTTTACCGCGGGTTTTGAGGGAGCATCTGGCTTCGAGGAGGCTTCCAGGTCTGAGTCAGCCCACTCTTTAGGATCGCATGGTGCCACTTTTCCTGCTGCACATGCCCACTCTTCCTCGTCTGATCAGGACGATAGTGCGGATTCTACTCTAGCGCCCCAATTTGATGTCCCTGTACCGATTGCTGATCAGCCCAAGCGCGGTGCGTAGAAGGCCAATACTAGGTTTACATGGATGCTAAGCTGCTCAATGATAAGGGGGTGATGACTCGGACTCTGACAGTTGAGCGGCGGGTTCTTACAGGGAGTCTCCACACGGTTCCTTCTATACATGATCTCTTACCCACCATCAGCTCGAGTGGATGGCTAGGAGCGTGGGACGGCATAGTGAGGAGTTGGTGCGAGAGTTCTACGCTTTGTACGTAACGACTCTCCGGGATTCTTTGGATATGCTGTCTAATCCCGCTAAACAGACACCACTTGCCCATGTTCGAGTCCGTGGCCGCAGGATGGATATCTCTTTGCCCACCATTCGCGTTTCTTATACGGTGCTGATACAGATGTCACCAGGGACCCTCTCACCCACGAGTTCGACTACCATTGGAGAGGCAAGGTTTTGAGAGAGACCACAAAGAGGTGGATAGCCCAGCACATTTCCGTGGATCGTGAGGGTGCAGACTGGGTGCTAGAAACCAGAGGCCATATCAAGAAGGCCAACCTGACATTTGCTGTCAAGTTCATCTGGCTATTGGTCCGCCACTGCCTATCACCCATAGCCGCTGACAGCATTCTTGAATGGGATAGAGAAGTCTTGGTTGCTGCTATGGTTGCAGGGTTCGAGGTTGATTTTCTGAGGCTGTTGCTGGCAGTCATCCATGAGAGGGCCTTTAAGGCCTCGACCACTTACCCCTTTCCCTGTATGATTTTTGAGTTGTGCAGGTCTGCTGGAGTGCCCATTTGGCACATTTATGTTCTCAAGACTCCTACTAGGACAGTGGACATCGGTCTCATCTAGGATAAGGCCAATGAGGCGGCACCCAACAGAGGGCCCAGAGTAGAGGTGCAGCCGCTAAGTGAGAACTTGCTGGACACGGTTGAGCAAGCCCAAGGGGCTGATCAGAGCCTACCTACACCACCCCAGTTGAGTCTATCTCGGGCACAAGCAGAGACCCGAATTCCTCTCCATCTAAACCATCAGCAGCACTGTCCCGATTGCTAGGGTCCAGAAGTTAGAGGCCCAGATGGCCACATTGCTGCATCATGTCCATCCTTAGATGCAGAGGTCCATTACTGAGGCAGAGGATTGTATCGAGAAGAAGATTGCCCAGCAGACTCAGAGGAATATTCTGGCAGTCCACCAGCGCCTTGATGCGTTCGAGTTGAGAGTTCTCGCCCGGCCAGCCCCTACTATTGATTTGACTACTCTCCAGGATGCTGTGGCGAGTCTGAGGGCTGATGTGGATGGCATCCTGGATGTGCGGGTACCTGAGCTTGAGGCCACACCTGTGGAGCTTGCTAAGGATATAATGCTTAGTGAACTATTCCAGACCACCGCTGCGCCATCGCCTCCGCCACGTGAGCGTGTCAAGAGGCACCGGCCAAAAGATAGTGATGAGGCTTGGTCTAGGAAGAAGGAGCGCACTGAGTTGGAGGCCATGAGGAGAGCCTCTTTGGTAGATGAGGAGGCCCGGCAGATGAGGGCTCGTGAGTTATCTACTGGGGCGTCTAGCTCCAGGCTTGAGGATGTTGAGAGGAGCACCATTGAGGGTGAAGACATTGTTGCGGACACTACTTATGGTGTTGCTACTACTGATGGAGCGAGTTCTAGGCAACCAGACCCGGCTGCTTGTTGATCTTCGGCGCTATGCGCCTCATGATTGCTTTACCTACCACCTTATTATTATATTTCTTATGCATTGGGGACAATTGCATGCTTTCTTGTTGGACTCACGATCCTCTTTGGGGTTTTCTTGCCTGTGTTCTTCTTCCCCAAGAGACTGGTTATTTTACTGTTGAACCACCTTGTTTAGTATCTTGTACAAAGTATGAATGTTAAATCAGAAGCATGATGGCTAAATACAATGATATCCCATTCTAAAGAGAATGCTTCCATGATTAGGCATAGTGAATGTGAATGTGTTGGCGCTAATCATGACATAGAAATACACCATTGCATGACCCTCAATCTAAACTCGAACTAGGTGTCCGATAATCTGGTAGTGTAATGAGGTGTTAAGAGAGTGTGAGGAAAGTAGCATAGTCCATGGTTGGTACCTAGCCAGAACTTGCCAGGTTAGTCCTGCAAAAGTAATCTGTGTTAGTCAATTAGGAAAGGATCATAGGCCCTTGTTCAAATTAGCCAAATTATAGCCTAAATGAAAGAAAACCAAATGCAACTAATCCCTGTTTGATCCAAATATCTTGAGCTTACAATGAACCTTTCTTTTCTACCCCAACAAATATTTTCTGGGTATAATGTGTTGGCCTTGGTCCCTCTGTGGACATGTGCACCTCAACTTAGGACAAAAGCATAAGTTTAGGGTGGCTAATGAAGAAACCAATCTCGTCTTGGCCCTGACCCAACCTTGGGTATTGTGTACCTCGACTCATGTCAAAGCCATGAGTTGAGTGTGGCTATTATGAGTAATGTTCCGAAAAGTGGGGTTGAGAAGATTATTAATAAAAAAAAAGAGAAAATAAAGAATGAAGAAGAGAAGTGACTCAATTAAAGCTGAAATCAAGTAAAGAACTTGAAAGAAAATAAAAAAAATATTATTAATTAAAAATAAAAGAAGAGTCATTTGCACAAGAAAAGGAAGAATAGGGCATAATACACAATGAAAGAGGTAGGACTCTTAGTCGTAATGTCAAGGAGGGTAAAAAGTCATTAAGATGTATCTATATGTACCATACCTGACACTGATCCGATGTTACAAGCCAAGAAAGTCCCATCGTGATCCTAAGATTCTAATATGGTGAACTTAAAGCAGTGAAAATAAGGGCAAGCCTATGGAGACAAGTATCAATTAGGTGTGAATTTGTTCTGAGAGTGAGTGTTTAATCATAATCCTTATACTCAAATTTGAAGTCACTGTGTTAAAAAAAAGGATGTTTTTTTAAAGATAGGACACTAGTTGCAATATCGAAAAGTTTGTGCCTTAGTGAGAAATACAAGAGGAGAGGTGTCGGTGCGTGGTGAGTCAGTGTCATGGTCTGATCCACATGAAGAAGCCTAGTGAGCCTAAGAGTAAAAGCATGCACTAAAGCAATAAAAATTCAGGATTGATAGCCATATGATTGTGAAAGCTTAGAAAGAGAGTACTTTTGTACAAAAGGATTGTGGTGAGTCATAGTGCGTCGCTTGAGGACAAACAACGAATTTAAGTTGAGCGTGTTGATGTACCGTGGTTTCACGGTACTTTCAATGCTTTTTTTAGTGTGTGTCTAAGGGATTTTTGTAGGAATTTTAATATATTTTTAATAGTGTTTGCAGAAAAGCTGTCCAAAACAAAAATTCAGAAGACTGTGCTGAAATCAGTGCAGAAGTGATGACCTACGAAGCCATCGACGGTTCGTTGACCCATCGACGATCCGTAGGTGGTGATAGTCGACTAAATTTTTAAGCATTTGGAAGCAACTCGGGGAAATCTGACCAACTGTGGGCTACGGAAGGATTGATTGTCTGTTGACTGATCGACGGACCATCCTGGAAAACCGTCGTTTCTAACAGAGAGTAGTCCTAGTACCCAACTTGAAGAAATCACTAAGTATGGAAGGACGGAGGCATCGACCGACCGTAAGTGAGATGACGTACCGTGTTGTTGGTCCATCGATTGTAACAGAGAGGATGCAAAAGTGAAGGCTGAAGATTATACGTAATCTTAAGGGTCGTTTAGGCACATTTAGAGAGGGTGTATGGGCGTTAACTCTTTGTGTGACTTAAGTAAATCTTAGGATAGCTTTGAGTGGGATAATAACATGCTAAAGGGTGTCTAAAGTGAAGGTTTGCAACTTCACTGTACAGTGAAGAAATTCAGTGTAACAGTGAGTTGGGGTCACTGTAAAGTGTCTTCAAAAATTATGATTTTGGTTAAATGTTTTCTTATATGTTTCTAAGTTGCTAAATGTTGTTCTTATGATGATATTATTATATTTAAATTAAAAGATGCATATTTCTAATAAATGTCCGTTTTCATTATTTTTATGCATAAGCCATACTTAGTACATGTGGTTGTACTAATTCCATGCTTTTACCTATCTATATAGTTCTTGGTAGGTGAGGAGCATGTAACAACCCTAAAAATGGATATGCTATGTATTGCTTAATGTGTCTAGAATGCCTACGATTATATCGGGTTTACACGGATTGATGCGCGTAGAACCAGACCTCTGAACCATTGTGACAGCCAAGCCAACTAACCTGGGGATTTAGTTGATCTAGGAAAGGTTTGATCCAGCCATGTAGGGCTCCGGAATATGAAGATTTACCCGAATGAGTCTTTACTGAACTTAAAAAGGGGAAATATTAAGTTTGGAGGGTCTAGGGGTAAAATAGTCTTTTTCCAGGCTAAGGTTAGTATCGTAATTACCCTAAATATATAATTAATTATTTAATTAATAAGGTGGAGTGGCATTTTGGGGAGAGAGGGCCGAAAATTGGCCTTTGAGTGAAGTCTTGCTCCACCCGGGTTCGAACCTAGGTGGAAGCAATTATTTAAATTGTTTTTATTTAAATTGGTAAATTAATTTAATTAATTACTATCTATTAGCTGATTTATGAAAAAGGAAAATCAGATTTTTATTAAATTAATAAGGAGTCCTAGTTTGACTAATTCCCAAACTAAAACTCCTAATTCTAAAATTACTCTGTCACGCTCATCTCTCTCACGTCTCTCCACTTGTCTTTCACGTTTCTCTGCCAAACAAAAGTACTAAAGCAGAAAATTACTAAAGTTCTTCACACTTGAAGAACTCACACGAAAAAAATATAATCAAAACATAAGCAAAAACGTTAGGCAAAGGGAGGAGTTTCCGTCGAGCTTGGTGTTGGAGTTTCGAAGCATGAACGTGATTTGGAGAGGGTGTTGGACAGCAGGTCGTGTGTTGAATAAACGTCAAAATAAGGTATGGGTTTTGTGACTCTTGGTCCCTTTCACAAGAGACCCTTAGGATTCAGTCGATTATAATCCGAAAACTAGGATTGTTTCCCCGTTGCATGTCCCTGTCACTAGCTCCTATCGATGGTTGTAGGTTGGTATGTCTGCTGGTAGATATTAGGCATGTAATGTATTTTCGTGATGAATATGTTCATGAATGTGTGTTTGGAATCGTATGAATGATAACCTATGTTTTCCGAAAATATGTGTTTATGTTTGTGCAAAGTGTAGCCGTGATTTTGGACACGGATTGGAGCATGAAAATGACATGTTTATGGTTGTATTTCACGTGCATAAACTTGTTTAAATTGTGATGTTAATAAGTGATGTAAAAATGCTGTTTTGAGTGCAAATTTTTTATCGAACGTGATCTTGAAAATGCACCTAAAGAACTCACTAAAAACTACTTCAAACGTATATACAATTAACGTAAAAAGAGGTGAGCAAATAGGCTGCAAAAATGTGATCAAAATTTTCAGCATTGTGTTAGCTTAGTTTCGGCCAAAACAAGTATAACAACATGAGATTCTAAATGAATGAAAAATAGGTGAGGTCACTAGGGATTGAACCCGATACCTCACACGTGAAAAGCTCGAAAAACGAAAATAAAAAAAATGTGATTAAGGGGGGATCAAACCTTGGTACCCTTGACTGAAAAGTTGGTGAATTTCACTAAGGCTTATTATAATTAATTAAAATTTAAAAATGAGTGAGGCACACGAGATTCGAACCCGAGTGCCCTTAGCCGATTTTCCCTAAGTTAATAACAGAAATAAAGAAATGAGAGGAGTGGGGTTCGAACCCATCACCTCTCAATCAGATTTAAGGAATTAAAATAAAAATAAAAGGGTTGAGGTGTGTGGGAATCGAACCCACGACCTCTAGGTAGAATAAAAGGGGATTTAAGGAGAAAATTGAAGTGGGGCTGTGGGGTTTCGAACCCACACCCTCTCAGCCACGAAGGAGAGAATTAAAAGAAAAGAAAATAAAAGGAAATGAGGTTTTGGGGGTTCGATCCCACATCCTCTCAGTCCCAATGAATGAAAAATAAAGAGAGAAATCAAGGGGAAAAGGAAATGAAGGCGTTGGGGCTCGATCTTGGGTCCCCAAGCCGTGTGGATCAAACCAAAATAAATAAAAATGTAAGTGTTGTCCAAGGAGTTCGAAATGGGGTTCCCTTGCCCAAATTCCGTATTGATACATAAGTCATACGTGAATAAATGTTCAAAAATAATGTTGCCTACATAGATCAAAATCGAGATCTTGGCATACTTACAAGATGCATAAGTCCACATAATCTTAGGAAGATATGAATCACTTAAACTAACTATGAATGAAGCCTCATGGCTTGTATGTATAGACCCATAAGTCTAGCATACGTTTAAAGTAAGTGAACCTAAGATGTATGTAATGAAATGATGAAACCCTAGAAGGGTTAAGTAAGAATGTGAAACACACTAAATGGCCAAGTGCATTGGCATACGATGAAATGAACATTCACGTAAAAAGGGGTGAGTAATTATGAAGAGCAAATGTGCTAAAGTTAATGAATATGGTGACAACATGATAAGAGGCTAATGTGAAAGATGAGAGTAGTCTCAAATGAGCCTAAGTAAATGTTACGAAAACATACTCACCTATGAGAGTGTAAAGCTAAAGTCTCTATGAACACTCTAATGAAAGTATTGAGATTAATGTGTACTTAATACTAATGATGAGATGAGAAATCATCTATTGAGCTATGATGTCGTCATACTACAAGCCAACTTCCATGAAGTATCAGTTAAATGTAACGGAACTTTATACTGAGCACCGATGGGCTAGCTATGAGCGGTGATGCCTTATTTTGGGAAGGGTGGAGGTTCACGTAACTCTCATGAGATGAGACTTTCCGACATGTCGGGTATGGGTCTCCTTATATCTACTATTCTTTGAACATATACTGCCAATATAGGGATCTAGCAGGGTTCAATCCCCTATAGCATATTTTGGGTCACTTTGGCCAGTGATTCCACCTCTTTTCGGTGCAGGGAAGACAATGGATTTCTTGATGCTCAGATGATCTATGTCGGTTAAAGTTAAAGTTCCCCATGAATGAATGAGGCTTGCCTCAAATGATGCACATAATGAAATGAACGATACCAAAGGTATTAGGATGGGATAATCAAGAGGTGAGCTAAACTCAAGTAATGACACTAGGTTATTCTTGGTCATTGCACAGCAATCCCGATGAGAGTCTTAAACTACATCCTAGGTATGGCTAGTGTTTACACTAGCTTATGAATGAATGAAATGAAGTACCTATGAATGAATTAAGAAGACTCTGTGTTTGCTAAAGAAGACTCCCTAGTTGAGGTTCCATATGTTGAGCCCTCATTTTGGGAAGTCCTAATGTCAAGTCCATGATTCCAAGCTCTCATGACATATGAATGAATCTTATGAACTACGTGATATGATATGTGCAATATGTTATGTGCTGCTTGCAAAAATGATAAGTATGATGATGCATGTTACTCTCATGTCATGACTTTCCTAATCCAAATTTGGCAAGTCCACTGACTTTCCTAATCCAAATTTGGCAAGTACACTAACTTGACTTTCCATAAATCATGTTGTTAGGAGAGAGCTATTCTTACTCATGCATGTCCTTGGTGTGTGCTTGCATATACCCATACTTAGTACAAGTGTGTACTAATCCCATACTATATCTACTTTTAGGTGCAGGCACAGGTGGACGTTAGAGCTTACACTACGATGTTGTAGCTATCTGGACGTGGAGCATTCATCCATACATGGTAGGCCCTCATGATTTCGAGGAAGCTGTCCCATTATATTCTAGCTTAGATATAGGTTTGAGTTAGTGGAGTATGTTCCACTAGCGTTTCTTTCTCATTTTATTTCAGACATTGTATTGGTGCCATTTTGGCAAGTATACACTTAATGCAATATGGGACTATTTCTTTAATTTGATGATCTTAATATTAGATGGTTCATTGTGAACATTTATGATTTTAAGTAAAATGTCTTGCATGAATGTTAAGTAACAAAAAGTTCAAATTTTCCGCTAAAATTAACCTAGATGAAGTAACAATGACGTATGTAGGCTTGTCTACGACCTCTAAGAGGTCAACGACGCCGATCTCATCTGGGGTCTAGATTCCGATCGTGAAAGAGCATATTTGGGAAGAAGACTTGGATTAGAAGATCTTTCAAGTTAAGTTGAAGTATGTCCTCATTTAACTCGAGGGCATATATTTCTTTAATGTTTCGTTTATGAAGTATTGTAATAGACTTATTAGTACTATGTTTCTATTTCGTATGGCCCGTGTCCCAAGTACTCTTTTGTATTAATATGATGAGATTGAGACTTAGTATTTCCTATTACTTTAATATTAAAGAGTTTTTAAGACTATGATATTGTTTTATGAAAAGTCTTAATTCCGCACTACTTTTTATTATGCTTATGCGATGAATGATATGAGAGGCTTGTATGAGACCTCCGAGAGGTCGAGTACGCCGCGTCACAATCCGAGATTGTGCCCTAACTTCTAGGGTGTGGTCTCGGGTCGTGATAAAGCTTGGTATGAGAGCATAGGTTGGTGAAAGTAGTCTTAGGAATCAAAAAGTCTCATCAACTCATGTCTAGTAGAGTCTTGACCATCGGTGTGAGTCGCGACACATATATGGGAGAGAGTCTATAGGACGATAGAGTTTCCCTTCTTTTCTACTCTTATGTCGTGCGGTAGAGTAAATGTTATGAGTATCCTTCATAATGTGTTTCCTTCTTTTTCTAGGAGATGAATACTAGAAGAATGGCCGCTAGAATGTTGGAAGAAAGGAGATTGAATGAGGAGATTCCTCCTCAAGTTGAACAAGTTCCTCAAGATGGTCAAGGTGTCCAAGGTGCTTAAGTGCCTCCCAAAGGTGATAAAGTTCGTAATGTGGAAGGAGGTAATGAGGTTCCGATTGTTCCCCCGAAATTGAATAATCAAGATATTAGAGAGACTTTGATTTCTTTAGCCTGAGCCATAACTACTCAAGTGAATTTGAGTATGGTGCCTAGGGTTGTTGAAATCACTATGACCTCTAGGTTGAGAGACTTTGTGAGGTTGAATCATCCAATCTTTCTTGGCTCTAAGGTAGATGAAGATCCCCTAGAGTTTCTTGATGGTGTGTACAAGGTATTGAATGCTATATGGGTTACATCTAGGGAGAAGGCGGAGTTGATTTCGTATCAGTTGAGATATGTGTCTCAAATTTGGTACACTCAATGGAAGGATAACAGGCCAGTGGAGTCGGATCCTATTGAGTGAGAAGAATTCAAGGAAGCTTTTCTTGGTAAGTACTTTCCCCGTGAGAGGAGGGAAGTGAAAGTAGAGGAGTTTATCAATATAAAGCAAGGAAATATGAGTGTTGAGGAATACTTTTTGAAGTTCTCAACTTTGTTTAGATAAGCACCATCCCTAGTGTCTAATCCAAGGGATGAAATGAGTGACTTAGTGAGGGAAGAATGTCGTGCGACTATGCTACATGATGATATGACCTTAGCTAGACTCATGGTGTATGCACAATCAATTGAAGATAATAAACTTAGGAGGATGTCAAGGAATTTGAAAAGGAGTGTTTCTAGTGATCAAGTGCAACCTAGGTTCAAAAAGAGGGTTCAAACTCAAGGTGGACCTAGTGTTCCTAAGGTGAAGTTTGATAAAGGAGGTGGTTCTCACAATGACAAACCTACATGTGCCACTTGTGGTAAGAAACATTATGGTGAGTGTCTATTTGGTAACGGTAGTTGCTTTGGATGTGGAAAAGATGGACATAAAGGTAGAGATTGTCCTAACATTGCTTCTAGAGGAAAAGAGGGTAAGAAAGTTGATCCTATTGTTCCAAAGGATGATGCTCCAACAAAGAGGCATTTCTATGCACTCCGGACTAGAGGTGAGAAGCCCGATGAGAGTGATGATGATATTTGTAAGTCCTTGTCTTTCTCTTATTGTGATATGGGTTCATTATAGGTGGGGGATTATGGTGAGTAGATGGGATGGAAAGTCCTAGAAGTGTTGCATGTGCATGGTGTTTAGGAGTATGTTTAAAATTGAATTTCATTAACTTCTTGCATTGTGTGTTTTATGAAGCTATGATCAGGTTGTAAAAGTTATTTATATGATGTTACCTTGCATATTATCATGTCTATATCATGAATTGCATAAAAGTTGCATTATTGAAAAGTTTATTAAAATCACTGTAGACTGGAAAACTGCTCACTGTTAAAATTTCAAAATTTGACTAATTGTTTCTTTGGTCTAAAATTTTTGTAATATGGTTAGAACTGATTTGTATGAGTATAATAATGAATCTAAAATGAGTTTTCACTATTTAGAATGAATCATGTGAGTTTTGTAGAATAATGAGTTATAGAAGTGTATTCTAGTTTCTTGTTGTGTTGTGAATCTCTTAACTATGTGAAATTGATGTTTTCTCCTTGATTGTGAGTTATATGGTTTGGTTACATGCTGCTAGTTAAATATCTATTCTTGGAAGTGTTCGTAGAGTGGCAAGTGTCATTCGAGGACGAATGTTGTTCAAGTGAGGGAGATTGTAAGACCTCAAAAATGACATAGGTGAAATAGAGTCTAACATTGTTATCAAGATGGAATAAGGTCCTAAAAATGGTCTATATAGTTTTATAGAGGCAGTATCTAAAGTATTAGTTGCATTGGAATTCAAACGTCAAGGGACCACCAAGACGTTCGACGACTAAGTTACCTAAATGCCTCATATGTGGTTCTATGTGTTTATGTGTGATTCATGATGTTGTGAAGCTTTTAAATGTGTTTACATGGTGTTTGTAGTCAGTGTGTCATGTTTCGAGAAGTTTGGAGGTCAAACACATAAGAACGTCCATGGCATTTGAAAGATGTGCCTTGAAATGACTTTGTGTGTCTAGGCATGTTTCATTGAGTTTTACGTATTCGTTTGGGTGAAATTCATGTGAGAGGTCATAAACTTGTATACGGTCATGTTTGGGTTTGAAACGTTTGGGAAAACATCCCCAAGGAAGATCCAAGGGTCCTTGAGGAAGGACCAAAACTGTTGTCCATAACTGCCAAAGGCAGTTCACCTACGGATGGCAATCGACGGCCAGTGGCTTGGTCGACTCCCCGTAGGTGGTGGGCGTCGTTTGGGACTTAGACTGGGGAGCTAAGATCCCAGTTCCAAGTCTCTGAACCCATTGACGGAGGCCAGGACGGCCCGTAAGTGGACCTACGCCCTGACGATGGGAAACCATTGATGGTCACTGTGGCCTACACGCAGCTTCACTATAAGTCAAGGGGTGAACTTGTAAATTCACCCCACTTACAAATATAGAGTTTGGCGGTTCCTAATATGTATATTGGGTATTTTAAAGGTGTTTATAAATCATTAACACTTACAAGATTTCATTCTTCAAAATCAAAACCCTAAAATCCCTTAAGAATTCCCAAAGACTCCATTGAAGTCCAAAGTCAAGGAAGAGCTTGTTGTGACGAATTGAGTGGAGATTCTTCATCAAATTGAATAATATGCTTCATTGAGGTATGGTATTTGACCCTTGAAACTCATTTCATCAAGGAGCCCAACTTTGAAAGATGTTTTCTAATGTTTTCAAAGATGAATTGTCCAATTTCATGATTCTACCATGGGTTCTTGCATTAAAGGTTTTTAATCATTGAATAGTGATTGAATTGTTGTTATTACATGATTTTAACTCAATCTACCTATGAACCCTGTAATTGATGAACCCTAGTTTTTGACTAATTTATGGGTTACTTGATATTGGTCTAATATTTATGAATTAATGTGTAGTTTCTTATGACCTTTCTAAAGATGTAAGAATTGTATTCAATTTATATCTAATTTGTCTTAGATTGATAAGTCTGTATTGAGTTGACTTAGATTTCATTAGGAATTATAGTTTATGCATTGAATTGATGTACATGGCCATGGGTAAGGGCCTTATGAGATTGAATTGGATGATTTGGCATTGGCTTGAAGTGTTGATGATGAAGTGGTGGTACACTGCCCTATATTACTTTAATTAATGCTAATTAGACTTCAATTATGTTGTGATTGCATTGGTCCACTTATGGTGGCGGTGTTATGTGAATTGATGTGGCCTTGTCGGCGTTATTTTTAGTATATTGACGATCATGGCCTTGTCGGAAACTACTTGAAGTTATATGGCTATTTGTGCAGTTGATTATGTGAATTATGATCATATCTACCTATATGTGAAAGTATGTGTTAGTCTATTGATGCTATATAGGAGATCATGTTATGCTTTGGTTATGTGTTAAATGTGTACTCTTAGAGTTGATATATGGTTGTTCCTAACTTGGCTATATGAGTCTATAATGGTTATGTAGATTATGTTAAGTTAACAATAGATTGACTAAATAATGTTAAGGGTCATTATTTAGTGTCTAAAGAATGTATGCTATATGTGCTAAAAGTGAAGTATGTGGTGTCTAATTTAGGTAGACTTGTGTCCTTTACTTGATGCTTGTATGAATATGAATATGTGATATCTTGACTTAGGAACCTAAAGAGTCTTACTCTTGAATGAATGAATGTTAGGTGAGACCTTAAATGATGATAAGAGGGTCCTTTATGTGAAACCTTGAACCAAGTGGTAAGGTTATGAAACTTGAAGTCGAAAGACGTAATGGTATCCTTCATTTAATGAATGATGGACTTAAGGTTGATTGGATGGAATGGCATCATATCAATCCTTAGGAAAGTCATGATGAGCTTCTTGTCGCCATAGTGAGATAGCCCTAGTGGACCTTGCTTTTGTAGGGTAAATGTAATTGGGTTATGAACTTGATATGGAACCCATTTGTATGAACCTTAATGTGATTAAATCTATGAGAAGAAAGGCTAGCACCGAGTGAGTATGGTAAGGTAAGTACTTCTAGTTAAAGAATGAGACTTTATTACAAAGAAGCCCTTCATATTTCCTTAACCATGTGCCTACATTGGATGTGTCTAAGTTCTACCATTGGCAAGTAGAACAACCTCATCGGAGTAGGATAGAACTTCGGATTCCATGTTGTGATACCATGGTCTATGTCAGTTATTGCCTATTCTCATCATATGGGATACATACATTAGAGAAGTTATATGAGGTTTAGGTGGTGGTATGGGACGCTATCTAAACATTGCACAATAGGCTTTGAAGATGTTAGTAAGAGTCCCTAGGTCTTCTCCAAGATCATTATTTGAATGTCCTTTATGCGATGTATGTCTCTTAAATGAACTAATGAACTAATGAATTAATGATATAAAGTATGTAAATGAATAAGTAACTAATCTAAAGTGACTTAAGGATTCCTTGGTTAAAGTGTGAAGAGGGCATAAAGGATGATCTCTTCATGTCTTATCTATGGAAGTCTTGAGAATGACTCTAGTTAGGGAAGATGTTTGGTGTTGTAGACATGATCCAAGCCTTAGGTAGTCTTAAGGACTATTTAAGTAAACTTGAAGAGGTCAATCATGGACATTATCTTCTTGATTTACTTAAGTAGGTCTTTTGATAGCCTTTGGAAGGAGAATGTCATATCATCTATGTGTTGGTGTGCTTAGTGAGAATAATTCTATCCTAGGGAGTCTATAGGATTTCTTGAGTGTGTGTAAGGGATTGAATGGGTGGTTGTTTCACTACTCACTCAAGTGAGACTTGGAATCACCTATGGTAGAAGAATCTTACATTAATGTTTATGATGCTTTGTAAGTGTGTATGTGACTCATTATACGTAATCTTAACGATCGTTTAGGAACATTTAGAGAGGGTGTGTTGATACTCAATTTTGACCCACTCTTATACGATTAATTCACGTGCTTCTTAATACCAAAACAACTTAGAATAATTAGATTTATAAAATCCAAAATATTTTTTAAGTTTATTTCTGAATAGTTTTGTCATTTTTATAAGTTTTAGATAATATATTTTCACATGATTATATATATAACTAATATATTTTATGATTATTCAAAAATCGTCTAAAGAAAAGAAAAGAGATTTTAGTTTTAGTAAAATATTTAGACAACTAGTGTGGTTTAAATAATAACTTATACTTTTATGTTAATTAGTTTATAGTTAAATTAATTATTTTATATTGTTAAACTTAAGAAGCTTGTTAATTAGTTGTATTAATTCGTCTTATTTTTAAAATTTAATCAAATTGGCCAATTATAATTTACTTTGGCTAAATTTATAATATCCTTAACAATTTCCAGCAATTGTCCTTTAACTCCCAAGCCCAATCTTTTATCCTCCTGCAGCCCACTTTGATTAAAATTCCAGCCCATTTATTTCTCATCAGCCCTTTTTGCCTCCAACTTCAGCCCATCTCCCAAATAAGTTTTCTCTTTTGTTTTCAAATTTCAGAATACCCAGCCCACCAATTAATTCCCTTACCCGGCCCAAAATCTCGCTCACAAAGAGCTCAGCCACGCGATGGACAGGAGAAACAACAAAAACGTACAACAGCAAAAGAAAACGATGACCAGCGACGACGTAACTCAACTCCAAGCAATTTCGCGCGTGATCGACGTAACAACCCCGTCCACGCACCTCACGCAAGAGCACGCAGTGATGAGTTCACGGAGATACGCGGCGTTAGACGGAAAATGAAGGACTGTTACGCGTTCTGACTTCTCCTGCTTTCTGGTACGAATTGGTACAACGAACAGGGCAAAGTGGCAAGATCTCGTGATCTGTTCGTCCTTGCCAAGAAATCGAACGCCCAAGATCATTTTGCCGTTGAGCATTTGTACGGTTTCAAGCAGAATTCCAGCGGGCATCTTTATCAAGGGATGATTCGAATTTCGAATTGGAGGTTCTCTCTCAATCCCTTACCCCTCTTTCTGTTTTTTTCTCAAACCCTATTTTCCCCTCCTATATAAGATCGTTTCTAGTGTTCAAAGAGAGGAGGGAGAAATTTTTGGGGAGGCAAAAAATTTTGAGCAAAAAATTGTTAGAGATTTTGAAGTCAGAAGTTTTCTATTCTTTAAAAAAAAAAGATAGTAATACTAGACAGAATAAAAGAGAGTTAGCCAAGGGTTCAAAGAAAGGGACATTCAGGCCAAAGTTTTCTGTGAAAATTTTTTGTTTAGTATCTGTTCCCCTCTATTTTTACTTTGTTCATTCGAGTTTCTTTTGGAATTTTTCTTCAGTTTAGAAGTTGGTCCTCTCCCTTCTCGGCGAGTTCCAGGAACGCTGATCAGAAGAAGGTAACCCTCCCTCCTTCGTAATTTTTTTTTCTCTTTCTTCTTTCCTCTTTGTTTTCTCCTCTCATCTTCTACGTTTAAAAAATGATTTTTGAATGCTTTGGAAGCCTGTGGTGCTGTTGTTTGTTTAGTTCGCATAATAATGCGCATTGTTCATGTTGTTTTAGTTATTTCGAGGTCTCCCATTAAGTGTTGTTTTCAATTTTGTTTATTCGTGTCTAAATCCATAGTTTCTTTGTTGTTCACCTCAAAGGCATATCACTAGTTCCCCTCCCTAATTCGTGTTCTCACTGTAAAGATATCGTTTTATTTTATTTCATTGATGTCCTTAATGGTATGCATTGAAAGTTGTGGTTTAGTCGTGGAACTCAAAATTACGTGATGTATATGAGTTCGACTTGCATAATATGATATATAGGCTTTTCTTTGCTCTTATTACTAGTTCATCAAATGTCCTATTGTATCTGTTGCATGTTGTATCTTTCGTGTCTCTTGTCTAGTAGAATCGATTGTCTATTCCTATGCATAAGTTAGTACGAGATGATGGAATGTCTTTTGAAGTTGGTTAGGTTGTTTCTTCCCTTTTCACTGTTTCTCTATGTTTCTACCCATCTTTGGTTTAGTTATCGGAACATTCCGCTCGCCTTAAGGTTGGTTGTTCGTTTGTTAGTCATGTTGTTTCAAGACTGTTCTCTGTTAGTTGAGACAATTTGTCTTATTTTTTTGAATATATCCTTAAGTGTCAAAGAAGTTTTGTCATTTCTCTAGAATACCTCCGAGTATGGGTTAGCAATTTAAGTTCATTGTCATGTCTATTCGAGATTTTTAGGATCATCTTGTAGCATGAAAATTTTGGCCCATTTAGTACTTGACAATAACCTGTTTCTCGGATTCGTCTATCCTTTCTTGCTAGCAGATAATCTTGTTTTTTTTAACCTTAAAAAAAAAAAACCTTTTCAGCATGAGTGCTATTTTATATTACTGATTATATTCTTGTCATCTTTCTATTCCATGTTTCCGATTTAAAAATGATAGGATAGGCCCCCTACATAGTAGATTATTGATTTAGTTCGAATTTCCTTTGATGTTGTGTTGCTATTTATTCCCTCTCGCAATTTTAAATTCAATGATCTTTGTCTTGAGTTTTCTGTGGGTCATTTTTTCTTGAATTTCTATCTTGTTTACTCCTCTTTGTTTTTGTTCCACGGCTATTGTGTTCTAATAGGAGATAGAGATAAACAGTAAGTGGTTAACCCGAATGTGAGTGCCTAGAATCGCATTCTTATTCCCAGCTTGATTTGTGCCTGCTCAATCTGTTTCTAGGTGCCAAAGCACCACTGTTTCCTTTCATATTTTTTTTTGTTCCTTGAGCACGTTAGATCATAATGTGTACCCTCCTTTTTTATTTAGATTTTACCGTCGATAAGACAGCGATTATCTATGTATTTTTCTCTAGCAATAAACTAAGTGTCTCCCCCCTTTCATCTCCCTCTTACATTTTCATCTCTAAGGTTAGATCACGTTGGCTCGCGCGATAAGGAAAGAGGTTTCGCCCATTCATTTTTTCTATTCTCCGTCACTTGCATACGCTTATCCCTTTTCAAATTGTCTGTTATTGAATTATTAATGGATGCATTGGTGTTTATTCAAAGCCATCTGATCAAGTTGACCTTAGCTTGACTATCCCAAATTAGAATCTTTTTTTTATTACATCTGCCATCATTTAAGGTCTCAAAAAATAAGTTTAAGACTGCTTCTGGGCTGCACTTCTTTCTTTACGTTGTTTAAATAAAGTGCCTTAATATGTGAGTTTAATATTTGCGACTCCTTCTTGCATATTTGAAATAAAGTTCATGTGCTTACTTATTTCGCTTTCTTGTCGCATGTAAATTTGGCATCGAGTTCATCATGAACTCCCACTTCCCCTCACTTTGCATTTCCGAGAGAGCCATAAAGGCTCAAAATTCCTTATCGAGTCAAACCCATTCCAAAATTGACGTACAGGTCCCGGAGTTTTAAAGAATTGAAGTGGAAGAAGAGGAAGAGATTGGGCCTCAAAGGCCCAAATTTATTTTCATAAATTTTGTATTTTTAGTTGTTTTGGGGCCTAAGCCCTTGTTGTATCGCTTATTATTTTGCTAGAATTTTAGGATAGGTACCATGGGCCTAATACCTAAAAATTAAAGTGGGTTGAAGGCCCAAAAAGCTAAATGGGCCAAAAACCCAAAGCAGGTGGGTCCAAATTCCGGTCCAGGCGGACAGAACCCGGGCTTGGGCCCAAACTCTCTCTCTCTCTCTCTCATATTTTATTATTATCTGTTTTTATTTGTCGCTAGTTTAAAGTTAGAAAACTTTGAATCCCCGCAAATGCCTTAAATGTTTTTATCGACTTAAAATTAATAATTTTGCAAATAAATCACTTAGATAATAAGTTAATATTTTAACTCTTCACCTTTTCTTCAAGTTAAATCAAGTTTTATCCAAACTAGTAGTTGTCGGATAACCGCAATTAAGCGGATATTTTAGGTGCTTAACACCTTCCTAGAATATTAATATGAATCCCCGAACCCCCTTAAATGTTTTCAAATGATTTTATCTGTGTAAGTCTTTTGGAAACGTTAGTTTTCTTGATTTTTCTTAAAAAAATTAAGTGGCGACTCTAAAAAGTCGAAAACTTACAAAAATACCTATTTTTTTGATAAAACAGAAATGGCGACTCTGCTGGGGATTTGGAGGATTCTAACCTTAAAACTAACATTATTTGGCTATTTTTTGATAAATTGTTTACTTGTTTAGTTTATCTTATTTTTTGAATTGTTGCACTTTCATGGCATTTTTCCGCCAAACGGCAAATAGTGTGCATTAGAAAAACGGAAGTTACGTGGCTTTCCACGGCTTATTTCAGAAATACACAAGAGTTTCATTTGGAAGTATCAAACGAATAGTTAGAATGCGGTCATCCGACGTCGTTTGGTAGCTTCACCCCGTTGTTTGTCCGACTAAAGTAACCGTCAACTTGAAAACTATTCTAATAAGCCTAAGCTAGAGCGAAACCAAAACCAAAAATTAAGCATTAGCCTAAGTTGGCTTAATACCCAAGGAGGATTAAGTCCATTTAGTAAAAAACCGCCAAAAGTTGTGTCGAAGGTCTCCGACCTCACGACACATCATATTATTTGATATTTGAATGATGTACGTGTGAAAACCAATTTGGGGGTGGGGAAAATTTAACTAGCTTCTATTTTGTAGATATGGATCGTTTTCCAAAGTTTGACATGATCATTGCGGCGCCACTCCAACTCAAAATGTGGCCTGACAATCTCGACGGGGATCATAGAAGAATCCTCAACAAATATGTGGGCGCTTTGACGGAATTGATCAACATGAATGGTTGGCCTGAATTGGTTGAGGTCCTTACAGGCTATTGAGATAATCAACGAATGGTCTTTCGATTCGGAACCGCCGAAATTACCCCAACTTTGGAGGAAATCCGAGATTGCATAGACACAGTAGGCACTGGGATAGAAAGGAGAGCAAGAAGACAAAAAGACATCTTTATCCCTAACAAGCCTTCTGTAGAAAATATTGCGGACTGGTTCGGATTGGGGAAAGACTTTACTTACTGGTGCCAAGATTCCCATATAGCATTTAGTGATCTGTACATCCGATTTGGACATGCAAGCTTCTACGCCACCTACAACCGAGAGTTCAAGATCTCTTATAGAGAATGGAATGAAATTCGTCCACTAGCATTTGGTGTAGCATTGTTGGGAATGATGGTCTTCCCACATGGTCCGAGTCTGAGCATCAATACCCGAGTGATAACACTCGCGCACACTTTGTTCAAAGGGTATACGCACCAAGGAATAACGAAGTACTACCCTATAGCTCCGGTCATCTTGTCTGATATGTATCGAGCCTTAGGAAAATGCAAAGAAGGGAATCGATACTTCCAAGGATGCAACCTACTTCTCCAGTGTGGATTCTCAGCCAGTTGGCAAAGGGTGCTGGAACTCAGGAGCTACACACTATCGATAACAAGAACACCCTCAAAGATTTGAATGACATGCTATACTGGCGGAATATGGGTAATCGGAGAACAAGGGAAAGATGGGCTCAGATTTTCTCCGAATTGAGAGAAGAAGATCTCCAATGGATGCTTGACCGCTTCATCTCCAAAGAAGTCGTTGTAGAGAGCCGCAGACAGATTGTGTTGCCTCTGCTAGGTATTCGGGGAATTCATCCTTACGCACCCTTTTGAGTCTTATGACAGTTTGGAAGAAGACAAACTATGCCTAAAGATGCGTACTATGGCGCTTATGTATACGATATCGCAGACGATAGGGTGCATGACGCAACTGAATTGTTCAGAGAATGGAAAGGTGCCGAGTGGATGGATAAAACTACCATCGCTCCAGACCAATTCAATGCTGGGTACGATGAGGGTTACAAAGAGTCAGGGAGACGGCGACGGAGCAGGACCATCAGGCACAGCGTAGAGGATTTCGTCCCTATGTGGTTTTTTTTACATGTAATTATGTTGTTTTTAGCCCCTTCATGGGCCTGCCTTATCGCACTTTCAAATGTCCCCTGCGTGGGTTTGTCTTTAATGTTTTGTCCTTTATTCTTTTTCCCCTTTGTGAACATTATTATTCGTTTGTGAATTTTGTCTTGGGGGGAATTGTTTATTTGGTTCAAATTTACGCGTACATCATTCAAATCCGATAGGCCTACCCTTGGCACAAAAGGGTCCCCCTGTATGTTTTACGACGCGATATATGTGTTATTTGACTGCTTATGTGTTGTGTTGTTATGAATGAGGATATCGGAAACCCACTCTTTTAGAAATTTTCAAAATACAAACAAGTCACTATTACAAATTTCCGACCAAAATTTCCCAAGTCTTAAGTTTCTCACTCAAAAGACACCTCTCATACCCTAAATCCTAAAACAAGTACTTTACTGTCTCAGAAAAGGCAAAATCGTCGCTATGGACAAAGAAAAGGGTATTCAAGTTGAACCAAGTGAAGAAGAGAGGATCGAGATGCAAAAGCAGTGTGGAAAGCGTCTGTACGAATCACTATTTCCTCCTGAGAGCCCCGAAGAGGAAATCAACGAAGGAAATTATGAGGAGGAAAGTTATGAGGAGATACTTGCCCGCCCACCTTCTTTCGAGGGGCGTCTGGCAAATGGAGACGACAAAATTTCTCTCGAGGCATATCCGCACGAAGGCCAGCAGAAGATAGAGGTCATCTCGTTGCTGGGACCCGTTAAGAAAGCGTCCCCTCAAATAGGATTAGGAGATCTCCGCAAGACGTGTGAATATCATCCCACGGAGAAAGGACATACAATAGAAGAGTGTAGTGGGTTTAAAAATATAGTCCGTTGTTTATTCGGTATGGATAGTACTCCTAATACTTGGGGTGACAGTGTCATACTTGCATGTGATGAAACACGTCTTGACATACCGGTCACAGAAAGGACCAGATTCTTTCATTGTTCGTTCCTCTTTTCAAGAAAACAATGAGGGAAATCTACTCAGATTTAGTTCAGAATGGCGTCTTTACCCATTACTACAAGAATGTGGACGTGCAATATTCTCTTCGGCATGAAATCCGAAAGCGTTGCCCCTATCATCATCACGCCACAGACCACAACATTGAAAAGTGTCTCGACTTTCATCACGATCTCGAATCCCTCATCGACATGGGAAAGATTCAAGTTGAGACTGTTCCCCGTGACTAAGATGATAAAGAGAAGAAAAGTGACTGAGCTGGAGTCATTATTTTATTTTTAAGCTTTGATTGTCTTTAAGTTTCCTTGTAATCCCAACGAATGAATGAATGAATAATCAATGTTTTATTTTCTACTCGAACTACGTTGGGCCTGAATTGACCTTGTGAGATACGTAGGCAGCCTTCCAAGGCCCGGCCCTTACTTTTAAAAATTTTCATTCTTCCTTTTCATATTACAAGAGGATACAAAGATCAGATCAACGGACATCAAAGAACAGCTGCAAGAAAACCTTAGCTCAACGTGATTTGGCCTTTCTGAGATAGTGTCAAACTAAAAGAGCAAGCAAATTCCTGCTTGTAAAAAATTTGTTTCCGTCCTTACTCGTGGGTTGAAGATATTTCTCAAACATAGCAACTTGTGTGTTTACCTGCTCTATGTGTGATATTATGTGTTTTGTATTCGGAGTCCAAACTGACAAATCTGCCTTTGAGTTGTTTTCCTCCTCAGGTATTTTGAACTGATCTGTGTTGATTAAGCTGGCAGATCATCCTTACTTCACCAGATCAAAAGGTCCCGCAAGTTGGTCTTACTGATGTTGTGGTGGCTCAACTCACCATAGCGGACCAAAACGAGTTAATTCTACAATTGCTGGAGCAAATCACAGAGATGAGGGTAGAATTGCAAAGAAGGTCGGATCTGCCTCTGCCAGGTTTTGCTGTTAATACTATAGAAGGAAGGCCTCCTATCTACTTTGCTTCCTCGAATGTGGATCCATCTCAGAGCGTGCCGCTCGCTCAGAATCTCCCTACTATAGACCTAACTACCCAAAATCCGCAGTATGCTTCAGCCTCTTATCAAACTCCACCACCTCCTCAGAATAACCACCCCCAAATGCCCTCTCATCTTCAAAATATCCAACCTCAATCCGCTCCACCACCTCAAAACCAAAGTCAAAATCTGAATCAGAACACTTCTAATCCTCAGGCAGCCCACCATCATTTAAATCAAAACACCAACCATCAGACTTACCCCAAAAATTACCAAGCTGCTCAAAACGCCCAGAGTCCTTCCATAGCTCCACCCTTGCCTAAAAGAACCACTTTCCAAATCCCTGTCCACGCTGAGAACGACATGCACGGTTCTGAGTTGGACCATTATGAGGAACAGGAAAGAGAGTGGAGGGCGAAAGAAAAGGCAAGAGTAGACATAAAAGAGGAGATCAAGAAGGCTATGAAAGAGCTTCAATGCGTCCCCGATGCTACCGGACTTAACTACGAAGATTTGTGCATTCACCCGAGTCTGGACCTTCCAGAAGGTTTCAAGATCCCAAAGTTTGATACCTTCGGAGGAGTGGGCAACCCTATGGACCATCTAAGAGCCTAGAGTGACCAGCTCGTGGGAGTTGGAAGGGATGAAGCTTTGTTGATGCGGCTTTTCAGCCGAAGTTTGTGCGGGGAGGCTATGGAGTGGTTCACCTCCCATGAAACTCGACAATGGCCCTGGTGGAATGCTCTGGCAAAAGACTTCATCGAGCAATTTGCTTATAATGTAGAAATCATTCCTGATCGCTAGTCTTTGGAGAAGATGAAGCAGAAGTCTACTGAGAATTCGCCTATAGGTGGAGGAAGGAAGCGGCGAGAGTAAGACCGCCCATGTCTGAAAAGGAAATCGTTGAAGTGTTCGTGCGGGTGTAAGAACCTGAATATTATGACAGAATTATGTTGCTCATTGGAGCAAAGTTTGATGAAATAGTGAAGATCGGTGAGACTATTGAAGACGGTTTGAAAACAGGGAAGATAGCCCATGTAGCCGCATCACCCGGATCTTCAGGGTTGCTAAAGAAGAAGAGAGAAGAAATTGCTGCTGTTTCATATGAGGGGAAGAAAACCCCCAGAAGCTCATCATATTCCCAAGGTCGTCCTCGACCTTCCGAAAATTCCTGTCAAGATCGCTATATGCAAGCTAGTCATCCCAATAATCCTCCATTTTATCAAAATGCTACCCCCACTAATTCGAATGTCCAAGCTCCACTATACCAAAATACACCCCCAAATTACGAAAATCCATCACCCATTTATCCAAGTCACCCTCCACTCTACCAAAATCCATCTCCTCATTATCTTGGTATAGCTCCCAACTGTGCTAATGTGCAGTCGAGCTACAGATCACCCCATCCTGTTTATCAAGTTCAAGCTCCACTATACCAAAATTCCCCTCCAAATTACCAAGCTCCATTTCCAAACTATCAAACAAATCCATATCCCAGAAATCAAGCTCCACGTCCGAAAAACCGAGGTTATCAACAGACGCCTCCCCCACAAGGAAATTATGATCCCCCTCGACCTCAGTTCGAGAAGAAACCTGCAAGGAATTTCACCGCGCTCGCAGAAAGCCAAACAAAGCTGTACGAGCAACTGACTGCGGCCGGATACATCCAACCTGTAGGGCCCAAACCCGTGGATGTCAATTCAAGATTCTACAGGCCTGATCAGAGATGTGCTTATCATTCCAACAGTGTTGGGCATGATACTGAGGATTGCATCAACCTCAAGCATAAAATTCAGGATCTGATTGACCAAGATATAGTCTCTCTCCAACCAGTGGCACCAAATGTCAACACCAACCCGTTGCCGAATCATGGAGGCGGCAACGTGAATATGATAGAGACAGACGACGATTGGTGTGTGACGAAGGTGATAGATCCAATCGTCCCTGACGAGTTAGAAAGGTCTGTGGCTTCATTAACTATCAAAGAGAAAAAGGAGTTTATTATATTGACACCCGCAAAGGCTGTTGCCTTGGTGCCATCGAAAGCTCTTATCAAGCCAAGGTTCATTATTGAAACTGCTACTGCTCAAGGCATTACCAGATCTGGAAGATATTACACTCCTCGCGAGCTTTCTCTGGGAGGTCAAAAGAAGGAAAAGACTAAAAGGCCAATAAGTGAAGGAGAAGCAGATGAGTTTTGGAGGAGAATACAGCCGAAGGACTATTCTATCATCAAACATTTAGAGAAAACTGCTGCCCAGATTTCTGTTTGGGCCCTGTTGATGAGTTCTCAATCACATAGGCAAGCTCTGATGAAAGCACTCAATGATACATATGTGCCTGTGGGTACAAGTAGCGATAATGTGGCCGCCATGATCCACCAGGTTATTCGAGGACATCGCATCAACTTCTGTGATGACGAGTTGCCCTTTGAGGGTAAGTCTCATAACAAGGCACTGCACATCACTGTGGTCTGTCGTGAAAAGGTCATAAATAGCGTCTTGGTGGATGATGGGTCTGGTTTGAATATTTGTCCATTGTCGACACTGAAGCAGTTACGTTTTGACTTGGTGAAGTTGGAGCAAAACCAAGTCAACGTAAGGGCTTTTGATGGGGTCCAAAGAGATACTTTGGGAGTTGTGAATCTTGTTGTCCAACTGGGCCCGGCAGAATTCATCGCACAGTTCCAAGTCTTGGACAGTGACACCAGCTATAACCTTCTTTTGGGAAGGCCTTTTATTCACATGGTTGGATCTGTGCCTTCTACTTTGCATCAGATGATGAAGCTCGTTTGGAGAAATGAAGAGTTAGTTATTCATGGTGAAGGGAATCGCTCTAGTAGACAGGTGCCAATTATTGATGAAGTGTCTCGAGGTACCGATTTCTATACAGTGGAGCTGGTAAATGCCACTGGTGAGGATTTGGCCCCACAGCCTCATATGCCTGCCGTGTATAAGATGATAGCCACTGTGATGCTGCAGAATGGTTTTGAACCAGGTGTTGGATTGGGAACAAATTCCCAAGGAATTATTGAGCCTGTTCCGGTCCCCGTCAAAGGAGCTAGATATGGTTTGGGTTAGTCCCCACAAATGATGATTTGAAGCTGAAAAAGAAGAATGATCAAGCATTAGCTAAACCAATCCCTCATCTGTATCAATCTTTTCCAATTCGTGAGCATACCGAGGAGGAAGACCTGAGGGAAGGAATCAGTGGCCTTTTTGAAGAAATTGATGCTATTATTGAAGAAGAGGTCGAGCTGACAGGATTCCGTGATGCTGAGATCAGAGAGACGTTGCAGAACTGGACCTCCACGCCCATCCTAATCTCCCGAACTCCTTAGTAGAAGGGCATCGTTTTATGCATGTTTAAATCGGTGGTAGTCCGGAAGAGGCACGTGACCCACTATTTAGCATTTTCTTAACTGTTTGAACTTTTGAATTCCCATCACGATGTTTAAAAAGGCAATATGGCCTTGCCATGGCCAAAGTTTGCATTTTCCATTTTAATGAAACCCTCTTTTATTTTTAAAATTTGTTTATTTAATCATCTGTTATGCTTTGATTTTCAAACTCTGTCTATTTATGGTTTCAGTAATATAAGTTTTAAACCTGCCAATGTCGTGTCATGTCACGAGATAAACGAACAAAGAGAGGCAGTTGATGATGAGGTTGATGAATACGAAGAGGAAAATGAGGTACCGGAATATGTTGCTGAAGAATTTCTGCAGTTTGAAAATCATCACAAGCCGAACTTAGAGAAGACTGAAATTGTAAATCTGGGAGACCCAGAGTACGTTAAAGAGGCCAAAATCAGTGTTCACTTGAATGAAGCTCAGAAGAAGGATCTAATACACTTACTCACTGAGTACGTTGATGTGTTTGTATGGGAAGTCAGTGACATGCAGGGACTGAGCACCGATGTTGTGTCTCAAATTACCGATTAATCTAGGGTTCGAGCCGGTGAAGCAAAAATCTCAGAAGTTTAAGCCAGAATTGAGTTTAAAGATTAAAGAAGAGATCACCAAGCAGATTGAGTCTCGATTGGTAGAGGTGACACAATACCCGACTTGGTTGACCAATGTTGTTCCGGTCGCCAAAAAAGATGGAAAATTAGAATTTGTATCGATTACAGAGATCTCAACAAAGCTAGCCCTAAGGATAATTTTCCGTTGCCAAATATTCATATTCTGATCGATAATTGTGCTAAGCATGAAATGCAGTCGTTCGTGGACTGTTACGCAGGTTACCATCAGATTCTGATGGATGAGGAAGATGCAGAAAAGATAGCTTTTATTACACCTTGGGGTGTATATCATTATAGGGTGATGCCATTTGGCCTCAAGAATGTTGGTGCTACCTATATGAGGGCTATTACTACCATATTTCATGACATGATTCATAAGGAGATTGAGGTATATGTGGATGACGTCATAATCAAGTCCCGCGAGAGTTTGGACCACTTGATGCATTTGAAGAAGTTCTTTGATCGTTTGCGTCGTTACAACTTGAAGTTAAATCCCACCAAATGTGCTTTTGGGGTGCCAGCCGGCAAGTTGTTGGGATTTATAGTCAGCAGAAGGGGTATTGAGCTCGATCCCTCAAAGATTAAAGCAATTCAAGAATTACCTCCACCGAAGACGAGAAAAGAGGTGATGAGTTTCTTAGGGAGGTTGAACTACATCAGTCGATTCATAGCTCAATCAACCGTGGTGTGTGAGCCTATCTTCAAGCTGCTGAAGAAACACGCTCCGACAAAGTGCACTGAAGAGTGTCAGACTGCTTTTGATGCTATCAAGAACTATTTGTCAAATACGCCAGTATTGGTTCCTCCGCGAGAAGGGAGTCATTTATTGCTATATTTATCCGTATCAGATAGTGCATTCGGATGCGTGCTCGGTTAACACGACGAGACAGTGAGGAAGGAAAGAGCTATCTATTACATAAGCAAGAAGTTTACTCCATATGAGTCTCGTTACACTCTGTTGGAGAGAACATGCTGTGCTTTGACTTGGCTTTCTCAGAAGTTGATGGATTAATTGTCTTCTTATACTACATATCTCATTTCCATAATAGACCCATTGAAGTTATTTTCCAGAAAGCAATGCCGACCGGAAAGTTAGATAAATGGCAAATGTTGTTGAGTGAATTTGATATTGTGTATGTTACCATGGTATTTTGATATAAAAAAGTGGAGTCCGGAAGTTATCCTGAAGATGCTACATCCAACAAAAAGAAGTCGATACGCCGTATGGCTCTCAATTTCTTTCTAAGCGGAGCGATCCTTTATAGAAGGACTCCAGATTTAGGTCTTCTTTGATGTGTCGATGCTGTTGAAGCTGCAAAGATTATTGAACAGATACATGCAGGAGTTTGTGGCACGCATATGAATGGCCTCACTTTGGCAAGGAAAATCCTTCGAGCAGGCTATTTTTGGATGACTATGGAGAATGATTGTTGCATGTTTGTGTAGAAATGTCATAAATGTCAAGTGCAAGGTGATTTGATCCGAGTGACGCCTCACAAACTCAATGCCATGAGTTTACCTTGGCCGTTTGTAGCTTGGGGCATGGATGTCATCGGTCCGATAGAGCCAGCCGCTTCCAATGGACATAGATTTATCTTGGTTGCTATTGATTACTTCACCAAGTGGGTGGAAGCAGCTTCATACAAGTCCGTGACCAAGAAAGTCATAGCTAATTTCGTTCGCAACAATTTGATACACAGGTTTGGAGTACCAGAATCCGTTATTACGGACAACGGTACAAATATCAACAGTCACTTGATGAGAGAGATATGTGAGCAATTTAAGATTACTCACCGAAACTCGACCGCTTATCGTCCTCAAATGAATGGAGCTGTAGAGGCTGCAAATAAGAATATCAAGAAGATTCTGAGGAAAATGATTGATAATCACCGAGGTTGCAACGAGATGCTGCCATATGCTTTGTTGGGTTATCGAACGACTGTCATAACGTCGACTGCTACTCCATACTTGCTAGTGTATGGAACAGAAGCAGTCATACCTGCCGAAGTTGAGATACCCTCCTTGAGAATTATCCAAGAAGCTGAGTTGAGTAATGCTGAATGGGTTAGTAAGAGAATCAATCAATTAACTTTGATTGACGAAAAGAGAATGATTGTCTTTTGTCATGGTCAACTATATCGACATAGAATGATTCGAGCTTTCCATAAGAGAGTCAGAGCCAGAATTTTTGAAATTGGGCAACTAGTACTTAAGCGCATTTTCCCACATCAGGGTGAATACAAAGGAAAATTTGCACCGAATTGGCAAGGTCCTTACATGGTTCGCAAGGTATTATCTGGAGGTGCTTTGGTCTTGTCAGAGATGGATGGCACCACATGGCCGAAACCAATCAACTCAGATGCTATCAAAAGATACTATGTGTGAAGTTTCAGTTTGTTTTTCTGTCATTTACTTGTAATTGTTCCATTTTTCTTGTATTTGTTTTGTTTCAAATTTTATCCCTCTTGTAATGAACTACGTCTGACCTGAATTCTCAAGAATGAGATACGTAGGCAGCCTACATCGGCCTCGGTCACCCCGTTTATCCCTTTTATATATTTCCTTGTATTTGAACTACATTCGACCTAAATTCTCAAGAATGAAATACGTAGGCGGCCTATGTCGGCCTTGGTCGATTTTCTTTGTAAATTTCTTATTTTGTTAGCTTTGAGGGGAACTACGTTTGACCTGATTCCTACCTCAACGGAATACGTAGGCGCCACAAGGGTTAGGTCATACCCCCGTAAGATTTCTACTCCCCTTTGCAATAGAAACTGGGACAGAATTTTCGAGAGGGACTCAAAAATTCTCAAGAAGAAGATTTTTCAAGATTTGTAACTAGGACAGAATTTTCGAGAGGATCTCGAAAACTCCAAGATTTACATACCGATGGTCGTAGACAAATCAAAATTTATAACTGGGACAGAAATTTTGAGGATGACCTCAAAATTTCAACATGGGTTTATCGATACATTAGAGTGACTCTGAATACTCCCCATCGCATAATTAGATATACCTCCCAATCATCAAACTCAGAGAAGTTCGATAAGCCTGATGTGACATGACACTTGGCAGTGACCTTTTTCAAAATTCACTTCTCAAAATTTATTTTCTTAAAGATTTTCCTTTTATGTTTCATTTGTTTTGGCATAAAACATTTTGTCTTATCTATCAAGAGTTGGGAGATCAGGAAGATCAATTGCAGACAGCAGGACAAGGAGCATACAACTGAAGAGTCGACACAGTTCGTTCTGCCTTAAAACTAACAATTTTTCTGTGGATGCAGGCTTATAATATTGCTCAGAAATCAGCAAATTCCTCTGATCGATGAATATGGAAAAGTCGAGGAAGGAGAAAGCTCTCCCAAATTAACGGTGTTCCTGTAAATGCAGGAATTATTTTATTGCTTATACCGGGAACTTGGGAATATGATTTGTTTATTTCAGACAATTTCCAACAACATGAAGTCTATAGAGAACGTCCATCTAGATTCGAAGGTGAATCAAGTGAGGAAGACGTTACAGTTTCCGTAAAGGACGTCATTTGCATCATAATGACAGATATGATATTATGCATTACCCGGAGGGATCATTTATTTTGTCGATCAAGACAATACAATACCCGGAGGGGTCATTTAATTTATTATCGAACAAGACGATGCATTATTTGGAAAATCATTTTATCATTAGTCATGCATTGCGGAAGGTCATGCATCGCGAGTCAATATTCATGCATCGCGGAAGAGCATGCATCGCGAGTCAATATTCATGCATCGCGGAAGAGCATGCATCGCGAGTCAATATTCATGCATCGCGGAATATCATGCATCGCGGAAGATCATGCATCGCGAGTTAATATTCATGCATCGCGGAATTTATGCATCGTGAGTTAATACTCATGCATGGTAACTTAATACTCATGCAGCGCAAATTTCGTACATCGCAAGAGGATTTCATACCTTGCGAAATTTATGCATCGCGAGAAGATTTCATCCCTCGCAAAATTTTATGTATCGCGAGAAGATTTCATCCCTCGGAAATTTTACACATCGCAAGAAGATTGCATACCTTGCGAAATTTATGCATCACAAGAAGATTTTATACCTTGCGAAATTTATGCATCGCGAGAAGATTTCATCCCTCGCAAATTTTATACATCGCAAGAAGATTTCATACCTTGCAAAATTTATGCATCGCAAGAAGATTTCATACCTTGCGGAATTTATGCATCGCGAGAAGATTCCATCCCTCGCAAGAATTTATGCATCGCGAGAAGATTTCATCCCTCGCAAATTTTATACATCGCAAGAAGATTTCATACCTTGCGAAATTTATGCATCGCAAGAAGATTTCATACCTTGCGGAATTTATGCATCGCGAGAAGATTCCATACCTCGCAAGAATTTATGCATCATGAGAAGATTTCATCCCTCGCAAATTTTATGCACCGTGAGAAGATTGCATGTCTCGCAGAGATTCATACATCGTAAGAAGATTTCATATCTTGCAGAATTTATACATCACGAGAAGATATGCATACCCCATAAGAAATCATGCACTACGGGGGTAGAGGCGTGCATCACGAAAGAAATATTTACCCCTCAACATCAACTGCATCTTTATTTGACAAGAGTGAATGCCAAGAGAATCATCGAAAATAACGAAGAAAATATCAACACTGCATCAACAATTATTTATCAAATCAAGAGTACATTGCAAACACAAGACATAAGCTTCATTTGCTTTACGTCAAACCGATCGAGTTGACGTCAAATGTTGAGGAGAACAATTAAGTGTCAACATGGTAAAAGACACTGTCTCCCATTTAAATTGCATTTTTTATGCTGACGAGTTTTGTCTCAGTCTTTGTCGAGAGCATCCGAAAGGATGAATTCTCCAAAACATACCACAGGTGCGGGGCATCAAAAAGGATGCAGCACAACGTGGAACTTTTTCTTAGCAGTGAACTGGGACATAGTCCAAAGAGGGGTGTCAAACTCTTAGGACGCGAGCAGAGGAGCGACTTCCACCACAATCAAACCACACCCCTATCAGAAGGCATGTGGGTTTTTCTTTGGTTCTTGTCAGTTTTGGTTTCGCATCCGGAAATTTAGGCATCTACCGGAAGAAAGTTTCCAATCTGAGTGACAATGAGCCAAGAGCTTTGGAAATTATGTCCGTGTAAGTTCTTACCTATGGATGTGAAGAGCTCCACCTTCATGGTTAAGAGGTTACAAGCCTCCTTTTCATACTCGTTTAATTTTGTCACTTGTCCAGATCCAAAGGTTATCTAGCATAATAGATTTCCTTTTCAACCGATCTAGTCGAACTACAAGCAGCCTGGTTCCTAAGGTTTAAGGATATGTAGGCGAGATCAATGTTGAAAACTCGGTTGTATTCCAACATTCGCTCTCGAATATTATTCTCGAGCATTTTGGTACCTTCATAATTTGTTATCGAGGTGGCTTTTGATTTCTTTTAAATTGTGCGTTAAATTAAGCGTATCGAACTACAAGTGGCCTGATTTCTCATATAGCCTGAGATATGTAGGAAACCTATTTTTCAGGGCTCAGCCATAACTCCTAAAGTCCGTACCAAATTTTGGTTGGAGAGATGAATTTGTGGCTGTTCAAAATTGGATAGGTCAATTTCATTTTCCTCGAATTTCTTGCATAAATCCAAGTAAAATGAGGGACAGTTGTTGACACTCAATTGACCCACTCTTATACGATTAATTCACGAGCTTCTTAATACCAAAACAATTTAGAATAATTAGATTTATAAAATCCAAAATATTTTTTAAGTTTATTTCTGAATAGTTTTGTCATTTTTATAAGTTTTAGATAATATATTTTCACATGATTATATATATATAACTAATATATTTTATGATTATTCAAAAATCGTCTCAAGAAAAGAAAAGAGATTTTAGTTTTAGTAAAATATTTAGACAACTAGTGTGGCTTAAATAATAACTTATACTTTTATGTTAATTAGTTTATAGTTAAATTAATTATTTTATATTGTTAAACTTAAGAAGCTTGTTAATTAGTTGTATTAATTCGTCTTATTTTTAAAATTTAATCAAATTGGCCAATTATAATTTACTTTGGCTAAATTTATAATATCCTTAACAATTTCCAGCAATTGTCCTTTAACTCCCAAGCCCAATCTTTTATCCTCCTGCAGCCCACTTTGATTAAAATTCCAGCCCATTTATTTCTCATCAGCCCTTATTGCCTCCAACATCAGCCCATCTCCCAAATAAGTTTTCTCTTTTGTTTTCAAATTTCAGCATACCCAGCCCACCAATTAATTCCCTTACCCGGCCAAAAATCTCGCTCACAAAGAGCTCAGCGACGCGATGGACAGTTGAAACAACAAAAAAGTACAGCAGCAAAAGAAAACAATGACCAGCGATGACGTAACTCAACTCCAAGCAATTTCGCGCGTGATCGATGTAACAACCCCGTCCACGCGCCTCACGCAGGAGCACGCAGTGACGAGTTCACGGAGATACGCGGCGTTAGACGGAAAATGAAGGACTGTCACGCATTCTGCCTTCTCCTGCTTTCTGGTACGAATTGGTACAACGAACAGGGCAAGGTGGCAAGATCTCGTGATCTGTTCGTCCTTGCCAAGAAATCGAACGCCCCAGATCATTTTGCCGTTGAGCATTTGTACGGTTTCAAGCAGAATTCCAGCGGGCATCTTTATTAGGGGATTATTCGAATTTCGAATTGGAGGTTCTCTCTCAATCCCTTACCCCTCTTTCCCTTTTTTTCTCAAACCCTATTTTCCCCTCCTATATAAGATCGTTTGTAGTGTTCAAAGAGAGGAGGGAGAAATTTTTGGGGAGGCAAAAAATTTTGAGCAAAAAATTGTTAGAGATTTTGAAGTCAGAAGTTTTCTTTTCTTTAAAAAAAAAAACAAAAAACGATCGTAATACTAGACAGATTAAAAGAGCGTTAGCCAAGGGTTCAAAGAAAGGGACATTAAGGCCAAAGTTTTCTGTGAAAATTTTTGGTTTAGTATCTGTTCCCCTCTATTTTTACTTTGTTCATTCGAGTTTTGTTCAGAATTTTTCTTCGGTTTAGAAGTTGGTCGTCTTCCTGCTCGGCGAGTTCGAGGAACGCTGCCCAGAAGAAGGTAACCCTCCCTCCTTCGTAATTTTTTTTTCTCTTTCCTCTTTCCTCTTTGTTTTCTCCTCTCATCTTCTACGTTTAAAAAATGATTTTTGAACTCTTTGGAAGCCTGTGGTGCTGTTGTTTGTTTAGTTCGCATAATCATGCGCATTGTCCATGTTGTTTTAGTTATTTCGAGGTCTCCCACTAAGTGTTGTTTTCAATTTTGTTTATTCGTGTCTAAATCCATAGTTTCTTGGTTGTTCACCTCAAAGGCATATCACTAGTTCCCCTCCCTAATTCGTGTTCTCACTGTAAAGATATCGTTTTAGTTTATTTCATTGATGTCCTTAATGGTATGCTATGAAAGTTATGGTTTAGTCGTGGAACTCGAAATTACCTGATGTATATGAGTTCGACTTGCATAATATGATATATAGGCTTTTCTTTGCTCTTATTACTAGTTCATCAAATGTCCTGTTGTATCTGTTGCATGCTGTATCTTTCGTGTCTCTTGTCTAGTAGAATCGATTGTCTATTCCTATGCATAAGTTAGTACGAGATGATGGAATGTCTTTTAAAGTTGGTTAGGTTGTTTCTTCTCTCTTCACTGTTTCTCTATGTTTCTACCCATCTTCGGTTTAGTTATCGGAACATTCTGCTCGCCTTAAGGTTGGTTGTTCGTTTGTTAGTCATGTTGTTTCAAGACTGTTCTCTGTTAGTTGAGACAATTTGTCTTATTTTTTCGAATATGTCCTTAAGTGTCAAAGAAGTTTTGTCATTTCTCTAGAATACCTCCGAGTATGGGTTAGCAATTTAAGTTCATTGTCATGTCTATTCGAGATTTTTAGGATCATCTTGTAGCATGAAAATTTTGGCCCATTTAGTACTTGACAATAACCTGTTTCTCGGATTCGTCTATCCTTTCTTGCTAGAAGATAATCTTGTTTTTTTTAACCTTAAAAAAAAAAAAAACCTTTTCAGCATGAGTGCTATTTTATATTACTGATTATATTCTTGTCATCTTTCTATTCCATGTTTCCGATTTTAAAATGATAGGATAGGCCCCCTACTTAGTAGATTATTGATTTAGTTCGAATTTCCTTTGATGTTGTGTTGCTATTTATTCCCTCTAGCAATTTTAAATTCAATCATCTTTGTCTTGAGTTTTCTGTGGGTCATATTTTCTGAATTTCTATCTTGTTTACTCCTCTTTTTTTTTTGTTCCACGGCTATCGTGTTCTAAAAGAAGATAGAGATAAACAGTAAGTGGTTAACCCGAATGTGAGTGCCTAGAATCGCATTCTTATTCCCAGCTTGATTTGTGCCTGCTCAATCTGTTTCTAGGTGCCAAAGCACCACTGTTTCCTTTCATTTTTTATTTTTTTTTGTTTTATTCCTTGAGCATGTTAGATCAGAATGTGTACCCTCCTTTATTATTTAGATTTTACCGTCGATAAGAGAGCGATTATCTATGTATTTTTCTCTAGCAATAAACTAAGTGTCTCCCCCCTTTCATCTCCCTTTTACATTTTCATCTCTAAGGTTAGATCATGTTGGCTCGCGCGATAAGGAACGAGGTTTCGCCCATTCATTTTTGCTATTCTCCGTCACTTGCATACGCTTATGCCTTTTCAAATTGTCTGTTATTGAATTATTAATGGATGCATTGGGGTTTATTCAAAGCCATCTAATCAAGTTGACCTTAGCTTGACTATCCCAAATAAGAATCTTTTTTTTATTACGTCTTCCATCATTTAAGGTCTCAAAAAATAAGTTTAAGACTGTTTCTGGGATGCACTTCTTTCTTTACGTTGTTTAAATAAAGTGCCTTAATGTGAGTTTAATATTTGCGACTCCTTCTTGCATATTTGAATTAAAGTTCATGTGCTTACTTATTTCGCTTTGTTGTCGCATGTAAATTTGGCATCGAGTTCATCATGAACTCCCACTTCCCCTCGCTTTGCATTTTCGAGAGAGCCATAAAGGGTCAAAACTCGTTATCGAGTCAAACCCATTCCAAAATTGACGTACAGGTCCCGGATTTTTAAAGAATTGAAGTGGAAGAAGAGGAAGAGATTGGGCCTCAAAGGCACAAATTTATTTTCAGAAATTTTGTATTTTTAGTTGTTTTGGCGCCTAAGCCCTTGTTGTATCGCTTATTATTTTGCTAGAATTTTAGGACAGGTACCATGGGCCTAAGACCTAAAAAGTAAAGTGGGTTGAAGGCCCAAAAAGATAAATGGGCCAAAAACCAAAAGCAGGTGGGTCCAAATTCCGGTCCAGGCGGACAGAACCTGGGTTTGGGCCCAAACTCTCTCTCTCTCTCTCTCTCTCTCTCCTATTTTATTATTATCTGTTTTTATTTGTCGCTAGTTTAAAGTTAGAAAACTTTGAATCCCCAGAAACGCCTTAAATGTTTTTATCGACTTAAAATTAATAATTTTGCAAATAAATCACTTAGATAATAAGTTTATATTTTAACTCTTTACCTTTTCTTCAAGTTAAATCCTGTTTTAGCCAAACTAGTTAGTTGTCGGATAACCGCAATTAAGCGGATATTTTAGGTGCTTAACACCTTCCTAGAATATTAATATGAATCCCCGAACCCCCTTAAATGTTTTCAAATCATTTTATCTGTGTAAGTCTTTTGGAAACGTTAGTTTTCTTGATTTTTCTTTAAAAAATTAAGTGGCGACTCTAAAAAGTCGAAAACTTACAAAAATACCTATTTTTTTGATAAAACAGGGTGTATGGGCGGTCTCTCTTTTTGTGACTTAAGTGAATCATAGGATAGCTTTGAGTGGGATAATTACATGCTAAAGGGTGTCTAAAGTGAAGGTTTGCAACTTCACTATACAGTGAATAAATTCACTGTAACAGTGAGTTGGGGTCACTGTAAAGTGGCTTCAAAAATTATGATTTTTGGTTAAATGTTTTCTTATATTTTTCTAAGTTTGTAAATGTTGTTCTTATGATGATATTATGATATTTAAATGAAAATATGCATATTTCTAATAAATGTCCGTTTTCATTATTTTTATGCATAAGCCATACTTAGTACATGTGGTTGTACTAATTCCATGCTTTTATCTATCTATATAGTTCTTGGTAGGTGAGGAGCATATTTGGGAAGAATACTTGGTTTAGAAGATCGTTCAAGTGAAGTTGAAGTATGTCCTCATTTGACTCGACGGCATATATGTCTTTTTTGTTTCGTTTATGAAGTATTGTAATAGACTTAATAGTACTATATTTTCTATTTCGTATGGACCGTGTCCCAAGTACTCTTGTGTATTAATATGATGAGATTGAGAATTAGTATTTCCTATTACTTTTATATGAAAGAGTTTTTAATACTATGATATTATTTTATGAAAAGTTTTAATTCCGCACTACTTTTCATTATGTTTATGCGATTAATGATATGAGAGACTTGTATGATCTAGCCATGGGTTCTTACATAAAACATTCTAAAACATTGTATTATGATGGAATTGATGTTAATTTAAAGATTTTAACCTAAAATTCTATGAAACCATGCAAACCATGCCCTCCTAGTTTTGACTACTCTAATGGTGAAGTGATCAGGTCTCTATACTATTGAATACTTGTGTTGTTTGATTTAGCCTATTGAATTATGGAAGAATTATGTTAGAAGCATGTGTAGGCTGTATTAGATTGATAAATCCATAATGACTACTTTGAATACATTGTACATTATGATTAATTGATTGAATTGGTTATCATGGCCATGGGTAAGGGCCTTTGATTATTGTGTTGGATGATTTAGATATGGATTGAAGTGGTGAGAGTGGATTGGTGGTACCCTGCCGTAATTATCTTTATATTATGTAGTTTAAGTCTTGAATTATGTTGTGATTGTTATGGTCCACTTATGGTGGTAGTGCTATGTGCTTTACTTGATGATTATGTGTCCTCGTCGGCGTTACTTTATGTATTATGATGATCATGGCCATTTCAGTATTACTTGATATATTATGATGATTTGTGTAGATGATTTATATGAAGTATGATCCTATCCATATACTTGTGATTAAGGTGAAAGTATGTGTTCTTCTATTGACATTAGGTGATCATGTTAGAATATGACTATATCATTATGTGTGTAGTCTTAGAGTTGGTGCATGATTCTTCCTGATTGGCTATATGAGTCTTGTGATGGTTATGTTGATGATCCTATAGTAGTGTATAGGGTGACCTATAGTTGACTTGGTTGTTCTTATGTGCTACTTGAAAGATATGCTATATTTGATAAGGTAAAGTATTGATGTGTCTTGTTTAGGTAGACCTAAGTCCCTTACTTGATACATGTATAATGAATATGACTTCTTGACTTAGGATGCTAAAGCCTCTTAATATTGTATGTATTAATGACATGTGACCTTTAACATTGCTAAGAAGGTTCTTTATGTGGAACCTTTAACCTAGTTGTAAGGTTATGATATCCTTGAAGTCGAAAGTAGTAATGGTATCCTTCTTGTGTGAATGGTGGACTTAAGGTTGGTTGCCTAGATTGGCATGAAATCATCCTTAGGAAAATCATTGAGCTATCCGCTTAACCATTGTAAGGCAACCCTTGCGTACATCGTTGGTAAGATGAATGAGATTGGGTTATGAACTATATATGGAACATCTTCATGTACTCCTTTATTGAAATACTCCATGAGAAAAAAGTCTAGCACCGAGTGAGTATGGTAAGGGGAGTAGCTCTAGTTAGGTATGAGGCTAGAGTACAAAGAAATCCTTCATATTCCTTAACCATTGTGCCTACATGGGATGTGTCAAAGTTCTACCATTGGCAAGTACAACACCCTCCATGGGAGTAGGTAATAACTCCGGATTCCATGCCTTGCTACCATGGTCTATGTCGGTTATTGCCTATTCTAATCATATGGGATACCCACTAGTGTTTGAGAAGTTCTATGAAGTTTAGGTGGTGGTATGTGACGCTATATAGACATTGAACAATAGGCTTTGATGATGTAAGTGAGTAAGTTCTTAGGTCTTCTCCAAGACCATTACTTGAATGTCCTTATATGTTGAATGACTCTTAAATCAACTAATGAAGATAATTACTTAAGTTGGAAAGTATGTAAATGAATAAGTATGTACCTAGAGTAGTTTAAAGGTTGTCTAGTTAAGGTGTGAATGGAGCATGGGAATGGTCACTTCATGTCTTACCTAGGTAAGTCTTAATAATGACTCTAGATAGGAAAGTTGGTTGATTAAGTAAACGTGATCTAAATTTAGGAAGTCTTAAGGATAATTTAGGTAATCCTGGAGAGGTCAAGTATGACAGTTCTCTTCTTGAATTACTTAATTAAGTCTTTTGATAACCTTTGTGGGGAGAATGTCATATTTTTATATGTTATTGTATAAAGTTAGAATTATCTTATCCTAGGTACTCTTAAGGATATCTTAAGACTGTATGAAGGGATTTTATAGGCGGTTGCTTCACAACTCACTCAAGTGAGCCTTAGAATCACCTTTGGTAGGAGGATCTCATGTTATGTGTTTTGGTGTATTGTAAGTGTATTTATCTCATTATAGGTAGTCCAAAGGATCATTCCAAGGATCATTTAGGTTTGCCTATAGATGGTGTATGGGTGGTCACTCTTTGTCTTTCGTAAGTGAGTCTTAGGATAACTTTTAGTGAGAGGGTTGAATGCAGAATGGGTTTACTATAAGGTAACTTAGTTCACTGTAATATTCCTTAGAAAGAGATAAAATTCTTATGTGATTTCTCATGTGTTTATAAGGTGTTAAATGTTGTTCTTATGTTTATACTATGATGTTTTAATCAAAAAAAGCATATTTCATTAAATGTCCGTTATCATGATTTTATGCATTATGCCATACTTAGTACATGTGTTTGTACTAATTCCATACTTTTATCTATCTTTAAAGTGATTCATAGGTGAAGGTGTTTTTGGGAGCGAAGCTTGGGTTATAGGATCTTTGAAGCAAGTTTGAAGTATGTCCTTGTCTTGACTCGAGGGCATAGATATCTTTTGATTTCTTATTTTGATGTATCGTAATAGACTTAGTAGTAATATATTTTGATGTATGGGCCGTGCGCCAAGTATTCTTGTGTCAAGGATTTGATGATATGAGACTTAGTATTTCCTATGATTTTTATATGAAATAGATTTTGAAAGACAATTTGAATGTTGTGAAAACTTTTAATTCCGCACTACTTTTCATATATGTATATGCGATGAATGATAAGAACGGGCTTGTACAAGACTTCCGAGAGGTCAAGTACGCCATGTTCCAATTCAAGAATGTTCTAACTTCTAGGGGGCACTCTCAGGTCGTGACAAATTTGGTATGTGAGCATAGGTTATGAAAGTTTTCTTAGAAATCCAAAAGTCTCATAAAGTCACGTCTAGTATAGTCTTGACCATTGGTGTGAGTTGCGACACATCTATGGGTGAGAGGCTATAGGACGATAGAGTTTCCCTTTTTTCTCTACTCTTGTGTCGTGCCGTAGAGTAAAAGTTATGAGTGTCTTTCATAATGCCTTATCTTTTGTTTATAGGAATATGAATACTAGAAGGATGAACACTAGAAGGTTGGAAGAGGGAAGGGAGAATGAGGAGATTCCTCCTCAAGTTGAGAAAGTTCTTCAAGGTGCTCAAGGGGTTCAAAGGGCTCAAGGTGATAAAGTCCCTATTGTGGGTGGAGGTAATGATCTTTCGGTGGTTTCACTAGACATGACTAATGGGGAGATTAGAGAGGCTTTACTTGCTTTATCCCGAGCCTTGATTATTTATGTGAATATGGGTATTGAACCTAGAGTTAATGTTGTCGAGCTCACTATGACATCTAGATTGAGAGACTTTGTGAGGGTGAACCCTCATATCTTTCTTATCTCTAAGGTCGGAGAGGATCCCAAGAGTTTCTTGATTGTGTGTATAAGGTGTTGAGTGACATGTGGGTGACTACTAGGGAGAAGGCGGAGTTAGCTTCGTATCAATTGAGGAAGGTTGCTCAAGTGTGGTATACACAATGGAAAGATAATAGACCGGTTGAGTCGGGTCCTATAGAGTGGGAAGAATTGAAGAACGCTTGTTAGGAAAGTACTTTCCCCGTGAGAGGACGGAGGTGAAGGTTCAGGAGTGTAATAATCTCAAGAAAGGCAATGTGAGTGTTGAGGAATATTCCTTGAATTTCACTATGTTGTCTAGGTATGCTCCATCCTTAGTGTCTAACCCTAGGGATGAGATGAGTAGGTTTGTGACCAGTGTCGTCAACCTCGTGAAATAAGAATGTCGTACATTCATGCTCCATGATGATATGACTCTATCTAGGCTTATGGTATATGCTCAATCCATAGAAGAGTTCAAATATAATAAGATCACTAGAAACATGAAGAGGGGTAAGGTGGAGGAGAAGAACCAACCTAGGTTCAAGAAGAGGCTTCAACTCAAGATGGAACTAATGTTCCTAAAGTCAAACTTGAGAAGGGAAGTGGTTCTCAAAATGGTAAGCCTACTTGTGCTACTTGTGGAAAGAGACACTATGGGGAATGTCTAATTGGTACCGGTAATTGCTTTGGCTGTGGTAAAGATGGACACAAAGTGAGGGAGTGTCCCACTATTGCTTCTAGAGGAATATATGGTAAGAAAGTTCCTCCAAGTATTCTAGGAAATGTGGTCCAAAGAAGAATCGTTTCTATGCACTCCGGACTAGAGGATCAAAGCCGGATGAGGGTGATGACGATGGAAAGTTCTTGTAATTCTTTATTTAATGTTATGATTTCCTTTTAAGTGGGGGAGTATGGTGACTAGTATACTGGTGATTTTTTGTTTCATCTCTTCTATTCAGCTCAAGCTTGAGAGTTAGAAAGTCATAGAAGCATGTTGCATGTGCACTGTGTTTAGGAGTCTTGTTGGAATTGAATATCATTGATTCCTTGCATATTGCATTTCATGAAGTTATACTTATGTTGTGAAATGTGTTTATATGGTTTTATCTTGCATATTAGCATGTTTCAATCATCAATTGCCTAAAAGTTGCACTTTTGGAATTTGTTGCATAGTTCTCTGTAAAGATGACAGCTTACTGTAAAGATTTTGAAATTTTGACTAAATTGTTATTTCATGAAAAAAATGGTTATAATGTGTATAGAAATTTTTTATGTGATCATTATAATGAATGTAAAATGAGTTCTTGCAAATTGAAATTGACAATGTGAGTCTTATTGCATGATGAGTTGTAGGAGTAGTTTTCTATCTTCTTGTTGTGTTTTGTATCTCTTAATTTTGTGAAATTTATGTTTCTCCGATATGTATGTATTGTATATTGTAAGGTATGGTTATATGCTGCAAGTCTTGAGTTTTTTATCTCTTGAAAGATCCTAAAGAATAGCAAGTGTCATTCGAGGACGAATGTTTCCAAGTGGGGGAGTATTGTTACACCCTAAAAATGAGCTAGGTTGAACTAGATACTAACATGTGTGTTATGACGTTTTAAAGTATTAAAATAGTTAATAATGGTGTGTATAGGCAGTATATGATGTTTTGAAGTGTTTGGAGGTCAAACGTCCAAGAATGTCCAAGACGTCCGGGAACTAGTCGAAGTTGAAATAGTGTGTCATAGTATTTTGTAGTGAAGTATTGGGGATGATGTCAGAATGAAATTAAGTACTGAGGGTTCCTACATGTAGACTGACATACAAAGGTTCTAAGAGTATGAGAACGACGCCCCAGAGACCAGCCAAAGGATCCCCAAAGAGGACCCAAAAATGGGACAGTAAACTCTCAGATTTGGTCGAGTCGTTTTTAAGTCAAATTTGAGTTTGTTAAAATGTCTAATAAGTGCAGGGTTATTTTGGGTAATTTGGTGATGAATTATTGACGGTTATTGAGTCTTTTTATAACCCTAAACTCACCAATCAAAGCTAAACCCTCAACTCAAAACAAAACCTCTCTATTCTTCTCTCCAAAACCTCCATTGTTGAATCTTTGAAGCTCCAAAGAAGAAGACTGAATTTCTCAAGTTTTCTCAATCAAATTTGTGAGATTTTCATCACATTTATGGTATGGTTCTTCATCCTTTAAATCTCTTTCTTCAAGAAGTCAATTTCAATGATTTTTCAATGATGATCAAAAACATGAATTCTCCTTTTTTGTGATCTAGCCATGGTTCTTGCGTAAAAAGTTTTGAAATATTGTATTATGATTGAATTGATGTTAATTTGATTATTTTAACCTAAAAACTCTATGAACCCATGCAAACCATGCTCTCCTAGTTTTGACTACTTTATGGGTGACGTGATCATGTCTCTATACTATTGAATTCTTGTGTAATTCGATTTGGGCTATTGAAATATGGAAGAATTATGTTAGAATCATGTGTAGGATGTCATAGATTGATAAATTCATATTTAATTACCTTTAATTCATTGTACATTATGATTATTTGATTGAATTTGTGATCATGGCCATGGGTAAGGGCCTTTGAGTATTGTGTTGGATGATTTAGTTATGGATTGAAGTGGTGAGAGTGGATTGGTTGTACACTGCCCTAATTCTCTTTATATTATGTAGTTTAAGTCTTGAATTATGTTGTGATTGGTATTGACCACTTGTGGTGGCAGTGATATCTACTTTACTTGTGGATTATATGGCCTCGTCGGCATTACTTTAAGTATTATGATGATCATGGTCTTGTGGGCATCAGTTGATATATTAAGATTATTTCTGTAGTTTATTTATGTGAAGTATGATAATATCAATCTACTTGTGATTATGGTGAAATTATTAGTTCTTCTATTGACATTAGGAGATCATGTTAGACTATGACTATGTCATTATGTGTGTAGTCTTAAAGTTGATGCATGATTTTTCCTAATTGGATATATGGTTATTATGATGGTTATGCTGATGATCCTATAGTAGTGTATAGGGTGAACTAACATTGACTTGGTTGTTCTTATGTGCTACTTGAAAGATATGCTACATGTGATAAGGTAAAGTATTGATGTGTCTTGTTTAGGTAGACCTTACTTGATACATGTATACTGAGAATATGAATTATTGACTTAGGATGATAAAACCTCATAGTCCTGTATGTTTGAATGACATGTGACCTTGAACATTTCTAAGAAGGTCCTTTATGTTAAACCTTCAACCTAGTTGTATGGTTATGATATCCTTGAAGTCGAAAGATGTAACGGTATCTTTCTTGTGTGAATGGTGGACTTAAGGTTGGTTAGCTGAAATGACATGAAATCATCCTTAGGAAAATCATTGAGTTATCCTCTTGACCATTGTAAGGCCACCCTAGGGGACCTCCTTGGTAAAGTGAATGTGATTGGTTTATGAACTAGATGTGGAGACTCTTCATGTACTCCTTTATTGAAATACTCCATGAGAACAAAGGCTAGCTGCGTGTGAGTATGGTAAGGGGAGTAGCTCTAGTTGGGAATGAGTCTAGAGTACAAAGAAACCCTTCATATTCCTTAACCATGTGCCTACATGGAATGTGTTAAAGTTCTACCATTGGCAAGTAGAACACCCTCCATCGGAATAGGTTATAACTCCGGATTCCATCTGTTATTGCATATTCTTATCATATGGGATACCCAATAGTGTTGGAGAAGTTGTATGAAGTTTAGGTGATGGTATGAGAAGCTATATAGACATTGCACAATAGGCTTTGAAGATGTTAATGAGTAAGTCCCTAGGTCTTGTCCAAGACCATTACTTGAATGTCCTTATATGTTGAATGACTCTTGAATAAACTAATGAAGATAATGACTTAAGTTGGAAAGTATGTAAATGAAGAAATACTTAGCTAGAGTAGTTTAAGGGTTGTCTAGTTAAGGTGTGAAGGGGGCATGGGAATGGTCACTTCATTTCTTACCTAGGTAAGGCTTAAGAATGACTCTAGATAGGAAAGTTGGTTGATTGAGTAGACATGATCAAAACTTAGGAAATTTTAAGAATTATTTGGGTAATCTTTGAGAGGTCAAGTATGGGCATTCTCTTCTTCAATTATTTAATTAAGTCTTTTGATAACCTTTGTGAGGAGAATGCCATATTTTATATATTTTATTGTTTTAAGTGAGAATGATCTTATCCTAGATACTCTAGAGGATCTCTTAAGTGAGTGTGAAGGGATTGTATGGGCGGTTTCTTCACAATTCACTCATGTGAGCCTTAGAATCAGCTTAGGTAGGAGGATCTCTTGTTATCTGTTTTGGTGTATTGTAAGTCTATTTATCTCATTATAGGTTGTACCAAGGATCATTTAGGTGTACTTATAGAGGGTTTTTGGGCGGTCTCTCTTTGTCTTACTTATGTGGGTCTTAGGGTAACTTTTAGTGAAAGGGTTGAATGAAAAAAGGGTTTACTGTAAGGTGACTTAGTTAACTGTAATATTCCTTAAAAAGTGATAAAATGCTTATGTGATATCTTACATGTTTCTAAGGTGTGAAATGTTGTTCTTATGCTTATACTATGATATTTTAATAAAAATGAGAATATTTCCATTTAATTTCCGTTATCGTGATTTTATGCATTATGCCATACTTAGTACATGCGTTTGTACTAATTCCATACTTTTATCTATCTGTAAAGTGATTCATAGGTGAAGGTGTTTTTGGGAGCGAAGCTTGGATTATAGGATATTTTAAGCAAGTTTGAAGTATGTCCCCATTTAACTCGAGGGTGTAGATGTCTTTTTATTTCTTATTTCGAAGTATCGTAATAGACTTAGTAGTACTATATTTTGATGTACGGGCCGTGTCCCAAGTATTCTTGTGTGAAGGATTTCATGACATGAGACTTAGTATTTCCTATGATTTTTATATGAAAGAGATTTTGAAACACAATTCCAATGTTGTTAAAAGTTTTAATTCCACACTACTTTTCATATATGTATATGCGATGAATGATATCAAAGTTCTAGTACAAGATCACCGAGAGGTCAAGTACGTCGTGTTCCAATTCGAGAATGCCCTAACTTCTAGGGGGTACTCTCGGGTCATGACAGAGTGTGTGTACATTGGTCAACATGATCACCTGATGTTTATCAACAACACATTGAGGCTGCCACCCTCTTAGGACCACAATGCACATCCAAGCATAGACCACACTACACATAATAGCATAGGAGACAAGAAAACTACAACACTTGCATTCAAGAATCCTAACCATAGCTAATCACACATTCGTATAGTGGTACATAGGTAAAGGGTAATAACTATTATGACTCATCAATGGCAGCACCTAAAAAAAACCTAACATAGTCATTCACATGCTTGTAACTTTAGCAACACAACCTAGATCATAACTAGTGTAGAAACTAGGCATAAACTTCACATAGCGTGATCATCATAACCACACACTCATATAAAATCAAGTTGCTTTCAAGGCCATAATCAACACATATATAGATTGACAAGAAGTAAACACCGACACCATAAGTAGACCATACCACACAATGCCATACAAGGCGAAGTCAACTAACAATTCTTTAGAGAAGTAGAGGAATAACAATTCTTACCAATCCATTAACCTTTGATCATCATTGACCAATATTCATCTTTCATAAAAAATTCAAGTATTGGGCAGTAGCTAAATATACATTAACATGGAGGAATCACGCATAAACCACAACAAGATCATGATACTAACATGTACACTACATCACCAATCCAATAGAGAGTAGAGAGACATACATCACTTACCTATCTCCCTTGTTTTGATCATAAATGATAAATACTCACAATTCATTAGCAATACCAATCTAGGGCAGTAGCTGAAGAGATCACAACCTAAACAAAATCATCCTTCAATTTCCCTAAAATCGAGATCATACAAGTGGTCTACAATTACAATCAATAGAAGATAGAAGAACATAAGTCAATCTCATTTAAATCTTCATACCTTGATTCACATCGATCACTCATTAACAATTCACCATCATTATACATAATAGGCATTAGATATAAGCAAATCAACATGCTATAATCATAATTCAATCAACATAAAGTCAAGATCACAATGCCCATAATATAGACTAATTTGATAATTGAAGGGAACATGGGTTCATCATGAAATTGGATTGAAATTCACTTTAAGATCAGTACATTATCATCAATTCATCATTAGCATCATTTTGAAAAGGTTTGAGAAAAAACACATAGCTAGATTGGAAGATAAACACTTTGATCACAATTTCTCTTTGAAAAGCTTTGAAGGAGCTCTATAGATGAATAAAAATCTAAACATGGAGGATCACCATACCTTATTATATGAATAAACTATGAAAACTTGATGAAGAAACCATCACAATCCAATCTACAAGTTGTTCTTGAGCTTCATCTCCAAAAGAGGTTTCTAGAGAGGTTAATTTTCGTGAGGGAAGTCTAATTTTGAAATATGGATTGGGTTTGGTACCCAAAAATAGATAAATAAACCGCCTAGGGTCAGGTTAGGACGTCGGGTTAATTTCCCATTCACCCCTTTAATGAAATAGTATGAGTGCCGGTTGACACAGGCTGCAACGACGCCCACCATCGATGCCCTGTAGGTCCAACGACGGACCATATTGTTGGTCGTCGTTTAGGTTTGAGGCTTGTCAAATGTCTTGAGCCTTCACCAGGCTACGGCTTGAATGACGCCTCCCCATCGACGGGGCGTAGGTGCACCTACGAGGCGTCATTCATGGCCTTCGTTTGACACTGCCAAGGCAGTGCCTAGGCAGTTTTTGGGTCCTCCTTGAGGGCCTTTTGCGGGTTCCTTGGAGAGTCGTACCCGGAAGTTTCCATATTAATTAAATTCATTAACATTTCAAGGACCTTCCATACCAATTTGAGCATCAAACAACACCCGAAACACATCCAAACATGCTAGGCACACTCAAGTCACACATGCACATCTCAAGGGCTAACATTGAAACGTCTTGGACGTTCTTGGACGTTTCACTTCCAAATGACTTCAAATCAATCATACATGATTTAAAACACTTAATTAACATGTTAAAAATCTTATAGGAACATGTGAGTATCTACACACCCTAACTCATTTTGGGGGTCTTACATTTCGACACAAAAGACAAAGTAATAGATAGAGGCTACATCAAGAGTCAATACAACAATAATAAAGATCCAAACTTACGGTAAATGAACCTGGTATTGAGTATTTTAAGTAGTCTATTCCATAATTAAGCTAAGTACCTAATCTGCTATTTCAAGGACAAAATCAATTAAGACAACGCAATAAGTTCTCCCAAATAATTGGAAAATCACAATTATGGAGTAATTAAAGGGTAACATTATAGTAGTTATACAGCAAGCAAGGGGCAAGAAAAGAATCAAATTGCAGTTGACAATCATCTTCTGTGACTAGCATGTAAAATAACCTAACAGAGATTTTATCACAAAGAACAGAGAAGCAGTGTGATGAAAATATTAAACTCTAACAGTGCTTATCAACAAAAAATATCAAAATATGCTCAAAAAAAATGAATCAGTAATAACTTAGCTAATTCATGAAACTAAGATCTTTCCAAACAAATGAAAATACTAGTACCAATTTGGTGAGAAGAAACATAACCGGACAGATCTAAAATTTGAGAAATTTGTCGGATCTTTTTTATCTTGCTTACTTGTTATTGTAGGCATGTAGCTGCTGGCCGGAGATCAAATGTCCGAAGGAGGAGGTGCCTGCATCGCAGCTGCTGCCTCGTAGCTCGCTGATCGGAGAATGGAAAAGAGAGGACCAGACGCTGGCCATCTCTGTGCTGCTGCTGGTCATAGACAGAGCTGTTGGAAAAGAGAAAAGAACGTAGGGAGGCGCTAGGGAAATCGCTGCTTCTGGTGTTTTTGTTCTCTCATCCTTGTCGGAAGAGAGAAAGAGGCGACACTACCTTGAGCTCACTGGCCGGAGCTTGTTGTTTCCGTCGATAGAGCCTGCTCGATGGAGCTGCTGGCTGTTGTTTCTCGCTGGGGCTGAAGAGGAAAGCAGTAATGGGAGGGGGAGGAGAAGAGAGAGAGGGCGCCGCTGCCTCTTGTGCTTGTCAGAAAAGCGGTGAGGAGGAGGAGAAGGGTGGGGAATGAATTATTTTTAATGGTTTTGCTCTTTGTAGACTAAAATAGGTAAAGCCAATTATTTTGATCTAGATGTTTATTTGTAAAGAGATGTAAGGCTGACATTGAATATGAGAGATCTACGGTTTGGATTAAACATGTGCTCTCAGATTTGATTTCAAAATGTTATAATTGAAATAGTGATTGCATTAAAGAGGCTAGAATTCAAATAGAAGGTGGTTACGGTTGAAATAGAATTGCAATAGAATAGGCTAGAATTTAAAGTAATTGAAAACAATAGGTTAAATTTAAAAGGATTTAAGAAAAATACAGAAATTGTTATCCGACTAAATACTACACATATTATTAAATATAGTTTTTTTTATAAAATAAAATCGCTTAAATTTTAAAACATTTGAATAAAATAATTATTTGAATTTTACAAATATTTTTTTAATATTTTAATAATATTTATGATTATTTTATAAAGAAAGCATACTAAAATATATATTTTTAGAAAAAATTATATAAAATTCTAAACTCGAAATATTATTTAAAATATGTATTTAATCAAATAGCATTCCCCAAAAGGGATATTGGTCGGTCAAAATTGGATGTCAACACCTAAGGTGATATTTTTATGTTATTTTACTTTTACAATAATTTTAAAAAACTCTTTTGGTGGGTGTAGTGAAATAAGTGGAGGGAAATAATTGAGGGAAAATAGTTGGTGGAACTGTTGCCATAGAGTACCTAAGGCGACAGTTTGTAGGAACTGTTGCAATATAAAGATACTATGGTAACGATTGTAGTACTAATGCAACAAATTAATTCTAAAAGTGTTTCATTAGGTCCAGTTGTATATTGCAAATGTTATAACCGTTGTGAATGAGTATCTATTGCAATATATATTTAATTGTTGCTAAATAATTGTTGCAACACGCATGTTTTGTAGTAGTGAATAAACAATAGCATGCATTGCACTTCACTTCCTAAAGACATCATAAGACCTTACTCATAATCTCAATCTAAGCCTACTAGTACAATGTATATGTGAAGTCCAATAAGCTCACACATACTTAGTAAACTCACAAAGAGACCACAAGTCTTAACATCTACATCGCACATCAACATGTCAACTATAGTCAACTACATGCATACCAAGTAAGACCATCATCATATAGCCAATTAGACTAACATTTTTCATATAAGTTAAGACCTCATAATATAGACACCATAGGACTTATATCATGCACATTATCATACAATTAGATCAATACCATAATTTCATGCATATAAGACATATACATAGTTATATACATATAGAACACCTTCCTACAACACCCTTCAAGATACTTGTGTAATGCATAGGTAAATTCCCATACCTTAACCTACAATAAGCAATATCCCTTAGGTTATCCTAATTAGGGTTCATTACATTACATCAATTGTCCATTTTACATTAGAGAAATCCTAGCCTTAACCGACAATAAGACCATGTAAGTTAACAACGAAATTTGGTGTCATCCCTCACACCAAAAAGAGGGTATCTTACTTGCCAAGGAAAGACGTCAAGAATCATTCTAGAATATTAGGTGGATAAACTAGTTAGGTCCTATGGTGCACAATAGTTATGGAACTAAGAGATATGTATTGGACCCTCTCCATGCCCATTAGCATTAGAGTCCTCATCTCATGAGAAACCATGGTTGAATCTTCCGCTAAGGAAAGTCAACACCTCATGTGGATCAATAAGTGAAAACTTCCTCGAAGGAAAGTCAACACCTTATGAGAAACCATTGGTGAACAAGCCTTCCTCATAAGGAAGGGGCACCTCTCTCATTTGGTCAAGTTCACTCGGTGCTAAGCTAACTTCCCTTTATTGAAACTCCTTTATTAATATTATTTTCATAAAATAGACTTTAGGAGTATTAACCCGTCATATGCTTAGCTCATAGTTTAAGATGAGAATTATCCTTTCATCAACCTAAATCATGTGAGAAAACCTTTCACATGGACATAGCATATTCAAACATAGTCTAGTTTAGAGTACAATTGAGCAAGCCTTTCAAAAGACCCCCTCTTTATCATCATACATATTTCATCATGCATCGTTCATGTTTGTGTTTATGTTCATATTTGAGGAAACCTTTCACATACTACATTTAGACACTACACATATGTATACTCCATCATATCATATACTATACATCATAGCATATACTTTCATGTTCATAGCTTAGTCATCACCCTAGGAATTATTCTATCAAGGTTGGCATGTGTAATGTATAGACAAAGGCCCATACCCTTACCTGTACTTGTCACCTATAGAATCATCCTAGTTAAGATACATTCATAATTTCATAGACATACACTTTACATGCATAGTAGTAGACATTAGTGCATATAGGAACTATCCATTAATTAGACACCATGAACCTATACTACTTGTAAACATGCATGAGGTGGGAGTGTGTGTAAATTGGAGAACATGAATACATAAAGGCTATAAACACACTATTGAGGCATCCACCATCTCAGGTTCACATTATACATTCATGCACGGACCACACAACACAATTTAGCATAGGAGACAAGACAACTTCACATTGCATCCAAGACTCCAAACAATGTCTAAGATCATACATTCATGTAGGGATACATAGGTAGGGGTCACTAAACATTAGAACTTCATAATTGGCAGAACATAGACAAATCCTAACCCTAACCACTTCATTCAAATGTTGAGAACATCATCAATACAACTAGAACATGATACTAGAGTAAGAGACTGGGCATACTACTTCATAGATGTGATCATCATAACCACACTTCATAATTAACACACTTGCATTCAAGGACATGATCAACACATATATAGGTTGAAAATAAAGTAATCACTGCCACCATAAGTGGACCATACCACACAATGCAATACAAGGCCAATTCAACTATCAATCGTATAGAAAAGTAGAAGAATAGAGCAATCTTACCAATTCACCAAGCTTTGATCATCATTGATCAATCCTGATAATTCATCATATATATATATGTATAAGGCAGTATCTAAAAGTACATTAACATAATCGAAATCATAACTCAACCATCATAAGATCAAGATCACATCATGCACACTACATCATCAATTCTATAAGAAGTAGAGAAATATAGATCAAACTTACAGAACCTCCAAACCTTGATCCTAATGGAAAAATTACCCACAATGTATCATCAATACAGATAGAAGACAGTAGCTATAATCAATTTATCATAATCGAATCACACAACAATCAACTTATCATCAAGATCACAATAACCATAACATAGGTTAAATTGTGAAATTGGGAGGATCATGGGTTCATCATGAAATTGGATTTAAAATAACATTCAAAACAGTAGATAATCAACAATTCATCATATAATGCTTTTGAAATGATTTTTAGAAAAAACCCACGGCTAGATTGGAAGATAGATAATTTGATCATGAAATCTCTTTGAAAACCTTTCAAGGAGTTCTCTAGATGAATGGATATCTAAAGATGAATAATAACCATACCTCAAGAAAACCACGAAAACATTATGAAGAAACCATCACAATCCATCAACCAAGTTGTTCTTGAGCTTCATCTCCAATAGAGGTTTCTAGAGAGGTTTTGCTTTGAGAGGGAAGTCTAGTTTTTGAAGAATGAATTGTAAATGGGGTTTTCATATTATTAACAAACTTAATATAGCTAAAATACCCCATAACAACCGTACATAGTAATTTAGGAAACAATCTGTGTAGTGTCACAACCCGAAACCATACCCTAGAAGATAGGATACAATCTTGGATTGTAACCGGCGTCGTCGACCTCTCAGAAGTCTAAGACATGCCTCTCATATCATTCATTGCATTGGCATAGTAAATTTAGCGGAAAATTTAAAATTTTTCATAGCACATCATATGCTAGAAACATCACATCATATATATATAAAACATAAGTCATAATACATATTTAGACTCTAAGTCTCTTTGCCATCTTAGACTCAATAACTTTAGAGTACATTAGGTACAAGGACCTTAAGACATAATACAAAGCTATACATTACTAAATAGACTTTACAATAAGTACACATTAGGACATCCTTGAACTTAAGGATTCCTTTCCTTGTTCTTGGGAAATCACCTATCAAGCTCCTCAATCATAGACCTCCTTTAATCATTCCATTACCTACACTTTGTGTAAAAAGTAGAGAAGGACGGAATTAGTACAAGAATGCACTAAGTATGACGACCATGCAAAAACATGCATTTAAAAGAGACATTTCCTTTAAAATCATACTTCATGCCATTTTGAGTAAATCATCATAAAACCTTTATCAATAGCATTTATATCATTCATATACTTCATAGAAACACAATCAAATACCTAACATCATAGAAAAGCACATATAGAATTTAATTACAATTTGAGGTCACTTTACAGTGAGCTCCATTACCTTTACAGTGAACTCACTCTCCTTAACATTAACTCTTTCTTTTAATTCATTAGTCTTCCAAGTAATCCTTTAAGGATACTTGGTGCAATGTATCACCTTAGGAACACAAGAGAATACCATACATGGCATCTACACAAGACAACACATGCCATCATATAAGTATAGTGCAATATAAACCTAGTCAAACCAAGACTACAATATCATACATAAAGGACACATACATAATCATATGCATTAGGGTACCTTCCTAAGGCTTCCTATGGAGTTACTTGTTCAATGTCTAGATGGTTTCATTACTTCCACCTATCCTAAGTAACTTACCTTAAGTCCTCCTAGTTAGGATCTTATTCAATTACTTCCATTTTCCATTTTACCTTTAGGGAACTATAACCTCTACCGACATAGACCATGTGATGCTAAACATGGAATCCGGTGTCATCAAGCCTTACACCGATGGAAGGTGGTCTACCGGCAAAAGTAGAACCAATATCAATATAGCTATCGAGGTAGAATCCTCTAGCTAGTATCCTATGGTAGCAACATAGTTGAAGAACTAAGAGGTAAAAATCCCTATTCATGCCGTGTGGTAAAGTGGGCCGCTCCTCATGGGAATCCCTTAGAGTAACATATCCAATAAACAAGGGAGTTAACATTACATGGACAACTTTAGAATGAATCTTTCCTCCTATGGATAAGTCATCACCTCCCGTTGTCAAGTTCGCTCGGTGCTAAGTTAAGTTCCCTTTATTGAAAAGCCTTCATTACGTTTATTTATAAAACATAAGCTTAGGATAATCATTCCTCATATGCTTATAGCATATTCACGCATCTATCTAGTCTTATAGCATTGTTGGGCACCCCTCTCAAGGGCTCTCTATTAACTAGATCATCATTCATGTTTGTGAGTGTATACATAGATGTGAACAAACCTTTCACATAACACATTAAATCACACATGTTCATACCTTACATTTTCATACCTCATCATATCATATACATCATATTCATAACATGTTCATATAATCATCCTTCATATATATAAGAACCAAACCTAGGAACTATCCTATCAAGATACACAGGTGCAATGCATAGACAAGGTTCCATACCCTTGTCCATACTAGTACACCTATCAAGTCATCCTAGTAAGGAAATACAAATCATACTTTCAGAAACGTCACCTTAACATGCATAGTAGTAGACACTAATGAATATGAGAACTACTTCTCATTTAGACACAATGACTTATACTACTTGTAACATACATGTAAGTGAGAGTGTGTGTACATTGACCAACATGATCACATAATGGCTATCGATACATCTTGAATCAGCCACCTTATTAGACCACATTACACTTCCAAACACATAGCACACAACACATAATAGCATAACAGACAAAACAATATATACCTTATGATCAAGACTCCTAACTTTAGCTATTTACACTATCATATAAGGGTACATAGGTAAGGGGTTATTAACCATCTTAACACATCCATGGCAGCACCTATACTTTACCCTAACATGGTTATACACATTCTCATACAATAGCCACACAACCTAATTCACAACTAGAATAGGAAAATAGGCATAAGCTTCTCATAGTATCATCTTAAGCACATGTTCATAAGTTCATCAATTTGCCTTCAAGGCCATCGTCAACACATATATAGTGACAATAAAGTAAACACCGCCACCATAAGTGGACCATACCACACAATGCCATATAAGGCTTCATCTACATTACTATAAAGGAATAGAGAAGTAGAAGAGTAAATGAAATAAGCATTCTTACCAATTTCTCACCCTTTGATCATCATTGACCAATAAACCTTATTCATCAATAAAACACATATATGGCAGTATCTAAATGTACTTTGAACATATAATAAACCATGTACAAGTCGCTACAAGATTATACCATAACATAATACAATATATCAACATACTAGGAAAATAGGATAACATAGATCATTAGCTAGCATGATTACATACTCTCAAGATTAGGGTTAGAACATAGGCATTTAGGCTTATCGATTTGCTAGAGTGTAGAAGACTTTACCAATACTATGAACTATCTAAGGGTTTGATCATCATTCATATTTCATCAATAATATAATTATTAGGGAGTAGCTAATTAGATAAGAAATCAAGACTAAATCATGCTTCATCTAATCACAATTCAAGATCTATCACACACTTAGCTTTTTGACTTCATAACCTAAAGGAAATCTATATCCATTCATACAAGCCCTTCTTAATTTGATCATTAAGGATTTATACCTTCAAAGTTCATCCATTATATCACCCTAAAATAGTGGCTAAAGCAGTTCATACATAATCAAGAGTCTACACAACCGATCTCACAATCGACTTCAAGAAAAAATGTAGACACAGAGGCTTTTCATGCTCAAAACTCATATATTTATCATCATGGACTGATCATCGTCAATTCACCATCAATTAACTTAATTAACAATAAACACAAGCAATTCAACGTAAGAGAATCACCAATTAATCAAGAACAAGCAATAATCACAAAGCCCATGCAAAAGCTAAACCAATTTTGGAAGGAACATGGGTTCATCATGCAATTGGAGTAAAATCACATTCAAATCACTGTATTAACTTCAATTCAGCATGATTTAATCGTCAAAAACGTTTTGATAAAGAACCCATGGCTAGATTGGAAGATTGGAAACTTGATCATATGATTTCTTTGAAAAAACATTGAGAAGAACTCTCCAAGTGAAATGTTACTTGAATATGAAGGATTGCCATACTTTTTATTAGTTGAAAACCTCTTAAACTTTGTGATTCATCCATGGAAAACCCAGCTTGAATTTGTTCTTGAGCTTCACAAACAATGGTGGTTTCTAGAGAGAGTATTTTGGGATGGAAAGGCTTAAAACATGTGAGAGGATTTGTGAATGGGTTGATCACGTTTTAGAAGACTTATATACACCTAAAATTAACTAAATAAACCTATTATAGTCAGTTTAGGACGTGGGGTGAATTTACAAGTTCACCCCTGACTTGGCAGAAAATCTGCTCGCACGGAAAATAGCCCACGACGACTTGCGCATGATGGAGCATCGCGGCTGACACGGGGCGTCATGTCCCTCTGTTGCAATCAACAGTGGCTTGCCAAGGTTCCGAACTACACCCTTGGACAAGGCCCCCACGACGGAACCCTTGTGATGGGGCGTCACAGCCATGACTGGCCATTGCCAGCTCCTTCGCCAAGGCTTCCTGGACCCATCAGCTTTTGGGTCCTTCCTCAAGGACCCTTCGACAAAGGCAGTCGACGCCCAGTAGGTCAATCGACACCCCGTTGGTTGGGTCTACTCGTTTGGGACTTATCCTGGGGAAAGGAGGGACCATAGACAAGACTCCGTCACAGACCACAGACTAGCAGGAGGGTCCGTTGGTCAAAGGACGAGCCGTCGATGGTCCTTCGTCTGTGAGGAATGTCCCTGCGTGCAGTCAACTGTAAGTTAAGGGGTGAAATAGGAATTTCATACCACTTTCAAATAAGAGCATTGTATGTTACTAAAGGGTCTTTTGGGTATTTTAAATGTGTTTATAAGTCTAAAACACTTAGAAGATTTCATCTTCAAAATAAAACCCCCAAAATCCCTTAGCAATTCCTTAAGACTCCATTGAAGCCAAAATTCAAGGAAGAGCTTGGATTGAATATTTGAGTGAAGATTCTTCATCAAATTGGAGTATTAGCTTCATTTAGGTGTGGTTTTTGATCCTTGAAACTCGTTTCATCAAGGATCCCAACTTTCAAAGATGTTTTCTAAAGTTTTCAAAGTTGAACTTGACCTATTCCATGATCTACCATGGGTTCTTGAATTAATGGTTTTTAAACATTGATTATGGATTGAATTTTTATTGTATTGATCATTTTAACCTAAAAAACCTATGAACCCATGTAATTGATGAACCCTTGTTTTTGACTAATTTATGGGTTACTTGATATTGGTCTAATATTTATCAATTAATTTGTAGTTTCTTATGGACTATCTAATGATGTAAGAATTGTATTCAATTGATATCTAATTTGTCATAGATGTATAAGTTTATATTTAATTGGCTTAAATTTCATTGAGAATTATAGTTTATGCATTGAATTGATGTTCATGGCCATGGGTAAGGGCCTTGTGATGTTGAATTCGGTGATTTTGCATTGGATTGAAGAGTTGATGATGGAGTGGTGGTACCCAGCCCTATTTTACTTTATCTAATGGTAATTAGACAAAAATTATGTTGTGATTGGTTTGGTCCACTTATGGTGGCGGTGTTTTGTGAATTGATGTGAACTTGTCGGTGTTATGTTAAGTATATTGATGATCATGGCCTTGTCGGCACTACTTGAAGTAATATGGCTATTTGTGTAGTTGATTATGTAATGTATGATCATATATACCTATATGTGAAGTAATGTGAAAGTATGTGTTCTTCTATTGATGATATCTAGGTGATCATGTTAGACTAATGACTATGTGTTGTGTGTAGTCTTAGGGTTGAATGCATGATTGTTCCTAATTGGATATATGAGTCTATGATGACTATATGAATGTTGAAATAGCAGTGTCTAGGATAACTTTAAGATGGTAATGGTTGTTCCTATGTGCTTTTTGAATAACATGTAATATATGCTAAAGTGAAGTAATGTTGTGTCTTGTCTAGGTTGACTTACGTACCTTACTTGATTCATGTATGAATATGAATATTTGATGTTTGACTTAGGAAGATAAAACGTCTTAGTCTTGAGTGAATGAATGATAGGTGAGACCTTGAATGATGACAAGAGGGTCCTTTATGTGAAACCTTGAACCTAATGGTAAGGTTATGAAACTTGAAGTCGAAAGCCATAATGGTATCATTCATGTAATGAATGATGGACTTAAGGTTGATTGGATGGAACGGCATCATACAATCCTTAGGAAAGTCATAATGAGCTTCTTGTTGCCAATTGGGAGGTAGCCCTAGTGGACCTTTCTTAGGTAGGGTAAATGTAATTGGGTTATGAACTTGATATGGAATCCTTTTGTATGAAACTTAGTGTGATTAAATCTATGAGAACGAAGGCTAGCACCGAGTGAGTGTTGTAAGGGAAGTAGTTCTAGTTAAAGAAGGAGACTAGATTATAAAGCATTCCCTTCATATTCCTTAAACATGTGCCTACATGGGATTTGTCTAAGTTCTACCATTGGCTAGTAAAACAACCTCATAGGAGTAGGATAGAACTCCGGATTCCATGTTTTGATACCACGGACTATGTCGATTATTGCCTATTCTCATCATATGGGTTACCTAGTAGCATTAGAGAAGTTCTATGAAGTTTAGGTGGTGGTATGGGACGCTATCTAGACATTGCACAATAGGCTTTGAAGATGTTAGTAAGAGTCCCTAGGTCTTCTCCAAGACCATAACTTGAATGTCCTTTATGTGGTAAGTGTCTCTTAATGAACTAATGACTTAATGACTTATGTTAGAAAGTATGTAAATGAATGAGTACCTAATCTAATGTGACTTAAGGATTTCTTAGCTAAAGTGTGAAGAGGGTATATAGGATGATCTACTCATGTCTTATCTATGGAAGTCTTGAGAATGACTCTAGTTAGAGAAGTTGGTTGTTGTGTTTGACATGACCTAAACTTAGGAAGTCTTAAGTATTATTTAGGTAACCTTGAAGAGGGTGTATGGGCGTTCACTTCTAGGAGTACTTAAGTAAGTCTTTTAATAACCTTGGTAGGGGACATTGTCATATTTTGTATGTTTTGTATGTTGATGTATTGTAGGTGTGTATGTGTCTCATTATGAGTATCCTAGAGGATCGTTTAGGCATATTTAGAGATGGTGTATGGGCGGTCTCTCTTTATGTGACTTAAGTGAACCTTAGGATAACTTTTGGTGAGAAGACTACATGCTAGGAAGTGTTAAAAGGGAAGAAAAAGCACTTCACTGTAACAGTGAAGCAACTCAGTGTACAGTGAATATAGGTCACTGGAAAGTGTCTCTTTAAATTGTGATATTTGGTTTAAATGATTTCTTATGTGATTGTAAGTTGATAAAAGTGATATTTAAATGAAAAGATGCATATTTCCAATAAATGTCTATTTTAATGATTTTTATGCATTATGACGTACTTAGTACATGTGGTTGTACTAAACCATGCTTTTATCTATCTATATAGTTCTTGATAGGTGAGGAGCATTTGGGAAGCAAGACTTGGACCATAGTTCGTTCAAGAGAAGTTTAAGTATGTCCTCATTTGACTTGAGGGCATATATGCCTTTTATGTTTCTTATTGAAGTATTGTAATAGACTTAGTAGTACTATGTTTTCTAATTTGTATGGGCCGTGTTACAAGTACTCTTTTGTGTAAGATTGATGAGATTGAGACTTAGTATTTCCTATTACTTAAATATGAAAGATTTGTTAAAGACTATGATATATTTTGTGAAAAGTTTTAATTCTACACTACTTTTTACTATGTATATGCGATGATTAATACGAAATGGCTTGTATAAGACCTCCGAGAGGTCGAGTATGCGTGTCACAATCCGAGATTGTGCCCTAACTTCTATGGTGTGGTCTCTGGATTAGACAAAGCTTGGTATCAGAGCATAGGTTGGTGAAAGTAGTCTTAGGAATCAAAAAGTCTCATCTAGTCACATCTAGTAGAGTATTGACCATCGGTCTGAGTCGCGACACATCTATGGGCGAGAGGCTATAGGACAATAGAGCTTCCCTTCTTTTCTACTCCTATGTCGTGCGGTAGATTAATGTTATGAGTATCCTTCTTAATGTGTTTTCTTGTGTTTCTAGGAGATGAATACTAGAAGGATGGCCGCTAGAAGGTTGGAAGAGGAGAGGGTGAATGAGGAGATTCATCCTCAAGTTAAGCCAGTTGAGCAAGTTCCTGAATATGGGCAAGGTGTCCAAGGTGCTCAAGGTGCTCAAGTGCCTCCCCAAGGTGATCATGCTCTTAATGTGGAAGGAGTTAATGAGGTTCTGGTGGTTTCGCCAGAATTGACTAATCAAGATATTAGAGAGGCTTTGAATGCTTTGGAATGAGCCGTAACTACTCAAGTGAATTTGAGTATGGTGCCTAGGGTTGTGGAGAGCACTATGACCTCTAAGTTGAGATATTTTGTGAGGATGAATCATCCGATCTTTCTTGGGTCTACGGTAGACGAAGATCCCCAAGAGTTCCTTGATGGTGTGTACAAGGTGTTGAGTGCTATGGGGGTTTCATCTAGGTAGAAGGCGGAGTTGCCTTCGTATCAATTGAGGGATGTGTCTAAAATTTGGTACACTCAATGGAAGGATAATAGGCCAGTGGAGTTGGATCCTATTGAGTGTGAACAATTTAAGGAATCTTTTCTTGGTAAGTACTTTCCCTATGAGAGGAGAGAAGTTAAGGTAGAGGCGTTTATCAATCTCAAGCAAGGCAATATGAGTGTTGAGGAATACTCTTTGACGTTCTCGAGCTTGTCTAGATATGCACAATTCCTAATGTAAAATCCAAGGGATGAAATGAGTCGTTTTGTGACGGGTGTCACCGATCTAGTGAGTGAGGAATGTCGTACGACTATGCTACATGATGATATGACCCTAGCTAGACTCATGGTGTATGCCCAATCGATAAAAGATTCTAAACTTAGGAGGATGGCCAGACACTTAAAAAGAAGTGGTGCAAGTGATTAAGGGCAACCTAAGTCCAAGAAGAGGGTTAACACTCAAGAAGAATCTAGGAGTGCTAAGTTCAAGATTAAGAAAGGAGGTAGTTCTCAAATGGCAAACCTACATGTATCACTTGTGGAAAGAAACATTATGGTGAGTGTCTATTGGGTACCGGTAGTTGCTTTAGATGTGGAAAAGATGGACACAAGATGAGAGAATGTCCTAAAGTTGCTTCTAAAGGAAAAGAGGGTAACAAAGTTGCTCCTAGTGTTCCAAAAGATGATGCTCCAACAAGGAGGTGTTTCTATGCACTCCGGACTAGAGGAGAGATGTCGGATGAGAGTGTTGATGATATTGGTAAGTCTTATTTCTCTTGTTGTGATATGGGTCCCTTCTAAGTGAGGGAGTATGGTTATAGATGGGATAGAAAGTCATAGAAGCATGTTGCATGTGCATAATGTTTAGGAGTTTGTTTGAAATTGAATTTCATTAACTGTTGCATTGTGTGTTTTATGAAGCCTTGATCATTTTGTAAAAATGTGTTTATATGATGTTACCTTACATATTAGCATGTCTATATCGTAAATTGCCTAAAATTTTGCATATTGAGAAAAATTGCATAAAATCACTGCAGCTTTGCAGGTTCACTGTTAAATTTTGCAAAATGTGACTAATTGATGCTTTGGTCTAAAATTGTTGTAATGTGGTTAGAACTGATTTATATGGGTATGATATTGAATATAAAATGAATTTTTGCTATTTGGAATGAAACATGTGAGTTTTGTAGCGTAATGAGTAATAAAATTTATTCTAGTTTCATGTTGTGTGATTAATCTCTTGATTGTGTGAAAATTGATGTTTTCTCCTTGACAATGTGTTTAATTGTTTCGTTATGTTCTGCTTGTTTATTCTCTATTCTTGGAAGTGTTCGGAAAATGGCAAGTGTCATTCGAGGACGAATGTTGTCCAAGTGGGGGAGAATGTAAAATCCCGAAAATGACTTAGTTGAACTACGGAGTAACATTGTTGTCGTCATGGTCTAAGGTCCTAAATAAGTCTATTATATGGTATTGAGGCAGTAGCTAAGAGTTTACGTGCATTGGAAGTCAAACATCATGGGACGACCAAGACGTTCGACGACTAAGTCACCAATGTGCCTCATATGTGGTTCTATGTCTTTATGTGTGATTCATGAGGTTTTAAGATCCTTAATGAGTTAATATGATTTATATAGGCATGGTGTCAAGTTTCGAGAATTTTGGTGGTCAAACGTCCAAGAACGTCCATGACGTTCAAAAGATGTACCTAGAAATGACATTGTGTGTCTAAGCATGTTTTGTTGTGTTTTACGTGTTCGTTTTGGGTGAAATTAATGTGAGAGGTCCTAAACTCGTGAACTAGAATTTTTGGGTTTGGAAAGTCATGGAAAGTATCCCCAAGGACCATACAAGGGTCCTTGAGGAAGGACCCAAAGTTGGTGAGAAGGCTGCCCAAGATAACGCAAACCACGGAGGCAGTCGACGCCCAGTAGGTCAATCGATGCCCCGTTGGTTTGGTATCATCATTTTGGACTTAGCATGGGGAAAGTAGGGACGAAAGACAAGCCTCATTCCCAGAACACAGACCAGAAGGATGGTGCGTTGGTCAAAGGACGGCCCGTCGATGGTCCTCCATCTCTGAGGATTGTCCCTGCGTGCAGTCCACCGTAAGTGGAAGGGTGAAATGGGAATTTCATTAAACTTACAAATAAGAGTATTGGCAGTTCGTATGGGGCCTTTTGGGTATTTTAAATGTGTTTATAAGTCTAAAACACTTAGAAGATTTCATCTTCAAAAAAAAACCCAAAAATCCCTTAGAAATTCCTTAAGAATCCATTGAAGCCAAAATTCAAGGAAGAGCTTGGATTGAATATTTGAGTGAAGATTCTTCATCAAATTGGAGTATTAGCTTCATTGAGGTGTGGTTTTTGATCCTTGAAACTCGTTTCATCAAGGATCCCAACTTTCAAAGATGTTTTCTAAAGTTTTCAAAGTTGAACTTGACCTATTTGATGATCTACCATGATTTCTTGCATTAATAGTTTTTAAACATTGATTATGGATTGAATTTTTATTGTATTGATGATTTTAACCTAAATAACCTATTAACCCATGTAATTGATGAACCCTAGGTTTTGACTAATTTATGGATTACTTCATATTGGTTTAATGTTAATGAGTTAATGTGTAATTTCTTATGGACTATCTAATGATGTAAGAATTGTATTAAATTGATATATAATTGGTATTAGATTGATAAATCTATATTGAATTGTCTTACAATTTCATTGAGAATTTTAGTTATGCATTGAATTGATGTTCATGGCCATGGGTAAGGGCCTTGTGATGTTGAATTGGGTGATTTGGCATTGGATTGAAGATTTGATGATGGAGTGGTGGTAATCTGACCTATTTTACTTTATTTATTGTTAATTAGACTTCAATTATGTTGTGATTTATTTGGTCCATTTATGGTGGCGGGTTATGTGAATTGATGTGGACTTGTCAGCGTTATTTTAAATATATTGATGTTCATGGCCCTGTCGGCACTACTTGAAGTAATATGACTATTTGTGTAGTTGATTATGTGATGTATGATCATATTACCTATATGTGAAGTAATGTGAAAGTATGTGTTCTTCTATTGATGATATCTAGGCGATCATGTTAGACTAATGACTATGTGTTGTGTGTAGTCTTAGAGTTGAATGCATGATTGTTACTAATTGTCTATATGAGTCTATGATGACTCTATTAATGTTGATATAGTAGTTTCTAGGATAACTTTAAGATGGTAATGGTTGTTCCGATGTGCTTCTTGAATAACATGTAATATGTGCTAAAGTGAAGTAATGTTGTGTCTTGTCTAGGTTGACTTAAGTACCTTACTTGATGCATATATGAATATGAATATGTCATGTCTTGACTTAGGAAGCTAAAGCGTCTTAGTCTTAAATGAATGAATGATAGGTGAAACCTTGAATGATGACAAGATGGTCATTTATGTGAAACCTTTAATCTAGTGGTAAGGTTATGAAACTTGAAGTCGAAAGCCATAATGGTATCATTCATGTAATGAATGATGTACTTAAGGTTAATTGGCTGGAACAACATCATATCAATCCTTATGAAAGTCATAATGAGCTTCTTGTCGCCATTGTGAGGTAGCCCTAGTGGACCTTTCTTTGGTAGGGTAAATGTAATTGAGTTATAAACTTGATATGGAACCCTTTTGTATGAACCTTAATTTGATTTAATCTATGAGAACGAAGGCTAGCACCGAGTGAGTGTGGTAAGGGAAGTAGTTCTAGTTAAAGAAGGAGACAAGATTACAAAGCATGCCCTTCATCTTCCTTAACCATGTGTCAACATGGGATGTGTCTAAGTTCTACCATTGGCAAGTAGAACAACCTCATCGGAGTAGGATGGAACTCCGGATTCCATGTTTTGCTACCATGGTCTATGTCTGTTATTGCCTATTCTCATCATATGGGATACCTACTAGCATTACAGAAGTTCTATGAAGTTTAGGTGGTGGTATGAGACATTATCTAGATATTGCACAATAGGCTTTGAAGATGTTAGTAAGAGTCCCTAGGTCTTCTCCAAGACCATTACTTGAATGTCCTTTATGTGGTAAGTGTCTCTTAATGAACTAATGAACTAATGACTTATGTTAGAAAGTATGTAAATGCATGAGTACCTAATATAAAGTGACTTAAGGATTCCTTAGCTAAAGTGTGAAGAGGGCATATGGGATGATCTCTTCATGTCTTATCTATGGAAGTCTTGAGAATGACTCAAGTTAGGGAAGTTGGTTGTTGTGTTTGACATGACCTAAACTTAGGAAGTCTTAAGGATTATTTAGGTAACCTTGAAGAGGGTGTATGGGCGTTCTCTTCTAGGAGTACTTAAGTAAGTCTTTTGATAACCTTGGTAGGGGAGATTGTCATATTTTGTATGTTTTGTATGTTGATGTATTGTAGGTGTGTATGTGTCTCATGAGTATCCTAGAGGATCATTTAGGCATATTTAGAGACGGTGTATGGGCGGTCTCTCTTTATGTGACTTAAGTGAACCTTAGGATAACTTTTAGTGAGAAGACTACATGCTAGGAAGTGTTAAAAGGGAAGAAAAAGCACTTCTCTGTAACTGTGAAGCAACTCACTGTACAGTGAATATAGGTCACTGGAAAGTGTCTCTTTAAATTGTGATATTTGGTTTAAATGATTTCTTATGTGATTTTAAGTTGATAAATATTGTTTTTATGATTATTGTATGATATTTAAATCAAAATATGCATATTTCCAATAAATGTCCGTTTTGATAATTTTTATGCATTATGCCATACTTGGTACATGTGGTTGTACTAATCCATGCTTTTATCTATCTATATAGTTCTTGGTAGGCGAGTAGCATTTGGGAAGAAAGACTTGGAGCATAGTTCGTTGAAGAGAAGTTGAAGTATGTCCTTATTTGACTCTCAGGCATATATGTCTTTTATGTTTCTTATTGAAGTATTGTAATAGACTTAGTAGTACTATGTTTTCTAATTTGTATGGGCCGTGTTACAAGTACTCTTTTGTGTAAGATTGATGAGATTGAGACTCAGTATTTCCTATTACTTTTATATGAAAGATTTTTTAAAAACTATGATATGTTTTGTGAAATTTTTTAATTCCGCACTACTTTTCACTATGTATATGCGATGAATAATATGAAAGGGCTTGTATAAGACATTCGAGAGGTCGAGTACGCATGTCACAATCCAAGATTGTTCCCTAACTTCTAGCGTGTGGTCTCTGGATTTGACAAAGCTTGGTATCAGAGCATAGGTTGGTGAAAAGAGTCTTAGGAATCACAAAGTCTCATCTAGTCATGTCTAGTAGAGTCTTGACCATCGGTGTGAGTCGCGACACATCTATGGGCGAGAGGCTACAGGACGATAGATTTTTCCTTCTTTTCGACTCCTATGTCGTGCGGAAGAGTAATGTTATGAGTATCCTTCTTAATGTGTTTTCTTATGTTTCTAGGAGATGAATACTAGAAGCATGGTCGCTAGAAGGTGGGAAGAGGAGAGGGTGGATGAGGATATTCATCCTCAAGAAGAGCAAGTTGAGCAAGTTCCTCAAGATGGTCAAGGAGTCCAAGGTGCTCAAGGTTCTGAAGTGCCTCCCCAAGGTGATCATGCTCTTAATGTGGAAGGAGTTAATGATGTTCTGGTGGTTCCCCCGGAATTGACTAATCAAGAGATTAGAGAGTCTTTGATTGCTTTGGCCCGAGCCATAACTACTCAAGTGAATTTGAGTATGGTGCCTAGGGTTGTGGAGAGCACTATGACCTCTAGGTTCAGAGACTTTGTGAGGATGAATCCTCCGATATTTTTTGTCTCTAAGGTAGACGAAGATCCTCAAGAGTTCTTTGACGGTGTGTACAAGGTGTGCAATGCTATAGGGGTTACATCTAGGGAGAAGGAGGAGTTGTCTTCGTATCAATTGAGGGATGTGTCTCAAATTTGGTACACTCAATGGAAGGATAATAGGCCGGTGGATTCGGATCCTATTGAGTGGGAAGAATTTAAGAAAGCTTTTCTTGGTAAGTACTTTCCCCATGAGAGGAGAGAAGTTAAGGTAGAGGAGTTTATCAATCTCAAGCAAGCCAATATGAGTGTTGAGGAATACTCTTTGAAGTTCTCGAGCTTGTATAGATATGCACCATCCCTAGTGTCAAGTCCAAGGGATGAAATGAGTCGTTTTGTGATGGGTGTCGCCGATCTAGTGAGAGAGGAAATTTCGTACGGCTATGCTACATGATGATATGACCCTAGCTAGACTCATGGTGTATGCCCAATCGATAGAAGAGTCTAAACTTAGGAGGATGGCTAGAAACTTGAAAGAAGTGGTGCAAGTGATCAAGGGCAACCTATTTCCAAGAAGAGGGTTAACACTCAAGAAGAATCTAGGAGTGCTAAGTTCAAGATTGAGAAAGGAGGTAGTTCTCAAAATGGAAAACCTACATGTGTCACTTGTGGAAAGAAACATTATGGTGAGTGTCTATTGGGTACCGGTAGTTGCTTGTGGAAAAGGTGGAAACAAGGTGGGAGATTGTCCTAACATTGCTTCTAGAGGAAAAGAGGGTAAGAAAGTTGCTCCTAGTGTTCCAAAAGATGATGCTCCAATAAGGAGGTGTTTCTATGCGCTCCGGACTAGAGGAGAGAAGCCGGATGAGAGTGATGAAGATGTTGGTAAGTCTTATTTCTCTTGTTGTTAAATGGGTCCCTTCTAAGTGGGGGAGTATGGTTATAGATGGGATAGAAGTCATAAAAGCATGTTGCATGTGCATGATGTTTAGGAGTTTGTTTGAAATTGAATTTAATTAACTTCTTGCATTGTGTGTTTTATGAAGCCTTGATCATATTGTAAAAATGTGTTTATATGATGTTACCGTGCATATTAGGATGTCTATATCGTGAATTGCCTAAAATTTGCGTTTTAGAAAAATTGCATAAAATCCTTGTAGCTTGGCAGGTTCACTGTTAAATATTACACAATGTGACTAATTGATGATTTGGTCCAAAATTTTTGTAATTTAGTTAGAACTGATGTATATGAGTATGATATTGAATATAAAATGAGTTTTTGCTATTTGGAATGAAGCATGTGAGTTTTGTAGCATAATGAGTTATAGAATTTATTCTAGTTTCTTGTTGAGTGGTTAATCTCTTGATTGTGTGAAAATGTATGTTTTCTCCTTGACGATGTGTTGAATTGTTTCATTATGTGCTGCTAGTTGATTCTCTGTTCTTGAAGGTGTTCAGAGAGTGGCAAGTGTCATTAGAGAACGAATGTTGTCCAAGTGGGGGAGAACGTAAGATCCCAAAAATGACGTAGGTGAACTAGAGCCCAACATTTTTGTCATCGTGGTATAAGGTCATAAATAATTCTAATATATGGTATTGAGGCAGTAGCTAAGAGTTTAGGTGCATTGGAAGTCAAACGTCAAGGGACGACCAAAACGTTTGATGACTAAGTCACCTATATGCCTCATATGTGGTTCTATGTGTCTATGTGAGATTCATGAGGTTTTAAGGTCGTTAAAATAGTTAATATGATGTATATAGGCATGGTTTCAAGTTTTGAGAATTTTGGAGGTCAAACGTCCAAGAACGTCCATGACGTTCAAAAGATGCGCCTAGAAATGACATTGTGTGTCTAAGCATGTTTCGTTGTGTTTTTTATGTGTTCGTTTTGTGTGAAAATAATGTGAGAGGTCCTAAACTCATGTAGTAGCTTTTTTGGGTTTGAAACGTCCGGGAAAGTATCCCCAAGGACCATCCAATGGTCCTTGAGGAATGACCCAAAGTTGGTGCCAAGGCTGCCCAAAACAGCCCAAACCACAGAGGCAGTTGAAGCCCAGTGGGTCAATCTTTGCCCCGTTGGTTGGGTCTACTTGTTTGGGACTTATCCTGGGGAAAGTAAGGAACATAGACAAGCCTTCGTCACAGACCACAGACTAGCAGGAGGGTCCGTTGGTCAAAGGACGGGCCGTCGATGGTCCTCTGTCTATGAGGACTGTCCCTGCGTGCAGTCCACAGTAAGTTGAGGGGTGAAATGGGAATTTCATCCCACTTCCAAATAACAGTATTTGCGGTTCCTAAGGGGTATTTTGGGTATTTTAAATGTAATGATAAGTTTAAAACAGTTAGAAGATTTCATCTTCAAAATGAAAACCCCAGAATCCCTTAGAAATTCCTTAAGAATCCATTGAAGCCAAAATTCAAGGAAGAGCTTGTATTGAATATTTTGAGTGAAGATTGTTCATATAATTGGAGGATTAGCTTCATTGAGTTATGGTTTTTGATCCTTGAAACTCGTTTCATCAAGGAGCCCAACTTTCAAAGATGTTTTCTAAAGTTTTCAAAGTTGAACTTGACCTATTTCATGATCTACCATGGATTCTTGCATCAATGGTTTTTAAACATTGATTATGGATTGAATTGTTATTTTATTGATGATTTAACCTCAATTACCTATGAACCCATGTAATTGATGAACCCTAATTATTGACTAATTTATAGGTTACTTTATATTGGTCTAATGTATATGAATTAATGTGTAGTTACTTATGGGCTATCTAATGATGTAAGAATTGTATTAAATTGATATTTAATTGGTCTTAGATTGATAAATCTATATTGAATTGACTTAGATTTCATTGAGAATTATAGTTTATGCACTGAATTGATGTTCATGGCCATGGGTAAGGGCCTCGTGATGTTGAATTGGGGGATTTTGCATTGGATTAAAGCGTTGATGATGGACTGTTGGGACACTGCCCTATTTTACTTTATTTAATGTTAATTAGACTTAAATTATGTTGTGATTGGTTTGGTCCACTTATGGTGGTGGTGTTATGTGAATTGATGTGGCCTTGTCGACGTTATTTTAAGTATATTGATGATCATGACCTTGTTAGCACTACTTGAAGTAATATGACTATTTGTGTAGTTGATTATGTGATGTATGATCATATATACCTATATTTCAAGTAATGTGAAAGTATGTGTTCTTTTATTGATGATATCTAGGTGATCATGTTAGACTAATGACTATGCGTTGTGTGTAGTCTTAGAGTTGAATGCATGATTGTTCCTAATTGGATATATGAGTCTATGATGAATATAGTAATGTTGATATAGTAGTGTCTAGGATAACTTTAAGATGGTAATGGTTGTTCCTATGTGCTTCTTGAATAACATGCAATATGTGTTAAAGTGAAGAAATGTTGTGTCTTGTCTAGGTTGACTTAAGTACCTTAATTGATGCATGTATGAATATGAATATGTCATGTCTTGACTTAGGAATCTAAAGCGTATTTGTCTTGAATGAATGAATGATAGGTGAGACCTTGAATGATAACAAGAGGGTCCTTTATGTGAAACCTTGAACCTAATGGTAAGGTTATGAAACGTGAAGTCGAAAGTCATAATGGTATCCTTCATGTAATGAATGATGGAGTTAGTTTGATTGGCTGGAAAGACATCATATAAACCCTTAGGAAAGTCATAATGAGCTTCTTGTCTCTATTGGGAGGTAGCCCTAGTGGAACTTTCTTTGGTAGGGTAAATGTAATTGGGTTATGAACTTGATATGGAACCCTTTTGTATGAACCTTAATGTGATTTAATCTATGAGAAAGAAGGCTAGCACTGAGTGAGTGTGGTAAGGGAAGTATTTCTAGTTGAAGAAGGAGACTAGATTACAAAGCATGCCCTTCATATTCCTTAACCATGTGCCTACATGGGATGTGTCTAAGTTCTACCATTGGCAAGTAGAACAACCTCATCAGAGTAGGATAGAACTCGGGATTCCATGTTTTGCTACCATTGTCTATGTTATTGCATATTCTCATCATATGGGATACCTACTACCATTAGAGAAGTTCTATGAAGTTTAGGTGGTGGTATCGGACGCTATCTAGACATTGCATAATAGGCTTTGAAGATGTTAGTAAGAGTCCATAGGTATTCTCCAAGACCATTACTTGAATGTCCTTTATGTGGTAAGTGTATCTTAATGAACTAATGACTTAATGTTTTATGTTAGAAAGCACGTAAATGCATGAGTACCTAATGTAACGTGACTATGGATTCCTTAGCTAAAGTGTGAAGAGGGCATATGGGATGATCTCTTCATGTCTTATCTATGGAAGTCTTGAGAATGACTTTAGTTAGGAAAGTTGGTTGTTGTGTTTGACATGACCTAAACTTAGAAAGTCTTCAGGATTATTTAGGTAACCTTGAAGTGGGTGTATGGCGTTCTCTTCTAGGAGTACTTAAGTAAGTCTTTTGATAACCTTTGTAGGGGAGATTGTCATATTTTGTATGTCTTGTATGTTGATGTATTGTAGGTGTGTATGTGTCTCATTATGAGTATCCTAGAGGATCGTTTAGGCATATTTAGAGACGGTGTATGGGCGGTCTCTCTTTATGTGACTTAAGGGATAACTTATTGTGAGAAGACTACATGCTAGGAAGTGTTAAAAGGGAAGAAAAAGCACTTCATTGTAACAGTGACGCAACTTACTGTACAGTGAATATAGGTCACTCGAAAGTGTCTCTTTAAATTGTGATATTTTGTTTAAATGATTTCTTATGCGATTTTAAGTTGATAAATGTTTTTCTTATGATTATTTTATGATATTTAAATGAAAAGATGCATAATTCCAATAAATGTCTGTTTTCATGATTTTTATGCATTATGCCATACTTAGTACATGTGGTTGTACTATACCATGCTTTTATCTATCTATATAGTTCTTGGTAGGTGAGGAGAATTTGGGAAGCAAGACAGAGCATCGTTCAAGAGAAGTTGAAGTATGTCCTCATTTGACTCGGGTGCATATATGTCTTTTATGTTTCTTATTGAAGTATTGTAATAGACTTAGTAGTACTATGTTTTCTAATTAGTATGGGCCATGTCCCAAGTACTCTTATGTATAAGATTGATGAGATTGGGACTTAGTATCTCCAATTACTTTTATATTAAATAGTTTTTAAAGACTATATTATGTTTTGTGAAAAGTTTTAATTCCACACTACTTTTCACTATGTATATGCGATGAATGATTTGAAAGAGCTTGTATAAGACCTCCGAGAGGTTGAGTACGCATGTCACAATCTTAGATTTTGCCCTAACTTCTAGAGTGTGGTCTCGGGATGTGACAATTCAAAAAGGGACTTTAGCTTAACACCAAATAACTAGATAAGATAGTTGTCCCTTTCCTTAGTTGGAAGGTAGGTTTACAATGACTCTAATGAGATAGAGCTGCCATGTAATGTGGAAATATGAGTTTCTAATGTATCTCCTAGTTCTTTAACTATGTTTCCTCCATAGGAATACTAGCTAGTTTATCAACCTAGAATTCTATGTTAATGTTTTAGTTCTACCTTGGCGAGTAGACCACCTTCTTTCGGTGTGGGGTTTCATGACACCGGATTCCATGTTTAGCTCACATGGTCTAAAGTTTGTTATGGCAATTGTTCCCTCAAGTAAAATGAAATACAAGTAAATGGACATTGACTAGGATGACTTGAGAAGTCTACTTAGTATAGGTATGGGTATGGGATTCTACCTAGACATTGCACAAGTTTACTCTAAGGGGAGTCCTCGGAGATTGTTCTCATGTAATATGAATATTAAATGTATAATGTTGATGAGAAATGATGTTGCTCTTATATGATGTTTACTATGTTGGTGAACATGAAATGGTCTATGTGGCTATATTAATGATGACTACTTATGATGTAAGATGTATGAAGAAAAGCATTACTTATGGTCTCCTATTTTCTTTACTTAATTATGTGGGGTTACGTGGATTTACATGATCATTGCACTTGTAAGCTTTATATGGGATTATTGGTAAGTGTTTTGTATGTATGTTTAAATGATCTAATGAATATGAAATGTTAATATGTCTTTGGTTATAATCATGATTTAGGTTGTTATGATTCTTATCTTGTATATTCTCTCTTGTTGTATATCCTTAAATGTTATGTGCATATACGCATACTTAGTACATGTGGCGTACTAACCCCTTACTTTATATAACTAAAAATGTAGGGTCCAGCTAGTCAAGATTAAGAAGGTCGATTGAAGAAGCTTGGAACTCTTTCTCCAAGTGTTGGTAGGTCCTCATGTTCGGGGATGCTATCTTTTCGTTATTCTAGCTTATGAAGACTTTAGTAGTTTTAAGAGATACTCTTTATTTCCTTTTATAATTTGGATTCTATTGTAGAAAGGCCTAAATGGCATATATACCTTGTATTTGGTAAGTCCAAGACTCGTACTCTTTAGATGGTTTTTATGTGAGACAGCTTTAAGACTTTCATATTATTTATTCATGTTGTTATAATAAAAGCCTATGTAATCTTCTATATGAGAGGTCTAAGTATAACTCACTTAGTATATGTAATTTTTTTTAATTTTTCCACATTTTTAACTAATGATATGTTATACCAAATGCTAAGGGCTTGTCTGAGTCCTCTAAGAGGACGACGATGCGGGTCGTGACTGGGGGTGCTCTCTGGTCGTGAAAAACATTGTATAAGAGCATGAGGTTAAATAACCTAGGCTCAGTCTCACTAAAACCTAGTGTCTTGTTCATGGTTGTGAAGAACGCCACAATTATGATTGAGATGCTATGTGATGATTAGGAAAATTCTCTTTTCTCTGTAATCCTATGTCGTGACTCTAGATTTTTTACACTATGTGTATTTTAGCATCTAATCCCTTTCTTGTGGTTATAGGTTATGAACACAAGAAGGACAGCCACGACAAGAGTGGGAGAAGAGATTGCAAATGCGGGAGCAACTCCCCAAGGAAATCAAGTTCCTCCACAAGAGAAAGTTGTTGCGAATGACCAAGTTCCGATCAATCCTCCGGCCATGACTAATGGTGAGGTGAGGGAAGCCCTTGTCCAATTGGCCCAAGCCATCACCACTCAGGCTCAAGCCATTAATGAACAAGCTAACCGAGAGGTTGCGCCTTGAGAGAACCAACATGCTAGTACTATGGCTAACTGTTTGAGATATTTTACGAGGATGAATCCTCATATGTTCTTAAGATCCAAAGTTGATAAACACCCCCAAGACTTCCATAATAAGGTCTCTAAGATTTTGTTTGCTATGGGGGTGAGTACTACTAAAAAGGCTGAGCTTGCTGCCTATCAACTCAAGTACGTGGCTTACACAAGGTACAACCAATGGAAGGATAGTCAGACTTTAGGAGGTGGTCCCGTGAATTGGCAGATCTTCAAAAAGGCCTTTCTTGTCAGATTCTTCCCAATGGAGCAAAGGGATGCTAAGGTAGAGGAGTCCATCAACCTTCATCAAGGAGGTATGAGTGTTAAGGAAGACTCCTTAAAGTTATTAATTTGTCCAAATATGCTTCCTCTTTGGTTTCAAATGATAGGGATGAAATGAGTCATTATGTAACGGGCGTGTCCGAATAACTAAGAAGAATGTCGTGCCACTATGCTTCATGACAACATGGATCTTTCTAGGTTTATGGTTCATTCACAATAAGTAGAGGATATTTATATAAGGAAGAGTATTAGAGAAGCTAAGAAGGCAAGGTCTTTTGAAAGTGGTTCTTCTAAGAGTAGGCCTGATATTCAAGACAAGCCTAAGTTCAAAAAAGAGGTTCTCAAACCAAGTTCCTTCAATTTTCTCCGAGACTCTCTATGATAGGGTGTCTAACCCTAAAGCTCAAAAGGGGAGAAATGTTGATCCACCAAGAGAAAGATCAACTTGTGGTAAGTGTGGTAAGAAACATTTTAGTGAATGCCTTGTTGAAACTAATAGTTGCTATGGTTGTGGAAAAGGTGTCCATATGGCGAAAGATTATCCTAATGTGAAGAGTCAAGGAAAGGGGAATAGGCGAGCTCAATCAAACCGTCCTAGCTCCGAAGATCGAAAAAGGAGATATTTTATTCACTGAAGGCTAGGGGTGAACAAGAGAGTTCCCCAGATATTGTGACTGTTATGTTACAAGTTGTTTCTTTTATGTTTATGCTTTGCTTTATCCTGGTGCTACCCTTTCTTTTGGTACACCTTTGGTAGCTAGGAAGTTTGATGTACTTCCCGATGTGTTGATTGAACCCTTTTCGATTTGTACCCCAATGGGTGACTCTGTTAATGCAAAGAGAGTCTGTAGGGAATGTCATGTAATCCTACCAATAGAGTTACTCTTGTCAATTTGGTAGAACATGACATATTTGATTTTGATATCTTTTGGGGTATGGATTGGCTTCATGCTTGTTTTGCTTCCATAGACTGTAGAACGAGGGTAGTGAAGTTCCAATTTCCAAATGAACCCATTATAGAGTGGAAGGGGGGAAATTCTATACCAAGGGGTCAAATCATTTCTTGCTTAAAGGCTTAAAAGATGATAGCCAAGGGTTGTCTATACTGTGTGGTTAGGAATAATGATCTAGAATGTGAAACTCATTATATTTGGTCAGTCCCCGTAGTAAGGAAATGTATAGAGGTTTTTCCTAATGACCTTCCAGGAGTTCCTCCCAAATGGTAAATTGACTTTGGCATTGATTTATTATCGGATACGAAACCTATTTCAATTAGTCCATATTGTATGGCTTTGGCTGAATTGAAAAATTTGAATGTCCAACTCAAATATTTACTAGACAAGGGTTTCATTCAACCTAGTATTTCTCCATGGGGTTCTCTGGTTTTGTTTATGAAGAAGAAGGATGGGTCCCTTAGAATGTGCATTGATTATCGCCAACTCAATAAGGTCACCATAAAGAACAAGTATCATCTCCCTCTAATTGATGATATATTTGATCAACTCTAATGTCATAGTTACTTTTAAAATATTGACTTAAGGTCAGGATATCACCAACTTAGGGTGAGAGGTGAAGATGTTCCCAAAATTGCTTTTTGAACTAGATATGGTCACTATGAATTCCTGGTAATGTTTTTTTGATTAACAAATGCCCTGGCAGCATTTATGGACCTAAAGAATTGAGTTTTTCGGGATTACCTTGACTCATTAGTTATTGTGTTCATTGATGATATTTTGATCTACTCCAAGAATGAAAATGAACTTTAGATTCACTTGAGGTTGGCTTTGAAAGTCCTCAAAGAACACCAATTTTATGCAAAATTTAGTAAGTGTGTTTTTTTGTTGAGGTCAGTTGCTTTTCTTGGCCATGTTATCTCTAGTTAGGTTGTAGAGGTTTATCTGATGAAAACGGATGTGGTGAGGAGTTGTCCTAGACCTTTGAATCCCACCGACATAATAAGTTTCTTGGGTTTAGCCGGTTACTATAAAAGATTTGTTGATGGATTTTCATTCATTGCTTCTCCTTTGACAACTTTGACCCAAAAGAAGGTGAAGTTTGAGTGGTCAGAAGCTCGTGAAAAAGTTTTTTTCAAAAGTGTAAAGATAAGCTTACCTCCGCTCTGGTGTTGACTTTACCTCTGGGTTATGAAGGGTTTGTAGTGTATTGTGATGCTTCCCGAGTAGGCTTGGGATGTGTCCTCATGAAATATGAAAAAGTGATAGCTTATACCTCTAAGCAACTCAAAGTTCATTAGAAGAATTATCCGACTCATGACCTTGAGTTAGCAGGTGCAGTTTTTTCCTTGAAAATATGGAGACACTACTTGTATAGTGTGCATGTTGATATGTTTACTGACCATAAAAGTCTTCAATATGTGTTTGCACAAAAAAGAGTTGAATCTCCTACAGAGAAGATGATTAGAACTTTGGAAAGACTATGACATGAGTGCCCTTTACCACCCCGGCAAGGCCAATGTTGTTGCAAATGCTTTGAGTCGGATGACTATGGGTAGTGTGTCTCATGTTGAAAAAGAGAAGAAAGAACTTGTGAAATATGTTCATAGGTTGGCTCGTTTAGGGGTGTGGTAAGAAGATTCTCCAAATGTTTGTTTCATGGTCCACCATAACTCCGATTCATCATTCGTGGTTGAGGTGAAATCTAAAGAACATATTTATCCTCTATTGATGGAGTTGAAGGAATCAGTATTTGGTAAGCTCAATGAGTCATTCTCCCAAGGGGTGATGGTGTTCTTAGGTACCAAGGGAGATTCTATGTACCGGATGTTGAGGATTTGATAAATCGAATTGTAGAAGAAGCCCATGGTTGTTACGACCCAAGAGTACCCTCTAGAAGTTAGGGCATTCTCAAATCGCAACACGGCGTACTTGACGTCTCCAAGGTCTTGTAAAATCCCTTTGACATCGTTCATTGCATACATGTATGAAAAGTAGTGCGCAATTAAAACTTTTCACACGAAATAATAATACTTCAAATATCTCTTTTATAGAAAAACATAATGAAAGGCTAAGTCTCAATGTCGCCATCTTAGACATACGAATATATTGGGACACGGCCCATACTTCATCATATAGGAAATAGCTAAGTCTATTACAATACTTTCAATAAGGAAAACTAAACATCATGATGTCCTCGAATCTAGTGAGGGTATACCAACTATTACTTGAATGAATACTAACGCAAGCTTCCACTTCGAGACTCCTCTGAAATGCCACCTACACCTTTAGAGATAGACAAAAAGTATGGAATTGGTACAAACACTTGTACTAAGTATGTCATAATGCATAAAATCATGATAAACAGACTTTTTATATGAAACATGCTCTTTTTGAGAATACCCTTTAAGGCAAGTATAATAGTTACTTACAAGTCAACATATATGCAAATAAGTCACATTCTACATAACAGTATCAACATCACTTAAACCCATATAAATGTATACACCTCCCACCAAAGTTTATCCTAATACTTACTTAAGTAAGACAAGAAGAGACCGCCCATACAACCTCTTCAAGCCTACCAAACAATCCTTAAGACTACGTATGATAAGATTGTTCCCTGTTCCTTTCATTTACTCCCCACCTAAGGTTACTCCAAGATTCACCTAAGTAGGACAAGAAGAGACCGACCATGCACCCTCTTCAAGCTTACTAAAGAAACCCCCAAAGCTACCAAAGATAGAGCAGATTCTATTCAACATAAATTAGCTAAAGTCATAATCATTCATTAGGTCAATTAGAAGACATTTATTTCATTAAGGACTTCACATGATGGTCTTGGAAAGACCTAGGGAACCTACACTTTAACACCATCAAAGCCTACTCGTGCCATGTCTAGATAGCATCCCATTCCACTAACTAAATGTTGTAGAGCTTAATAGATAATAACCGACATAGACCATACTAGGTAGGCATGGAATCCGGAGTCTACCCTACTCCGATGGAGGGTGTTCTACTTGCCAAGGGTAGAACTAGAACACATCCCATGTAGGCACATGGTTAAGGAATATCAAGGTCTTTTATGTACTCTAGTCTCATTCTCAAGTAGAGATACATTGTACTCTAGTCTCCTTATTAAGTAGATCTACAAACCATAACATATTCGCTCGGTGCTACCCTTTACCTCTCATAGAGTAAGTTCAATAATAAGGGTCATATGAAAAGATACCATCTCTTAGTCATTACCTAGTCATTATGCACCTACCAAAGATGGATCCACTAGGCTGCCACTGAATGGTCTATAAGGATAGCTCATTCTTAACCTCTTTGTATATAGAAGGTTCCACATATTAGTCATGCTTAGAAGGGCACCATCTTAGGTCTACAGATCCTAGACTTTCATTAAACATTCATCCATACACATACAATAAAAAGGTTCATAAGCCTAATAAGTCAAGATTTTCATATTCATGACGTACATGTGTCTTGTAAGGGACACAAGTCTACCAAGACAAGACACACACTTCGTGACATATAGCATATCATTCTATAAGCACATAGGCATAACCAACATCATCTATAGGTCACCCTATTCTTTACTATAATGTTATCAATATAACCATCATATGACCCACATAGTCAAGTAGGAATAATCATGCATCAACTCTAAGACTACACATACAAAGATATAGTCATAGTCTAACATGATCACCTAACATCAATTGAAGAAGACATACTATCACCTTAATCACAAATAGATAGATATGATCATACTTCACATAATTCCACTATACAAATCATCATAATATATCAAGTAGTTTCGCACAAGGACATGATCATTATAAATAATAAAGTAACGATGACGAGGCCACGTAATTCACAAGTAAAGCATATAGCACCGCCGCCATAAGTGGAACATACCAATCACAACATAATTAAAGAACTACATTACATAAAATAAAGAGAATTAGGGAAGCGTACCACCAATCCAATCTCACCACTTCAATCCATAGCTAAATCATCCAATACAATACTCAAAGGCCCTTACGCATGAACATGATCATCAATTCAAAAAATCATAATAATCAATGAATATAAATAAATTCAATATAGATTTGTCAATCTAATACAGCCTATAAATTAATTCAATACAAATCTTACATCATTCAATAGCACATCAAAAACTACACAAGAATTCATAAACATTAAGGCATGATCATAACATCAAAATTATAGCCAATTTGAAGAGATTATGTTTTGCATGGGGTCATGAATAATTTATGCTAAATAATCTAATTAAAATAAATTCAATCATAAATCAATGATCTAAAACGTTTTATGCAAAAACCATGGCTAGAATTTAATTTAGAAGATTTCATGGTTTGGATCATATTTGAAATACATTTGAATTTACTCCTTGAAGAAAACTATTTCAAGTATGAAGAACCATACCTTAATTGTGAAGAAAATCCCACATGATTGATGGAGAAAATTTTGGAAAATCTATCTTCTTCCTTGGAGCTTTAAAGCTTCATCAATGGAGGTTTTTAGAGAGATGATATGGTGATATTTTGTTTTGGACTTGAGGGTTATGATTTGAAGGGTGAATTGGGGTTTAAATAGGTCTAATAACCCCCAATATTTACCACCTAAAATACCCAAAAGACCCCTGAACTTATAGGACCTTTTAACAAACTAAAACTCAACTTAAATTTCCGAAATCATCGTCGGGGAACAAGTCTGCGATGCGGAGCTGTTTCCGCATGATTTATTTGAAAATAACTTTTGAGGAAGTTGATTCTGTGTTTTGTCAGCCACGTATAGAAACTTTTGGCACTTTAGTTGACAAAGTCTGCAACGCAGACCTATTTCACCAAGGAACAAAAGCTGCTGTCGTTGGCAGCTTGTTTGCCCAAGGTTGGGTCCTCCTCAAGGACCCTTTGGTTGGTCCTTCGGAAGTTTTGCCCAGATATTTCCACCTATATTACTCTTATATACATATTAGGAACGTCTCACATAAATTTGAACTCAATACAACACGTAAAACATGACGAAACACGTTAAGACACGCAAGCACGTTTCAAGGCAAAACTTTTGAACGTCTTGGACGTTCTTGGACGTTTGACCTCTACACTTCATGAAACTTTACACTCTTCATACAAACACTATTATAACTCATATAAGGACCTCATAAGCTCATTAAACACACATATAAACACATAAACATGCATGAGGCACATAGGTGACTAGTCGTTGAACGTCTTGGTTGTCCCTTGATGTTTTACTTCCAATGCACCTAAATCTTTAGAAACTGCCTCATTATAACATTATAGACCATTTTATGAACTTAGACACTCATGAAAAAAATGTTACATTCTAGTTTAACCTATGCCATTTTAGAGGGTGTAACAATATCATGTACCGTGGTTTTACTTTCGCGTTCAAGAGGATGCCCTTCGTGTTGTGTAATGCACTGGCTACTTTTCAGAGATGTATGATGTATATATTCTCTGATATGGTGGAGGACACCATTGAGGTATTTATGAATGATTTTTCTGTTGTTGGTGACTCATTTGATCATTGTTTTAGTCACTTGTCTGAAGTTCTCAAAAGATATGAAGAGTGCAACCTTGTGCTAAATTGGAAAAAATGTCACTTTATGGTGAAAGAGGGTATTGTATTGGGCCATCGCATCTCAGAGAAGGGTCGAGCGGTTGATCGAGCTAAAGTCGAGGTGATAGAGAGACTTCCTCCACCTATCTCTCTAAAAGGTGTGAGGAGTTTCCTTGGGTATGCTGGTTTCTAACGGAGGTTCATCAAGGATTTTTCAAAGTTGCACATCCTCTGTGCAAGTTACTTGATAAAGAGTGTAAGTTTTATTTTGATGAATCTTGTCTTAAGGCATTTGGTGAGTTGAAGGAGAAATTGGTGTGTGCGCCCATTATTATTTCCCCGGATTGGAGTAAGCCATTTGTTGTTATGTATGATGCTAGTGGGGTTGCTCTTGGTGTTATTTTGGGACAAATAAGGGATAAAATTCTTCACCCTATTTATTATTCTAGTAAAGCCCTTAATAAAGCGCAAAAGAATTATATTGTGACTAAACAAGAGCTATTTGCGGTGGTGTTTGCTTTCGAGAAATTTCGCTCCTATTTTGTTGGTAAAATAGTTATAGTGCAAACTGATCATTCTGCTTTGAGATATTTGATGGAAAATAAGGATGCGAAACCGAGGTTGATTCGTTGGGTATTACTGTTGCAAGAATTTGACTTTGAAGTGAAAGATAGAAAAGGGACCGAAAATCAAGTTGTCGATCACTTGTCTCGACTAGAGGATGAAGCTATGCGAGAATTGGGTGAAAAGGCTGAAATTGATTATACTTTCCCTTATGAGCATGTATTGGCCGCTTCTCAAGACTTGATTCCATGGTTCGCTGATTTTGCGAATTACTTGGCTAGTGATATCGTCCCATCGGATTTGTTCTTTCATCAAAGGAAAAAGGTCATGCATGATGTGAAAAATTTCTTTTGGGATGAGCCATATTTATATAGGAGTTGTGCTGATGGGCTTATTCGGCGTTGTATGCCGGAAGTTGAGATGTTTTGTGTTTTGGAGGCATGCCACTCCTCGCCTGTGGGTGGGCATCCGGAAAACCCATAAAATCTTGCAATGTAGCTACTATTGGCCAACCATCCACCAAGATGCTTATGAGTTCGCCAAGGCATGTGATAGGTGCCAAAGAGATGGAGGTGTTTCTAGACGGCAAGAACTCCCTTTAAATCCCATTCTTGTAATTGAGTTATTTGACGTGTGGGGTATTGACTTTATGGGTCCCTTTGTGAGTTCTCATGGGATGAAGTATATTCTTGTGGTGGTTGATTATGTGTCAAAATGGGTGGAAGCCATAGCACTTGAAAATAATGAAGGGAAGAGTGTCACCGCATTCTTGAAAAAGAAGATATTTTCCAGATTTGGCACCCCAAGGGCCATTATTAGTGATGGGGGATCCCACTTTTGCAACAAGTTATTCAAAGCGTTTTTGGAGAAATATGGGTTTGCCACAATGTGGCCACGCCGTACCATCCTCAGACCAGTGGGCAAGTTGATGTGTCAAACAGGGAAATCAAGCAGATTCTGGAGAAAAAGGTGAATGCGAGTAGAACGGATAGGTCAAGGAGGCTTGATGATGCTCTTTGGGCCTACCAGACAACATACAAGATGCCCATAGGTATGTCTCCATACCAACTTGTATATGAGAAGGTTTGTCACTTGCCGGTTAAGTTAGAGCATAAGGCCAGGCAATGAAGAAACTGAAGATGGATTGGAATGAAGCAGCAGAACAAAGGTTGAATGGGTTAAATGAGCTTGATGAGTTTCCCTTGAAGGCATATGAATGTTCAGCCCTGTACAAAGAAAAGATGAAAAGGTACCATGACAAAAAGATTGAGAAGCGCAATTTTGTGGTTGGGGATTTGGTGCTTTTGTTCTACTCTATGTTGCGCTTGTTTCCGGACAAACTCAAGTCCAAATGGACTGGTTTATTCTTGATCACCCTACGTTTCTCTCATGGAGCGGTTGAGTTAGAGAATAAGGAGGGTGTAAGGAGGGTGTAAGGTTCAAGGTGAACGGGCATCGAATCAAAATCTATCTAGGACATGCTGAAAATGCGAATGAAGTGATTGAGGCATACCATCTTGATGAAGTCTGAGTAATCAAGAGTCTTGTGTCGTGCCACTATGTTAAATCAAGTGCTGAATGGGAGGCAACCCAATATGTATCCTCTAGCCAACAATAGTTTATTCATGATTTCATCGGCGTAGTTGCATTATTTCTATTTTTCTTCCTTAATGTCACTTATGAATTTTCTTTTTCTTTCTTTTTAGAAGTGTTGGCTAGAGAGTAGACTAGGGTCTGTGTCTAAAAAGTGTCCAGAAAATACAAAAAGATTAGCTTATTTGGTGTTAAATGTGCAGGGACCAAATGAATTTAATGTATCTTAGTTTACTTAAATATTGTTCTTTGGGGTACCAACCATGGCTTACCAAAAATCTATCTGACCAACAGTACGAGATCCTGACTACGGACCTTCGGTAAGTCGACAGACTGTCGATGGGGTCCGTCAATAGCCACTCCCCATATTTGCCTAAAGCTGGAACGACGGACGTGGTATACGCTCCGTCGGTTGATAGACGGACCATCTTGCACGTCTGTCGTGTTTAACAGAACCCTGTTTGCTTAGGGTTCCTAGATTTTAGTCTAAGTGTCTACCCACGGGGGTGGTCATCCATCGTCTGATTGACGGACCGTCCTGCAAGTCCGACATCTTAAACCAAATCTTTGCATGTCCAGCATTTTAAATTTTTTCTAAGTGTCCACCGACGGTCTAGGTCTACGGTCCGTCGATTGATCCGTCCTGCAAGTCCTTGTTCCTTAACAAAACCTTTGTTTGTGAAGCCTTCAAAATATTTGCTAAGTGTTCACTAACGGACCCTACCGACGGACCGTCATTCCACCGACTGTGTTTTGTGTTTCACAGTTTGGTCTTGCTTCTCTTGGGTGTGTTAGATGTTTAATATGAAACTAATAACTCTCCTTTGCAGGTACCAATGGCCCCCAAGCAAGACTTAGTCCACTATCGAGGACGTTCCAAGTCTGTCGCCCCTTCACACCAGCTGGTGATTGGCTCGTCCAACGATGAACTCGAACCTAAATACGTGCCAGTAGGCACCAAGACACCTACACGTACTCCAAGGACCACTCGGGGCATACACACGAAGGTGGCGTCTGCGTAGTCACTCTCTCTTAGTTTGATGAGTAGCGTAGAGTGACCGGCATACCGTCTGGGTCTGCTGCGGGTTCTGAGGGAGCGTCTAGCTCTGAGGAGGCTTTCGGGTCTGAGGAAGCATCAACTTCACATGGTCCCACTGTTGCTGCTGCACTGGTCCATTCTGCCTCATCTGATGAGGCTGACAGTGAGGATTCCACCCTTACAACCCCGACCGACGTCCCTGCACCGGTTGCTGATCAGCCCAACTGGTGGTGTGTACAAGGAAAATACTAGGTATAGAGGGACTCCAAGCTACTCAATGATAAGGGTGTCATGACTTGGACTCTTACAGTAGAGTGGCGAGTTCTTTCAGGTAGTCTCCACTCTGTCCCTGATGCACATACTCTTTTCACCCGCCATCGGCTAGAGTGGATGGCTCGGAGCATTGGACGCTAAAGCGAGGAGGTGGTTCTAGAGTTCTACGCTTCTTATGTAGAGACTCTACAATCTTCTATTGATAGGCGGTATAATCCCGCTAAATAGGCACCACTTGATCATCTTCGAGTCTGTGTACAAAGGGTAGAAATCTCCTTACCTACTATTCGCCGGCTCTTATACGGTGCTAACACATATGCTACCAGGGAGCTCCTTACCCCCGAGTTTGACTATCGGTGGAAGCGTATTAATGAGTGCCATTTTTAGCGTAATTTGGGGCTTAGAGAGACCACCAAGAGGTGGATAGCACATCACATTTCTGTGGATGGGGAGGGTGCAGATTGGGTGCTGGAGCCCGGAGGGGTCATCAAGAAGGCAAACCATACATTCACGGCAAAATTTATCTAGCTATTGGTCCATCACTGCCTATCCCCCACTGCTTCTGACAACATTGTTACATGGGATAGGTAGTATTGGTAGCTGGTTTGGTTGCTGGGTTTGACGTGGACATTCCGAGAATGTTGTTGTTAGTCATTCATGAGAGGGACATCAAGGCCACCACCACGTACCCTTTACCCTGCTTGATTTTGAGTTGTGCAGGTCTGCTGGAGTGCCCATATGGAATATTGATGTTCTGAGGACTCCCACTGGGGTAGTTGACATCGGTCTCATACGGATGAGGCCAACGAGGCAGCACCAAACAGAGGGCCCAGATCAGAGGTGCAGCCTCTTGGTGAAAACTTGACGGACACGGTAGAGCAAGCCAGGGGGCTGATCAGGCTATATCACAGCCTACCTACACCACCCCGGTTGAGTCTATCCGGGGTACTAGCACAGCTCCGAGCTCCTCCAGCTCCACCCCATCTGCAACACTGGTCCCGATCGCTAGGGTCCAAAAGTTAGAGGCCCAAATGGCCACACTTTTGCATCATATCCAACCTTTGATGCAGAATTCCATTGCTGAGGCGGAGGAGCGGATCGAGAGGAAGATGGCCCAGTAGACTGAGCGGAAGTTTCTAGCAGTCCACCAGCGCTTTGATGCCTTTGAGAGAAGTGTGATCGCCCGGACAGCCCCTATTATAGATTTGACGACTCTCCAGGCTGTTGTGGCGAGTCTAAGAGTAGATAGGGATGCCATTCTGGAGGCCTGGGTGCCAGAGTCTTAGTCCCCATCTAGGGAGCCTGCTGAGCATACGGTGCTGGCTGCACTTTTCCAGACCACTGCTGCGCCACCGCCTCCGCCACGTGAGCATACCAAGAGACACCGATTGATGTACCGTGGTTTCACGGTATTTCTAATGCTTTTTCCATAAGTTTAGTGTGTGTCGAGAGCCTTTTTGTGTTGATTTTGATATAAGTTTCTCTTTGTTTGCAGAAAATCTGTCCAAGGATGAACGCGGGAGTTTTTGAGGAAAAAATTGCAGAAGAGACTAACTATGGAACTTATGACGGTCCGTCGCGGCTGTGACGGTCCGTAGGTGGCATCGTAATGAAGGGATAAGTTGCTGAAGGAAATTTGGGGAAGTCTGACCAAGTGTGGTATTACGGAAGTCTATTACGGACCGTCACAGCTACGACGGTCCGTCCTGCTTGTTCGTCATAATGATCAGAGAGTAGTCCCAGTACCCAAATTCCAAGAATTGAAGTATTTTGGAACCAAGACCCTTGACGGACCGTCGTGCTTGAAATGGTCTGTCATACCTGTCCGTCGAGGGGAATGAAGAAAGCAACAGAAGAATGGTGAAGTATGGGACGACGGAGTCTATGACGGTTCGTCGTGTCCATGATGGTCCGTCACGTGGTCCGTCGACCCAGACGCGTTTGGACAGATTTTTAGTAAATAGAATTCTTATTTGATTAGGTTTCGTTTTTTATTATAGTTGGAAAAACCTCGTTTTTGAGGTTAGACTTTCTCGATAATTTTTAGTTTATAGTTCTTCGATTATATTATTAAATTCTCGATTTTTGGGAATTAAGATATTTTCCGAGAATTGATTGTTGGTGATTTTGTTGATTAATCAAGTTAAATTCTAGGAAATTATTCGTTTTCATAAAAGTAAGTGCATGAATTCTTCCATTAACAATATGAATTGTGTAATTATGAACATGGGTAACTAAACCTCATAGCTAGGGTTGCGGGAACCATGGGTGAATACCAAGGTAATAATCTAACTTCAATAACAATTCTAGAGTGGTTTCTTGCATGTATTGATAATTCTTTCATTTAGAAGTCTTTTTAACGGTGGCCAACGTTAGAACTCGCCTTAATTCTACTTGCCGGACCAAGGAGGTAGATAATAGGAAAAGAATTATCAACATAGATTTAGTCTATACTATCTAATAGACTAGTATTGGTTGGTACGAGTTAATAGCTTAGTCAAATACCGAATACGATGTTTAATATGAGGTAAAGATAAGGGTTAGTATAGCAACACACATAGCCGGACCAAGGTGTGGAGTGAAATTCTCTAGATGTCGGACCAAGGATTTAGAGATACATAACTTATCACTTTACATGCAAGATATCAGGATAGAACTGTTATAGTTAGATTTACCAAGTTAGGAACTTGTGGGGAACACTAAAACCCTAATTACTTTTATAATTTGATTAAACTCCGAAAATTGAATTTGTTAGTTGTTCATTCTTATTTAGTTAATCATTTTCATTAATTTAGAAATAAAACCCCTCTTTTTGTCTTTTGGTTTATTGGAAAATAGTTGGCTAAATAATAGTAATAATAAAATAAAGTTAAGTCTGAACTATTTTCCTTGTGGGATCGATCCCAACCTCATTAGTTGGGTTCTTTACTTGATACGACCGCTTTACTTCTTATTTGAGAAGTAAGTTTGAGCGTATCAAATTTTGGCGCCGCTGCCGGGGAAAGTAGCTTTTAGATTAACTTAAATTTATTACTAAAATTTAGTCAATATTTTCCTGATTTTACTTTTTCTGTTGTTTTTTATTTTTGCCAGGTTTGACGCCCTTGTATGCCAAATACACGGAGAGGAAGAGAACCCTTGTTTCCCTACGATCACGAGTTAGAGCGTACACTACGCAAAATGAATCGAAACTTGGGTATAAGATGATGATCCAAACCTGAACATCCCAGCTCCGGTTGATGCTCATGGTCAATTATTACCTGATAATCCTGATCAAGGTGCACAAAGGGGACATAACCCCGCTCCACGTCCTCAAGAATACTACAGAGGTTATGACAATATTGCAGATTCTGATGGGCCACTTGTCTTGCCCCCTCTACCAGAAGGTCATACCTTTGTAGTCACTAGTAGTCTAATGCAAATGCTCACGGCTAGAGGTTTGTTTTCAGGACTACCGTCTGAGGACCCACATGCCCATATAGCTAAGGTGAGGGCAGTGTGTAAAAGCTGTGTAGGGAGGACTGATTTGAATTTGGATGTAATAGGGCTAAGAGTATTTCCTCTCTCACTGACGGGAGAGGCTGCCATTTGGTTCACTAAGCTCCCTTATAACTCAATTTTCACTTGGAACCAACTGAGGGACGTTTTCTTAGCACGTTACTACCCGGTCTCCAAGCAACTAAATCACAAAGACAGAGTGAACAACTTTGTGGCACTACCAGGAGAGTCAGTTAGTAGTTCTTGGGATAGGTTCACTTCATTTTTGAGAAGTGTCCCCAATCACCGCATAGATGATGAGTCACTGAAAGAATACTTCTACCGGGGACAGGATGATAATAATAAAGCAGTATTGGATACTATAGCAGGTGGTTCTTATGGGGATTGTCCTTATGCTGAAATTGCCGAAAAATTAGAGAAAATCTCCCGGAATAATAAAGCATGGAGTACTAGGAAGACAAATACTGGGAGAAATACTTTTGCAGTACAATCCACACACAACCCAGCCACAGATGAGATTCGTGAAGAGATGGCACAGATGAGAACTGAGCTTGGGTTGGTGTTAAAACATGTCACTGGGGGTGCAGAGAAGATAAACGCAGTAAACTACTTGTCTAAACCACCACCACCAACTGATGAATATTATTATGAGGAAGATTCTTATGCAGTAAATGATCAGACGGGGGGGTTCCGACCGAATGCCCAAGGCTCCAATCAGGAGAATTGGCACCACGGTCAAGGAAATCAAGGTGGGAACTATGGTAACTACAACCGTGAGGGTAAATATGTTCGTGATGGAAATTACAACCGCGACAACAACTTCAACAGGGGTAACTATGGTAACATAAATGAGAGGAGTGGGCCCTATGTTCCTCCTCAAAATCGTGAAGTTGCTCCTAGGGATTGTGGAGGTAGAATGGTGCGAGTTGAGGATATGTTGCACAAGATGATGAGGAGGTTCGATGCTAGGGATGAGCATACCAAAGAGTTAAGGAGTGATGTAGCAGGTATTGGACAGAAAGTTGATACACATGCCATATCAATTAAGCAGCTTGAATTGCAAATGGCTCAGTTATCTTCAACTGTGAACACAAGGCAACTGGGCACTCTTCCTAGCAACACTGTCCAAAATCCGAAAAATGATGGACACTGCATGGCAATTACTACTCGTGGTGGAAAATAAACCATTGACCCACCTATGCCGTCTATTGTGGAAAAGGTGATGAAAGATAATGATAAAGTGGTAGAGGTTAGTGATGAAGTAGAAGATAACACTGATAAAGATACTGAAGTTCCTAAAAAGGTAACTCCCATTCCTAGACCTCCACCACCCTTTCCTCAAAGATTAGTAAAAAAGACCGAGGATGGCAAATATCGGCGTTTTATAACAATGTTGAAAAAACTTTCTATCAATGTCCCTTTGGTAGAAGCTCTTGAACAAATGCCCGGTTATGCCAAGTTTATGAAAGATTTGGTTACAAAGAAAAGATCGATCACTTTTGAGGATGATGACAGAATGCAGCATTGTAGTGCTATTGCTACAAGGTCTTTAGTGCAAAAGAAAGAAGATCCGGGTGCATTTACTATTCCTTGTACAATCGGGTTATTACATTTTACGAAAGCATTATGTAATCTGGGGGCAAGCATAAATCTCATGCCCCTCTCGATTTACAAGAAGTTGGGTTTGGGTGACCCAAAGCCCACTGTGATGCGGCTACTGATGGCCAATCGAACAATAAAAAGGCCTATAGGGATACTCCATGATGTGCTAGTAAAAGTGGAGTCGTTTATATTTCTGGCAGAATTTGTTATTCTTGATTGTGAAGTCGATTTTGAGGTGCCTATTATTCTTGGGAGGCCATTCCTTGCTACGGGTAGAGCCTTAGTTGATATGGAAAAGGGGCAGATGAAATTTCGATTGAACAATGAAGAAGTGACTTTCAACATTTGTAGGTCCATGCGGTAGAGTGGTGAGCTCCAATCGGTATCTGCCATATCCTACAAAGTTGGTGAATCACCCGAGACACAAATAGAAGAATGTCTAGGTGTAAAAGCACTAGCGGCGATAATGAATTTTGATAATGAAAGCATTGAAGAATATATATCATTAGTCGCTGCTCTTGATCGTGGTAATGTTCGGTTTAAACCGAAGAAATATGAGCTAGACATGAAGAATCGCGAGTCTCCACCCGCTAAACCATCCATAGAGGAGGCTCCAAAGCTAGAGCTAAAAGCTCTCCCACCGCATCTCTGGTATGAATTCTTAGGAAATGGTGATACATTGCCGGTAATCATTGCATCAGATCTGAATAAACAACAAGTTGAGAGTTTGGTCAAAGTGGTAAAAAGGTTCAAAAGAGCTATTGGGTGGACCATTGCGGACATTATTGGGATCCCTCCTGGTATTTGTTCTCATAAAATCCAACTCATGCCCGATCATAAGCCAAGTATTGAGCACTAGTGACGCTTAAATCCACCTATGCAAGAGGTCGTAAAGAAGGAAATCATAAAATGGTTGGATGCTGGAGTAATTTATCCGATCGCCGATAGTACTTGGGTATGCCCTGTTCAGTGTGTACCTAAGAAAGGAGGAATGACTGTGGTCCCCAATGAAAAAAATGAACTTGTTCCAATGAGGCCGGTGACTGGATGGAGGGTGTGTATGGATTACCGGAAATTAAATGCATGGACCAAAAATGACCATTTTCCCATGCCCTTCATGGATCAGATGTTGGATAGACTCGCCGGAAAAGGGTGGTACTATTTTCTTGATGGTTATTCAGGGTATAATCAGATCTCTATTGCACCAGAAGATCAAGAGAAGACCACTTTTACTTGTCCATATGGGACCTTTGCGTTCATGAGAATGCCGTTTGGGTTGTGCAATGCACCCGCCACATTTTAGAGATGTATGATGTCAATATTCTCCGACATGGTGGAAGATACTATTGAGGTCTTTATGGATTATTTTTCTGTGGTTGGTGAATCATTAGAGCAATGTTTGAGCCATTTATCTGAGGTTCTTAAGAGATGTGAAGACTGCAATTTAGTTCTCAATTTGGAAAAATGCAACTTCATGGTCAAAGAAGGTATTGTTTTGGGCCATCGTATTTTAGAAAAGGGCATAGAAGTTGATCGAGCCAAAGTCGAGGTGATAGAGAGACTTCCTCCACCTATCTCTGTAAAAGGTGTGAGAAGCTTTCTTGGGCATGCAGGTTTTTACAGGAGATTCATCAAAGATTTCTCAAAAATTGCACATCCTTTGTGCAAACTGTTAGAGAAAGATTGTAAATTTTCTTTTGATGAATCCTGTCTTAAAGCATTCGGCGATCTTAAAGAAAAACTGGTATCTGCACCTATCATTATTTCTCCGGATTGGAGCAGTCCATTTGAGGTAATGTGTGATGCGAGTGGGGTTGCCCTTGGTGTAGTATTGGGACAAAGAAGGGACAAAATCCTTCATCCCATTTACTATGCTAGTAAAGCCCTCAATGAAGCTCAGAAGAACTATACAGTCACTGAACAAGAGCTCCTTGCCGTAGTATTTGCTTTTGAAAAATTTCGCTCCTATTTGCTAGGTACTAGAGTTATAGTGCATACTGACCATTCAGCCCTGAGATATTTGATGGCGAAGAAGGATGCGAAACCAAGGTTAATTCGTTGGGTATTACTACTGCAAGAATTTGACTTTGAGGTAAGGGATAGAAAAGGGACCGAAAATCAAGTTGCTGATCACTTGTCCCGTTTAGAAGATGAAGCTATACGAGAGTTGGGGGATAAGACTGATATTGATGACATGTTCCCCGATGAGCATGTATTGGCTGCCTCACAAGACCTGATTCCGTGGTTCGCAGATTTTTCTAACTACTTAGCTAGTGATATTGTTCCATCGGACCTATCTTTTCATCAAAGGAAAAAGTTCATGTACGATGTGAAGAAGTTCTTTTGGGATGAACCATACTTATACAGGAGCTGTGCTGATGGGCTTATTCGGCGTTATGTGCCGGAAGTTGAGATGTTGAGTATTGTAGAGGCATGCCATTCCTCACCCTTTGGTGGACATCATAGTGGTGTCCGAACTGCTCATAAGATCTTACAAAGTGGGTACAATTGGCCAACTATTCATCAAGATGCTCATGAGTTCGCCAAAGCATGTGATAGATGCCAAAGAGATGGCGGCATTTCAAGAAAGCAAGAGCTCCCTCTAAACCCTATTCTTGTAATTGAGTTATTTGATGTTTGTGGTATTGACTTTATGGGTCCGTTTGTGAGTTCTCATGGAATGAAGTATATTTTAGTAGCAGTTGATTATGTATCCAAGTGGGTGGAAGCCATCGCCCTCGCGAATAATGAGGGGAAGAGTGTTACTGCATTCTTGAAGAAGAATATATTCTCTCGATTTGGTACTCCACGAGCGATTATTAGTGATGGGGGATCCCACTTTTGCAACAAATTGTTCAAGGGATTATTGGAGAAATATGGGGTTCGCCATAATGTGGCCACTCCTTACCATCCTCAAACTAATGGGCAAGTTGAAGTATCAAATAGGGAAATCAAACAGATTTTGTCAAAAACAGTGAATGCTAGTAGAACAGATTGGTCAAGGAGGCTTGATGATGCGCTCTGGGCTTACCGGACAGCATATAAGACTCCCATAGGTATGTCACCATACCAACTAGTATATGGGAAAGCATGTCATCTTCCGGTTGAATTAGAGCATAAAGCCATGTGGGCTATGAAGAAGCTAAAAATGGACTGGAACAAAGCTGCAGAACAACGATTAAATGGGTTAAATGAACTCGATGAATTTCGTCTAAAGGCTTATGAAAGCTCAGCCCTCTACAAGGAAAAAATGAAGAAATACCATGACCTAAAAATTGAGAAACGAGAGTTTATGATTGGGGATTCGGTGCTTTTATTCAACTCTAGATTGCGCTTGTTTCCGGGCAAGCTCAAGTTTAAATGGACTGGACCTTACTTGATCACCCAATTATTCCCTCATGGAGCGGTTGAGTTGGAAAACAAGGAAGGTGTGCGGTTTAAGGTGAACGGACAACGTCTCAAAATCTATATAGGTCATGCGGAATCGGCGAATGAGGTGATTGAGGTATATCATCTTGATGAAGTCTGAGTAATCGAGTGTCCTCAGTCATGCCGCGACGTTAAATCAGGCGCTGGTTGGGAGGCAACCCAATATTTATCATCTAACCACCTTTCTAGTTTTTTCTTTCTAGTAACAGTAGCATTTTTCTATTAATGGGTTGTAAAGTTTCAGGTAGCACATCTACAGGAAGTTCTGCAGAAAAGTTACTCTGCATCAGTCACTGATGGATACATCGACGGACCGTCACGCCTGTGATGGACCGTCGCATCACTCCGTCGTGCCAGGTATGCTCTTTTGTATTTTTGAAGAATTATGGCACATGCGATGGACCGTATGACGGACCGTCACAACCGAGATGGACCGTAATCGGGGTTTCATCACGCCATTATCCGGTTACCCGACCCGACCCGCATATAGAATTTCAAAAGTTTAAAACGTTTCAAACCCCCCCCCACCCCTTCATTAACAGTTTCTTCCCCTCTTCCCTCCATTTTCTCCCCTTCCAACTCCTTTCTCTGCCCAAATTCCCCATATTCTCCCATTCTTCATCCCAAATCTTCCCTCTTGGTCGGAGTTTGCTGCTGTGAGTCTCAGTCTTCTCACTTGATTACCATCACTTTTGCATTGTTGTCTCCTCTTCCAAGGTATGTGTTCCTAATATTCTACCCATTTACTCTTTTTGTTTGTTTTGCTGTTTTTCCTTATTATTTGCATATGGGTTTTTGTTTATTAGATATTGTCTAACTTAGGTCTTTAATTCCACAAAATGACTGGATAACACTAGAGAAATTAGAGCTTTAAACTTGCCAATTTGATAGGGCTTTAAACTTGTCCATTAGGGCTCTCAACTGTATTAGAAAATTGTTAGGTCTTTGTTTTGACTCACATGGGTGAATGTGGCACCCCCCAGTTCTTTCTCTGCTTGACAGTACGACAACCCAATGACAGACTGTCGGACCTATGACGGTCCATCCTGCATAACCGTCGTGACAGTCAGAGACCCTTGTCCTAAGGGTCTCATCACTATTTCTAAGTGTCCACTAACGGACACATGTGATGGACCGTCATACCCACGACGGTCCGTCCTGCACAACCGTCGTGACGGTCAGAGACCCCTGTCCCAAGGGTCTCATTTTTTTCCCAAGTATCCACTAACGGACACACGTGATGGACCGTCATACCCACGATGGTCCGTCCTGCACAACCGTCGTGACGGTCAGAGACCCCTGTCCCAAGGGTCTCATCTTTTTTTCCAAGTGTCCACTGACGGACACACGTGACGGACCGTCATACCCACGACGGTCCGTCCTGCACAACCGTCGTGACGGTCAGAGACCCTTGTCCTAAGGGTCTCATCACTATTTCTAAGTGTCCACTGACGGACACATATGACGGACACCACGACGGTCCGTCCTGCTGAACCGTCGTATCGGTCAGAGACCCCTGTCCTAAGAGTCTCCACACTTTTTCTAACTGTCCACTGACAGACACATGTGACGGACCGTCATACCCACGATGGTCCATCCTGCATAACCGTCGTATCCGTCTGAGACATTCCTTCTGATACTCTTTGTTACTAAGTATTATATGATGGACCTCATGACGGTTCGTCATAAGCACGACGGGCTGTCATCAGGTCTGTCGTGCCTTCCTGCTACTTCAGAACTGTTATCACTGGTTTGAGTTTTGTGTATTATTGTCTCAATTTTTCTTTTGTCATGTTTTATCTCTCAAGTACTAATGATGATTCGTTACAGGTACTAGCTCTCATGGCACCTAAACAAGATCGCGTTTATGCACGTGGGCATTCTAAATCTGTCGCCCCGTCTGCCCGATTGGTGATAGGCTCTGATGATGAGCATGATCCAGAGTACGTGCCCCCAGGCACTGCTACTACAGCACGAGCTCCACGTGTATCGAGAGTCACGCCCAAGAAGGTGGCGCCTGGCGTAGTCACTGCCTCCCAGTCTGATGAGGAGTGCACACTGACCGGCACACCTTCTGGGTCAGCTGCCCAAGACGAAGGAGCATCTGGCTCCTTAGAAGTTTCGTGGTCAGAGGACGCCTCCGGGACCGCAGAAGCCTCTGCCCCCGCCACAGCTACGCAGTCTGCCTCGGATGATGAGGCTGACAGCACTGACTCCACCCCTGGCTCACCAACTGGAGTCCCTGCCCAGGTTGCCGATTAGCCCAACCGGTGGTGTGTCGACAGGCAATACAAAGTATACTTAGACGCCAAAGTGCTCAATGATAAAGGCGTCATGACACGGACCCTCACACTGGAGAGGCGGGTCCTCACGGGAAGCCTCCCCACAATGCTAGACATTCACACCCTTAAATAGGGTAGTTTCTTACACCAGCCTTCACTGAGAGAGACCACCAAGAGGTGGATGGCCCAGCACCTGTCTGTTGATGGATAGGCTGCGGATTGGGTGATGGAACCAAAGGGAGCCATCAGGAAGGCCAACTTGACCTTTACGGCCAAGTTTCTTTGGTTGATAGTGCGCCATTGTCTCTCCCCCACTGCTGCTGATAATATAGTCACCTGGGATCGTGCGGTGCTGATGGCCGCAATAATGGCAGGGTTCGAGGTTGATTTCGCTTGGCTTCTCCAAGCGGTCATGCACGAGAGGGCTTTCAAGGTCACCACTTACCCTTTTCCTTGCATGATTTTTTCTTTGTGCAGATCAGCAGGTGTGCCCATTTGGCACATTGACCAGCTCCGGACCCCGCAAGGAAATGTTGACATCAGCCTCATCAGGGATGAGGCCAATGAGTTGGCCCTACGCAGAGGGCCCTGCCCTGAGGTGGTCCCATTTGGTGAGAACCTGGCCGACACCATCGAGCATGCCCACGCTGCTTCCCAGACTGCTGATGTACACACTGACAGTACTCCGGTCGAGTCTATCCCGGGTAGTAGCACTGCCCCAAGCTCCTCTCGCTCGGCTCCTTCTGCCACTCTGGTCCCACTTGCTCGGGTCCATAAACTTGAGGCATAGATGGCTACACTTCTGCATCACATCCAGCCTTGGATGCAGAAGACTATTGCTGAGGCAGAGGAGCACATAGAGCGTAAGATGGTACAGCACACGGAGAGGAAGATCGCAGAGGTACATCAGCGCTTAGACGCGTTTGAATTGCGAGTGCTAGCCTGACCAGCCACTCCGGTGGACATGTCGACCCTTCAGGCAGCGGTTGAGAGTCTGCGAGCTGATCTTGATATGATTTTAGAGGCGAGGGTGCCTGAGTCTGAGGCCTCTTCTGTAGAGCCTGCTGATGACACCGTGATGGCTGCTCTTTTTGCCACTACTTATGTTCCTCCACCTCCCCCACGAGAACATGTCAATAGACGCAGGGGTCGAGAGGAGGATGAGGCTAGGGCAAGGAAGAAGGAGCGCCGTGAGATGGAGGCTGCGAGGAGAGCCTCGATTGCTGATGAGGAGGCCCGAAAGTTGAGGGCTGTAGAAGTAGCTGCCGAGGCGTCTAGCTCCAAAATTGTAGCTTCTGTGGGAGGCACTACTGATGGTGCTGTGGATGCTGAGGACATTACTGAGGATGTCTAGACTACGCAGGGAGTGGGTTCCGGTGAATCGGACCCACCAGCTTGCTGATTACCGGCGCTTAGCGCCTCAGGTTTGCTTCACTTACCCTTTTACGTAGTTTAACTTTTCTATGCATTGGGGACAATTGCATATCTTTTGTTGGGGGTGGGGTAAATGGAAAGTGAATACTTGGGTGAATTCTGAGTAGCCCAAATTCACGATCCTCTTTTTGGGGTTTTCTTGCCTGTGTTCTTTTTCCCCAAAAGACTGATTACTTTTATTGTTGAACCGGCATGTCATATCTTATGTACATAGCATATATCTGAAGCATGATGGCTAAAGTAAATATGATATCTCGATAATCAAAATGATGCATGACTAGGCATAGTAAGTGAAAATTGTGTGGTTTGAAACATGAAATAAAGATAAACTACTGCATGATCCTGAATCTAAGATTTGAACTAGGTGTCGAATAATCTGGGATTGCAAGGAATGTCAAGAGAGTGTGAGGTGAAATCGAATGTCCACCATTAATACTGAGCTAGAACTTGCCTGGTTAGTCCTGCTAAAAATGAGTCAAAACAATCACTTAGGAAAGGATCATAGGCCCTTGTTCGAAATAGTCAATCGTGAGCCTAAAAATAACAGAAAACCAAATGAAGTTAATCCCTTTTTGATCCAAATGAATTGAGCTTAAAATAGATCTTTCTTTTTCACCCCAAATGATCTTCTCTGGGAACAATGTGTTGGCCCTGGTCCCTCCTTGGACATGTGCACCTCAGTTTATGCCAAAAGCATAAGTTGAGGGTGGCTAATGCAGAAAGCAACCTTGTTTTGGCCCTGACCCAACCATGGGTATTGTGAACCTTGACTCATGGCAAAATCATGAGTTGAGGATGGCTGCTATAAGGAAAACCCCGGAAAGTGGTGTTGAAAGAATGAAGAGTAAGAAAGAATAAAACAGAAGTGACTAAAAAAAATATATATGAATAAAAAGCAAAATAAACAAAAGAAAAGAGAAAAGTCACTTACACATAAGGATAAGAAAGGGAAAACAGCAAAGTGAAAAGAAAATTGAGTAATAGGGCGAAATAAGATGATAAAAAGATGGTTCGCTTAGCCGATATGTCAAGGAGGGCAACAAGTCACTAAAGCATACCTAAATACACCCTACCTGACCCTGAGCCTATGTTACAAGCTAAAAAAGTCCTATTGTGATCCTAAGTGCGTATGATGAACTTGAAGTAGTGAAAATAAGGGCAAGCCTATGGCAATATGTATAAATGAGTAAAGAATTTGTTCTGAGAGTGAGTGTCGAAACATGATCCTTCTACTCAAACTAAAATCATTTGTGTGAAAAATGAGGATGTTATTTGAAGTGAGGACAGGAGTTGTAATACCAGAAATATTAGCATCTCGGTGAGAAATTGAAGAGGATAGGCATCATTGCGTAGTAAATCTGGGTTATGGTTTGATTCTACACAAATCAATGCCTAATAGTGAGACCATGCATGAACATAATGAGAATAATCGGGATTGATAGACAAATGATTGCGGAAGTTAAAATATGGATACTTTTGTACAAAGAATTTGTAGTGAGTCATAGTGCGTCGCTTGAGGACAAACAACGAATTTAAATTAAGGGTGTTGATGTACCGTGGTTTCACGGTATTTCTAATGCTTTTTCCCTAAGTTTAGTGTGTGTCGAGAGCCTTTTTGTTTTGATTTTGATATAAGTTTTTCTTTGTTTGCAGAAAATCTGTCCAAGGATGAACGCGGGAGTTTTTGAGGAAAAAATTGCAGAAGAGACCACCTACGGAACCTATGACGGTCCGTCGCGGCTGTGACGGTCCGTAGGTGGCATCGTAGTGAACGGATAAGTTGCTGAAGGAAATTTGGGGAAGTCTGACCAAGTGTGGGATTACGGAAGTCCATTACGGACCGTCACAGCTACGACTGTAACAACCCTAAAAATGAATAGGATCAAGACTTAGGTGTTTCAAGAATGCTTGTGATTAGACCAAGGTCCACACGTATTGATACGTGTAGAACCATACCTCAGAACCCTTACTACGACCAAGCCAACTAACTTGGGGAGTTAATTGAGCTTGGAAGGGTTGGAACCAACCATGTGAGGCTCACGAAAACAAAGGTTTAATCGAAAGAGTTTTTACCGGACTGAAAAGAAGAAATTTTAAGTTTTGAGGGTCCAAGGGTAAAATGGTCTTTTCCAGGCCAAGGGTAATATTGTAATTACCCTGAGTAATTATTTATTTAATTAATTAAGTTAAAAAAATAAAAAAATTCATGTGGGGCAACCCGAAGTGACCCATTTTCGCAAAATGGGGTCACCCGGGTTCGAACCCCACTAAGAGCAAGATTTAATTTGCTTTTATTTTAATGTGTTAATTTATTTTTAATAAATAATTAGTAATATCTGATTTAGGAAAAAGAAATCAGATTTTTATTGATTTTTATTAATTAATAAATTGACTAATTCAAACCCACAAAGTCCTACTTATACTAGACTTCTATCTCCCATTTCCCCACACTCTCTTGCACGATTTCTCTCTCTTTCTCACACACTCTCTGGCTGCAAAACGTGAACAAAAGTCAGAAGAAAACAAAAATTCTTCATGCTTGAAGAATTCACTAGCAAAACACAAAAGAGAAAGCAATTCGGTAACGTTAAGCAAAACATACTACGCTAGTCGGGTGAGGTGTGAGTGTGAGCGTTTGGACTGATTTGTGGAGGAGTTCTTGGGCAGTATTTTGAACATCTAACAAGAAAACAAAGGTATGGGTCTTCTTACTCTTGGTCCCTTTCCCAAGAGACCCCTAGGACTCAGTAAATTCGGTTCAAAAACTAAGGTTGTATCCCCTGTTGCATGTCCCTGTCATTAGCTCCCAACGAATGTAGGTTGGTATAAATGCTGGTAGACTTAGGATTATGTGATATTTGTGATGAATGTTAATGTATTTGATGTACGTTAATTCATGAAAAGACAACTATGTGCGTGTTCGAATTAAGGAAAGAAAATGTGTATGGCATGTTGAGTCTCGGTCTAGAGGCTTAATTTTGTTAATGTTTTGTTTGTTGTTTTACGTACACTAATTGATGTAAAATGTGATGTTCATGTGATATGAAGTATGGCTGAATTTAGAAGCAAACAGTTTGGTTAAGAAGTGTGAAAAATTGTGGTGAAGAACGTACCAAATGAACTATGTATTGCCTTATGAATTTACTAACAAAAGGCGATAAAAACGAGTAAAGAAATTACTTTGAATTTCCAGCACTTTGTTAATATGTCTCTGCCAAACTAAGATGTTTCAAATGCCAAGAAAAATAAGGAAAATAAGGTGAGGTCTTTGAGGGTTGAACCCGAGACCTCACCACTTTAAAAATAAAAAAAAACATGGTTTAATTAAAGAAGAAGAAATTCGTGTGGTGAGGGGGATTCGAACCTATGGTGGCTGGGGAATAAGAGTGAAGAAAAAGAAAACAAGAAATGAGAGGGGTGGGATTCGAACCCACACCCTCTCGGTTATAAACCAACAAAAGGAAAAGTTTTGAGAGGCGTGGGATTCGAACCCACGACCTCTATGCGGATGAAGGAGATAATATAAAAATAAAATGAGGCTGTGGGGATTCGACCCCACAACTTCACAGTCAACTCAAATAATTCAACTTTTAAAAAGGAGAATAAATAAAGAGGTTGTGGGGGTTCGAACCCACAACCTCTCGGCCTAAGCGAATGGAAGGGAGGGGAAATTAAAGGATAATTTGGTGTGGCTGAGGGGACTCGACCTCGGGTCCCAAAGCCTCACATGAACCGAAGCATATTAAAGAAAAACGAAAATGGGGTTGTGGGAGCTTGAACCCCCAACCCCTCGGCCAACACAAGAGAGATTTTTAGTAGAAAAGTAAACCTTCAATGTAAACATTGTGTTTTGACTTAGAGTTAAAATGTCATGACTATTAGTATAAAATCTAATAATAATGTAAATGACATTCAATTGATTCAAGACTTGGGATTCCTTGCCCAACCTTCCGTATTGATACATAAATCATACGTGAACAAAACGTATAAGAATAATGCCACCTACTTAGATCTAATTCAAGATCTTGGCATAACTACAAGATACATAAGTCTTGTACTACATAAGCTTAGGAATGTAAGAATTACTTAACGAACTACGAATGAAGCCTCATGGCTTGTGTGTATAGACTCATAAGTCTAGCATACGATCAAAAGTAAGTGAACCTAAGATGTATGAAATGAAATGATGAACCCTAGAAGGGTTAGGTATGAGTGTAAATACACTAAATGGCCAAGTGCATTGGCATATGATGAGATGAATAATGAAATAATGAAATGAACATTCACATAATAAGAGGTGAGTAACTATGAAAAGCAAAGATGCTAATGATAATGAATGAGGTGACAACATGACATGAGGCTAATGTAAATAATGAGAGTAATCTCAAATGAGCCTAAGTAAATGTTACCAACACGTACTCACCTATGAGAGTGTAAGATAATGAAGAGACAAGTCTCTATAAACACTCTAATGAGAGTATTGAACTTAACACACTCAATACAAATGATGAGATGAGAAATCATCTAATGAGCTATGATGTCCTCATACTAGAAGCTAGCTTCCATGACGTATGAGATGAATGAAATGGAACTTTATACTGAGCACCGATAGACTAGCTATGAGCGGTGATGCCTTCTTTCGGGAAGGGCGGAGGTTCACGTAACTCTCATGAGATGAGACTGTCCGGCTTGCCGGGTATGGGTCTCCTTATATCTCCTAGTCTTTGAACCTATACTGCCAATATAGGGATCTGGCGGGATTAAATTCCCATGTACGCTAGCATGTTATTGGATCACTTTGGCCGGTGATTCCACCTCTTTTCGGTGTGGGAGAGACACTGGATTTCATGATGCTCACATGATCTATGTCGGTTAATGTTAAAGTTCCCAATGAATGAATGAGGCCAGCCTCAAATGATGCACATAATGAAATGAATGAATGCCAAAGGTGTTAGGATAGTATAATCAACAGGTGAGTTAGATTCAAGTAATGACATTAGGTTATTCTTGGTCATTGCACAACGAACCTAATGAAAGTCTTAAACTACATCCTAGGTATAACCGGTGGTTACACTGGACTATGAACGAAATGAAATGAAGGACGTATGAATAAATGAAGCAGACTCTGTGTTTGCTAATGAAGACTCCCTAGTTGAGGTCCCATATGTTGAGCCCTCATTTCTGGGATGTCTTAATGTAAAGTCCATGATCCCAAGGTCTCATGGTATATGAATAAATGATATGAAAGAAGTTATGTGCTACATGTAAAATGTACTGTATGCTATATGATATGTGCTATGTGTAAATGTTATGTGCTGTGTGCAAATGTGAAAAGTATGATGATGTATGTTATTCTCATGGTATCACTTTCCTAATCCAAATTTGGAAAGCTCACTTACTTTCCTAATCCAAATTTGGAAACTTTCCTAATCTCAATTTGGCAAGTCCACTGACTTGACTTCCAAAAATCATGTTGTTAGGAAAGAGCTATTCTTTCTCATGCATGTCCTTGGTGTGTGCTTGCATATACCCATACTTAGTACAAGTGTGTACTAACCCTATACGAACTCTACTATTTTAGGTGCAGGCACAGGTGGACGGTAGAGCTACAGGATCATCGCTGCAGTTATTCGGACGTCCAGCATTCATCCGGTTTTTGGTAGGTCCTCATGCTTTCGAGGATGCTACTGTTTATGTTCTAGCTTAGTTTAGGAGTTGAGCTAGTGGAGCATGTTCCACTAGCGTTTCTTTCTTATTTTATTCAGACTATGTATGGATGCCATTTTGGCAATTATACGATTATGTTATTGAACTATTTCTTTCATTTGATTATCTCTTAATGTTTAGATGGTTGATGTTGAACGAATTACGAATGTATTAGAAATGTTTAGTAAGTAATGTCTTGAAACAAAAAGTTTCAAATTTTCCGCTAAAATTAACCTATGTAAAGTAAGAATGACGTAAGTAGGCTTGTCTGCGACCTCTGAGAGGTCAACGACGCCGGTCTCGTCTGGGGTCTAGAATACAGTCGGGACAAAGTTGGTATCAGAGCACTAGGTTAAATTACGAAAATAATAAGTTCACATCAACCACATTGAGTAGTTTCTAAGCCATGGTAGTGAAGTGCACCACTATCCTGGATTAGAGACTGCATGATGCGTAGTAATGTTTCCCTTCTTCTGATCTTATCGTGCTTATCCGAATATCTGAATTCTTGGTGTTATGAGCGTGTCTAACATCAACCCTTTTTGTTTTTCAAGAGAATGAACACTAGGAGAGGATTTGGTCAGAGGAGAGGAGGAGCAGCTGCTGGAGGTAATCAGGATCTACCCCAGGCTCCAGCTGAAGGAGTGGCCATGCCAGTTAACCCAGCTGGGTTGACTGATGCTGAGGTGCGGTCATCTTTAGCCCAAATGGCACAGGCCATTACCATGCAGGCCCAGGCTATGACTGCCCAGGTCAACAGACAGGATGTTCAGAGGGAGAACCCACCGGTCCGTCACAGGGCTGACAGACTGTGGGATTTCACGAGGATGAATCCTCCCATTTTCACAGGGGTTATGACATCGGAGAATCCTCAGGAATTTGTAGATGAGGTGCATAAGATTCTGATGGCTATGGGGGCTACTGACATTGAGAAGGCTGAGCTGGCTTCCTATCAGCTCAAGGATGTAGCACAGACTTGGTGCAAGATGTGGCAAGATAGCCGTGTCTTAGGTAGAGTACCAGTCACATGGGAGCTATTCAAGACAGAATTTCTGGAGAGGTTCTTTCACAGGGATATGAGGGAGGCCAAGGTTGAGGAATTCATCAACCTCAAACAAGGCTCCATGACAGTCAGGGAGTATTCCCTGAAGTATGTTAAGCTGTCAAGGTATGCTACTTCCCTGGTTTCTAACAACAGGGATGAGATGAGCATGTTCCTCACAGGAATCAATGGAGACCTGGAGGAGGAGTGTCGATCTGCTATGCTCCTTGACAATATGGATCTTTCCAGGTTGATGGTGCATGTCCAGCAGGTAGAGGACAGCCACAGAAAAAGAGGTGTTCGTGATGCTAGGAGGCCCAGGCCTCAAGACCAGGCAGGACCCAGTCATGGAGGTCACAGGAATAACTTTGGCGTTCGTGAGCAACCAAGGTTCAAAAAGGGGCAACAGAGTTCTGGGAATCCTAATCCTCAGAGGAGTGCTACACCTAAAGGAGGCAGACCTGAGCCTAAGAAGGGAAATGGAGGTGAGATGCAGCGTACTAAGAAGAGTTGTGCTAAGTGTGGCCGAGCTCACAGTGGAGAGTGCAGACATGGCACTAATGCCTGCTTCGATTGTGGTAAGAGTGGACACATGGTCAGAGACTGTCCACAGAACAGAGGTCAGGCTGGAGGTAATACTCAGCCTAGGCCTAATCCACAGGGTGCAGCAGCAGCCGAGCCTCCTAAGAGGAACAGGTTCTATGCCCTGAAGGGTAGAGAGGAGCAGGAGAAGTCCGCTGATGTGGTCACAGGTATGCTGCAAGTATTCTCAACTTCTGTTTATGCTTTACTTGATCCAGGGTCTACACTTTCCTTTGTAACTCCTCTGCTTGCTCTTACTTTTGAGGTGTTGCCTGAAGTTCTACATCATCCTATAGTGGTTAGTACACCTTTAGGAGAGAATGAAAGAACTGATAGAGTATACAAAGATTGACCAATAGTTGTGAGTGGTAAAACTATGTGTGCAAACCTGATTGAGTTACCCATGCATGATTTTGATGTTATTAATGGCATGGATTGGCTTTACAGTTGCTATGCTTGCTTAGACTGTCGTAGTAGGGTGGTGAAATTTCGCTTTCCTAATGAAGAAGAGTTAGTCTGGGAGGGGTACAATTCGAGTCGTCCTAACCCCTTGATTTCTAACCTTAAGGCCAACAAAATGATGTCCAAGGGGTTATTGTGTCATCTTGTGAGTGTTAATGATTTAGATCATGACATTCCTTCTATAGACTCTGTACGTGTAGTGAATGAGTTCTTAGATGTGTTCCCTGATGATTTTCCTGGAGTCCCTCCCCTTCGAGAGATAGACTTTGGTATCGATTTAGAACCGGATACTAAACCAATCTCAATTCCTCCTTACAGAATGGCTCCAGCTGAACTCAAAGAGTTGAAGCTGCAGTTAAAAGATCTCACTGACAAGGGTTTCATTCAGCCGAGCATATCCCTTTGGGGCGCTCCAGTGTTGTTTGTAAAGAAGAAAGATGGAACCCTTAGAATGTGTATCGATTATCGGCAGCTCAACAAAGTCACTATAAAGAATAAGTATCCACTCCCCAGAATAGATGATCTGTTTGACCAACTCCAAGGGTCTAGTTTCTTCTCTAAGATTGATCTTCGTTCAGGGTATCATCAGCTTAGGGTTAGGGATGGAGATATCCCAAAGACAGCCTTTCGTACCCGCTATGGTCACTATGAGTTTTTAGTCATGTCATTTGGTCTCACGAATGCACCTGCTGCATTTATGGACCTCATGAACAGAGTCTTCCGTGAATACCTTGACTCTTTCATCATAGTATTCATTGATGACATTCTCATCTACTCTAAGACCAAGGAAGAGCATGAACAGCATTTGAGACTAACCTTGCAGGTACTTAGACAGCATCAGTTGTATGCCAAATTCAGCAAGTGTGAATTCTGGCTGAGATCAGTGACCTTCCTGGGTCATGTGGTGTCCGATCAGGGCGTGGAGGTGGATCCCAGGAAGACTGAAGCTGTGAAAAACTGGCCAAAACCTCCTACTACTACTGACATCCGTAGCTTTTTGGGATTGGCTGGTTACTATCGCAGGTTTGTGGAGGGCTTTTCTTCCATTGCTGCCCCATTGACAGCTTTGACTAAGAAGAAAGCCAAGTTCGAATGGACGGAGACTTGTGAGAAGAGTTTCCAGGAGCTCAAGGACAGACTCACTTCAGCCCCGATGCTTACCTTGCCAAAGTGTGGTGAGAACTATACTGTATATTGTGATGCATCTAGGGTTGGTTTGGGTTGTGTTCTTATGCAGGTTGGCAAGGTGATAGCCTATGCATCTAGACAACTCAAGGTTCATGAGAAGAATTATCCCACTCATGACCTGGAGTTGGCAGCTGTGGTATTTTCACTGAAGCTGTGGAGGCATTATCTGTATGGAGTGCATGTAGATATGTTCACAGACCATAAAAGTCTCCAGTACGTGTTCACACAGAGGGAGTTGAACCTACATCAGCGGAGATGGTTGGAGCTGCTGAAGGATTATGACATGAATGTGCACTATCATCCAGGTAAGGCTAATGTTATAGCTAATGCTCTGAGCAGGATGAGCATGGGAAGTACAGCTCACATTGAGGATGAGAAGAGGGAGCTGGTAAAAGATGTACACAGACTGGCCAGACTGGGTGTGCGGTTGGTTGACTCCACTAGTGGGGATATTTCAGTTCATCCTAGTTCTGAATCATCCTTGGTAGTTGAAGTCAAGCAGGGTCAGCATCTGGATCCGTGTTGATGGAGTTGAAGGACTCAGTGCTGCTGAAGATGAATGAGTCTTTCGCTTTGGGAGGTGATGGCATACTTAGATATCAAGACAGGCTGTGTGTACCAGATGTGGGTGATTTGCGGACCAGGATTGTTGCAGAGGCCCATGGTTCCAGATATTCTATACATCCAGGTTCCACCAAGATGTATCATGATCTCAAGCAGATTTATTGGTGGGATGGCATGAAGAAGGACATTGCAGAATATGTGGCCAAGTGTCCTAATTGTCAGCAGGTTAAGGCAGAGCATCTTAAGCCTGGAGGTCTGACGCAGATTATTGAGGTTCCGACTTGGAAATGGGAGGCCATTAATATGGACTTCATGGTTGGGCTTCCGAGGACTAGGAGGCAGCATGACTCTATATGGGTTATTGTGGACAGGTTGACTAAGTCTGCCCACTTTATCCCTGTAAAGTCTACTTACCGAGCCGAGGATTATGCGAGGCTCTACATTGATGAGATTGTGAGATGGCATGGGATTCCCTTGTCTATTATTTCAGACAGAGGAGCTCAATTTACTTCTCATTTCTGGAGATCTTTCCAGAAGAGCTTGGGCACGCAGGTGAAGCTTAGCATTGCCTTTCACCCTCAAACAGATGGGCAGGCAGAGCGCACCATTCAGACGTTGGAGGATATGTTGAGGGCGTGTATGATTGACTTCAGAGGTAACTGGGATGACCATCTACCTTTGATAGAGTTCTCATATAATAATAGATATCACTCCAGCATTGGGACGGCACCGTTTGAGGAATTGTATGGTAGGAGGTGTAGATCTCCAGTTGGGTGGTTCGAGGTTGGAGAGTCATCCATTTTTGGGGCCGGAGATCATTCATGATGCCTTATAGAAGGTCAGAATGATTAGAGACAGGTTGACTACTGCGTACAGTCGGCAGAAGTCATATGCTGATAACAGAAAGTGACCCTTAGAGTTTGATGTTGGTGACCAGGTTTACTTAAAAATATCACCTATGAAAGGGGTGATGAGATTTGGTAGGAAAGGGAAGCTGAGTCCGAGATATGTTGGGCCATATGAGATCCTACAGCATGTGGGTGAGGTGGCCTACGAGTTGGCATTGCCCGCAGAGTTAGCTTCTGTCCATCCAGTCTTTCATGTATCTATGTTGAAGAAGTGCCTAGGTGATCCAGCATCAATCTTACTTGTTGAAGGTTTGGGGGTTGATGAAGACTTGTCTTATGAGGAGGTACGGGTTGAAATCTTAGACAGACAGGTCAAGCGGCTGAGGAACAAGGAGATTGCCACAGTGAAAGTATTGTGGAGAAATCATCTTGTTGAGGGTGCTACGTGGGAAGCTGAGGCTGACATGAGGGCCCGCTACCCTCACCTGTTCAGCTCTTGAGGTTAGACTTTATACTCTTAAACATATGCTTCCTTACCTCCGTGTAATTTGTTGCTATTGATTGACTGTGTATAGTGCTTTTATTACGACTTGACTGGCATTACAACATGAAGTAGTAATGTCATTCGGGGACGAATGTTCCTAAGGGGGGGATAATGTAACAACCCTAAAAATGAATAGGATCAAGACTTAGGTGTTTCAAGAATGTTTGTGATTAGACCAAGGTCCACACGTATTGATATGCGTAGAAACAGACCTCAGAACCCTTACTACGACCAAGCCAACTAACTTGGGGAGTTAATTGAGCTTGGAAAGGTTGGAACCAACCATGCGAGACTCACGAAAACGAAGGTTTAATCGAAAGAGTTTTTACCGGACTGAAAAGAAGAAATTTTAAGTTTTGAGGGTCCAAGGGTAAAATGGTCTTTTCCAGGCCAAGGGTAATATTGTAATTACCCTGAGTAATTAATTATTTAATTAATTAAGTTAAAAAAATAATAAAATTCGGGTGGGGCAAACCGAAGTGACCTATTTTCGCAAAATGGGGTCACCCGGGTTCGAACCCCACTAAGAGCAAGATTCAGATTTTTTATTGATTTTTATTAATTAATAAATTGACTAATTCAAACCCACAAAGTCCTACTTATACTAGACTTCTATCTCCCATTTCCCCACACTCTCTTGCACGATTTCTCTCTCTTTCTCACATACTCTCTGGCTGCAAAACGTGAACAAAAGTCATAAGAAAACAAAAATTCTTCATGCTTGAAAAATTAACAAGCAAAACACAAAAGAGAAAGCAATTCGGTAACGTTAAGCAAAACATACTATGCTAGTCGGGTGAGGTGTGAGTGTGAGCGTTTGGACTGATTTGTGGAGGAGTTATTGGGAAGAATTTTGAACATCTAACAAGAAAACAAAGGTATGGGTCTTCTTACTCTTGCTCCCTTTCCCAAGACACCCCTAGGACTCAGTAAATTCGGTTCAAAAACTAAGGTTGTATCCCCTGTTGCATGTCCCTGTCATTAGCTCCCACGAATGTAGGTTGGTATGAATGCTGGTAGACTTAGGATTATGTGATATTTGTGATGAATGTTAATGTATTTGATGTACGTTAATTCATGAAAAGACAACTATGTGCATGTTCGAATTAAGGAAAGAAAATGTGTATGGCATGTTGAGTCTCGGTCTAGAGGCTTAATTTTGTTAATATTTTGTTTGTTGTTTTACGTACACTAATTGATGTAAAATGTGATGTTCATGTGATATGAAGTATGGCTGAATTTAGAAGCAAACATTTTGGTTAAGAAGTGTGAAAAATTGTGGTAAAGAACGTACCAAATGAACTATGTATTGCCTTATGAATTTACTAACAAAAGGCGATAAAAATGAGTAAAGAAATTACTTTGAATTTCCAGCACTTTGTTAATATGTCTCTGCCAAACTAAGATGTTTCAAATGCCAAGAAAAATAAGGAAAATAAGGTGAGGTCTTTGAGGGTTGAACCCGAGACCTCACCACTTTAAAAAAAAAAAACAAATGGTTTAATTAAAGAAGAAGAAATTCGTGTGGTGAGGGGGATTCGAACCTATGGTGGCTGGGGAATAAGAGTGAAGAAAAAGAAAACAAGAAATGAGAGGGGTGGGATTCGAACCCACACCCTCTCGGTTAGAAACCAACAAAAGGAAAAGTTTTGAGAGGCGTGGGATTCGAACCCACGACCTCTATGCGGATGAAGGAGATAATATAAAAATAAAATGAGGCTGTGGGGATTCGACCCCACAACTTCACAGTCAACTCAAATAATTCAACTTTTCAAAAGGAGAATAAATAAAGAGGTTGTGGGGGTTCGAACCCACAACCTCTCGGCCTAAGCGAATGGAAGGGAGGGGAAATTAAAGGATAATTTGGTGTGGCTGAGGGGACTCGACCTCGGGTCCCAAAGCCTCACATGAACCGAAGCATATTAAAGAAAAACGAAAATGGGGTTGTGGGAGCTTGAACCCCCAACCCCTCGGCCAACACAAGAGAGATTTTTAGTAGAAAAGTAAACCTTCAATGTAAACATTGTGTTTTGACTTAGAGTTAAAATGTCATGACTATTAGTATAAAATCTAATAATAATGTAAATGACATTCAATTGATTCAAGACTTGGGATTCCTTGCCCAACCTTCCGTATTGATACATAAATCATACGTGAACAAAACGTATAAGAATAATGCCACCTACTTAGATCTAATTCAAGATCTTGGCATAACTACAAGATACATAAGTCTTGTACTACATAAGCTTAGAAATGTAAGAATTACTTAACGAACTACGAATGAAGCCTTATGGCTTGTGTGTATAGACTCATAAGTCTAGCATACGATCAAAAGTAAGTGAACCTAAGATGTATGAAATGAAATGATGAACCCTAGAAGGGTTAGGTATGAGTGTAAATACACTAAATGGCCAAGTGCATTGGCATATGATGAGATGAATAATGAAATAATGAAATGAACATTCACATAATAAGAGGTGAGTAACTATGAAAAGCAAAGATGCTAATGATAATGAATGAGGTGACAACATGACATGAGGCTAATGTAAATAATGAGAGTAATCTCAAATGAGCCTAAGTAAATGTTACCAACACGTACTCACCTATGAGAGTGTAAGATAATGAAGAGACAAGTCTCTATAAACACTCTAATGAGAGTATTGAACTTAACACACTCAATACAAATGATGAGATGAGAAATCATCTAATGAGCTATGATGTCCTCATACTAGAAGCTAGCTTCCATGACGTATGAGATGAATGAAATGGAACTTTATACTGAGCACCGATAGACTAGCTATGAGCGGTGATGCCTTCTTTCGGGAAGGGCGGAGGTTCACGTAACTCTCATGAGATGAGACTGTCCGGCTTGCCGGGTATGGGTCTCGTTATATCTCCTAGTCTTTGAACCTATACTGCCAATATAGGGATCTGGCGGGATTAAATTCCCATGTATGCTAGCATGTTATTGGATCAGTTTGGCCGGTGATTCCACCTCTTTTCGGTGTGGGAGAGACACTGGATTTCATGATGCTCACATGATCTATGTCGGTTAATGTTAAAGTTCCCAATGAATGAATGAGGCCAGCCTCAAATGATGCACATAATGAAATGAATGAATGCCAAAGGTGTTAGGATAGTATAATCAACAGGTGAGTTAGATTCAAGTAATGACATTAGGTCATTCTTGGTCATTGCACAACGAACCTAATGAAAGTCTTAAACTACATCCTAGGTATAACCGGTGGTTACACTGGACTATGAACAAAATGAAATGAAGTACGTATGAATGAATGAAGCAGACTCTGTGTTTGCTAATGAAGACTCCCTAGTTGAGGTCCCATATGTTGAGCCCTCATTTCTGGGATGTCTTAATGTAAAGTCCATGATCCCAAGGTCTCATGGTATATGAATAAATGATATGAAAGAAGTTATGTGCTACATGTAAAATGTACTGTATGCTATATGATATGTGCTATGTGTAAATGTTATGTGCTGTGTGCAAATGTGAAAAGTATGATGATGTATGTTATTCTCATGGTATCACTTTCCTAATCCAAATTTGGAAAGCTCACTTACTTTCATAATCCAAATTTGGAAACTTTCCTAATCTCAATTTGGCATGTCCACTGACTTGACTTCCAAAAATCATGTTGTTAGGAAAGAGCTATTCTTTCTCATGCATGTCCTTGGTGTGTGCTTGCATATACCCATACTTAGTACAAGTGTGTACTAACCCTATATGAACTCTACTATTTTAGGTGCAGGCACAGGTGGACGGTAGAGCTACAAGATCATCGCTGCAGTTATCCGGACGTCCAGCATTCATCCGGTTTTTGGTAGGTCCTCATGCTTTCGAGGATGCTACTGTTTATGTTCTAGCTTATATTAGGAGTTGAGCTAGTGGAGCATGTTCCACTAGCGTTTCTTTATTATTTTATTCAGACTATGTATGGATGCCATTTTGGCAATTATACGATTATGTTATTGAACTATTTCTTTCATTTGATTATCTCTTAATGTTTAGATGGTTGATGTTGAACGAATTACGAATGTATTAGAAATGTTTAGTAAGTAATGTCTTGAAACAAAAAGTTTCAAATTTTCCGCTAAAATTAACCTATGTAAAGTAAGAATGACATAAGTAGGCTTGTCTGCGACCTCTGAGAGGTCAACGACGCCGGTCTCGTCTGGGGTCTAGAATCCAGTCGTGACAACGATGGTCCGTCCTGCTGGTTTGTCATAATGATCAGAGAGTAGTCCCAGTACCCAAATTCCAAGAATTGAAGTATTTTGGAACGAAGACCCTCGACGGACCGTCGTGCTTGAAACGGTCCGTCATACCTGTCCGTCGAGGGGAATAAAGAAAGCAACAGAAGAATGGTGAAGTATGGGACGATGGAGTCTATGACGGTCCGTCCTGTCCATGATGGTCCGTCACGTGGTCCGTCGACCCAGACGCGTTTGGACAGATTTTTAGTAAATAGAATTCTTATTTGATTAGGTTTCGTTTTTTATTATAAATAGTTGGAAAAACCTCATTTTTGAGGTTAGACTTTCTGGATAATTTTTAGTTTATAGTTCTTCGATTATATTATTAAATTCTCGATTTTTGGGAATTAAGATATTTTCTGGGAATTGATTGTTGGTGATTTTGTTGATTAATCAAGTTAAATTCTGGGAAATTATTCGTTTTCATAAAAGTAAGTGCATGAATTCTTCCATTAACAATATGAATTGTGTAATTATGAACATGGGTAACTAAACCTCATAGCTAGGGTTGTGGGAACCATGGGTGAATAACAAGGTAATAATCTAACTTCAATAACAATTCTAGAGTGGTTTCTTGCATGTATTGATAATTTTTTCGTTTAGAAGTCTTTTTAACGGTGGCCAACGTTAGAACTCGCCTTAATTCTACTTGCCGGACCAAGGAGGTACATAATAGGAAAAGAATTATCAACATAGATTTAGTGTATACTATCTAATAGACTAGTATTGGTTGGTATGAGTTAATAGCTTAGTCAAATACCGAATACGATGTTTAATATGAGGTAAAGATAAGGGTTAGTATAGCAACACACGTAGCCGGACCAAGGTGCGGAGTGAAATTGTCTAGATGCCGGACCAAGGATTTAGAGATACATAACTTATCACTTTACATGCAAGATATCAGGATAGAACTGTTATAGTTAGATTTACCAAGTTAGGAACTTGTGGGGAACACTAAAACCCTAGTTACTTTTATAATTTGATTAAACTCCGAAAATTTAATTTGTTAGTTGTTCATTCTTATTTAGTTAATTATTTTCATTAATATAGAAATAAAACCCCCTTTTTGTCTTTTGGTTTATTGGAAAATAGTTGGCTAAATAATAGTAATAATAAAATAAAGTTAAGTCTGAACTATTTTCCTTGTGGGATCGATCCCAACCTCATTAGTTGGGTTCTTTACTTGATACGACCGCTTTACTTCTTATTTGAGAAGTAAGTTTGAGCGTATCACCGATCCAGAGTGGATGATGAGACTCGAGCTAGGAAGAGAGAGCGTCTTGAGTTGGAGACTGCGAGGAGAGCCTCACTGATTGATGAGGACGCCTGATAGATGAGGGCTCAGGAGGTAGCTGTTGGGGCGTCTAGCTCCAGGATTGCTGATGTTGAGAGGAGCACTACTGAGGGTGCTGATATTTCAACGGATACTATGGATGGTGTCTCTACAACAGAGGGAGCGGGTTCCGGGAAACTGGACCCGCCAGCTTGTTGATCGTCGGCGCTATGCGCCTCAGGTTTGCTTCATCTACAACCTTGTGTTGCTTTTCATATGCATTGGGTATAATTGCATGATTTATTTGTTGGGGGTGGGGTAAATGGAAAGTGAGTGCTAGGGTGAAGTCTGAGTAGCCCAACTCACGAACCTCCCTTGGTGTTTTATTGCATGTGTTCTTTTTACCCAAGAGACTGGTCATTTTAATGTTGAACCGGCACGTTAGTATCTTATACATAGTATAGATATAAAATATGAAACATGATGGCTAAATAAAATGATATCCTGTTTTAAAGAAAATGCTTGCATGATTAGGCATAGTGAATGAGGAATTTGTGGCTCTAAGCATGACATAGAGATACACCACTGCATGACCCTCAATCTAAAGCTCGAACTAGGTGTCTGATAATCTGGTAGGGTAATGAGGTGTTAAGTGAGTGTGAGGAAAGTTGAATAGTCCACCGTTGGTACTAAGCTAGAACTTGCCCGGTTAGTCCTGCTAAAACTAAATTGAGGCTGGCTAATGCAGAAACTAATCTCGTCTTGGCCCTGACCTAACTTTGGGTATTGTGTACCTTAACTCATGGCAAAGCCATGAGTTGAGGGTGGCTATTATGAGGAATATTCTGGAAAGTGGGGTTGAAAGAGTTAAAAAAAAATAGAAAGAAGAAAGTAAAAGTGGCTCAAGCAGAGTTGAAATCATGTGAAAAATTTGAACATTTTAAAAAAAATAATAAAAGAAGAGTTATTTAAACAAAAGTAGAAAGAAAGGAGAAAATAAAGGCAAAGAATAAAAGAATATGAAGAGTAGGGCGTAGTAAATGATGAAAAGGTAGAACACTTAGCCATTATGTCAAGGAGGTCAAAAAGTCACTAAAATGTATCCAAATGTACCCTACCTGACCCTGAGCCTACGTTACAAGCTAAAAAAGTCCTATCGTGATCCTGAGAGTCTAATATGGTGAACTTAAAGCAGTGAAAATAAGGGCAAGCCTATGGAGACAAATATCAACTAGGTGTGAATTGGTTCTGAGAGCAAGTGTTGAAAAGAAATCCTTATACTCAAATTTAAATCACTGTGTGAAAAAAGAGGATGTTGTTTTTAAAGTTAGGACACTAGTTTCAATATTGGAAAGTTGTACCTTGGTGAGAGATAAAAGAGGAGAGGTGTCAGTGCGTAGTGAGTCTGTATCATGGTCTGATCCACATGAATGAGCCTAAGAGTGATATCATGCATAAAAACAATGAAAATAATCGGGATTCATAGCCAGATGATTGTGAAAGCTTAAATGAAGATACTTGTGTACAAAGGTATTGTGGTGAGTCATAGTGCGTCTCTTGAGGACAAACAACGAATTTAAGTTGAGGGTGTTGATGTACCGTGGTTTTACGGTACTTCCAATGCTTTTTCCTTAAGTTTATTGTTTGTCTAAGGCCTTTTTGTAGTAGTTTAATGTGTTTTTCTCTGTGTTTGTAGGAAAACTGTCCAGAATGAAAACGCTAAAGACTGTGCTGAAATCTGTAGAAGTGATGACCTATGGAGCCATCGACGGTCCGTAGGTGAAGATCGTCGATTGAAGGTCCAAGCAGCTGAAATCAAATCGGGGAAATCTGACCAAGTGTGGGGCTAGAGAAGGAGCGATGGATTGTCGACCCACTGACGGACCGTCATGGCTACCATCGGTAGTAACAGAAAGTAGTCCCAGTACCCGTCTTGAAGAAACCACTAAGTATGGAGGAACGAAATCCATTGACGGACAGTAGGTCTACTGACGGACCATGCTTATTGGTCCGTCGATGGTAATAGAAAGTGTTGAAAAGTTGAAGTTGAGAAAGATTTGAAGTATGGACCGACGGAAGGTGTCGACAGTCCGTCGTTCCATCGATGGACGATCAGTGGGGTCGTCGACGGCAGACACGTTTTGGACAGATATTTCCTCAAATACAACTCCTTTTATTTTTAGGATTTTATTATTATAAATAGGACTAAAAACCTCATTTTTGGGTTTTGGAAAATACTTATACTTTTCGGAATCGTTTCTTACAATATATTCATTAATGCAAATGGTATTTTCTGGGTTTTCTTCAACTTGTTAAAGTAAGTATATGATTTCTTGTTTATTAATCATGAGTAACTAAATCCACAACTAGGGTTGTGAGAACCATGGGTAATTAACAAAGTAAAACTAGCTAAAAAAACAATTCTAGAATTGTTTCTTACATGTATTGATAATTTTTTCGTTTAGAAGTCTTTTTAACGGTGGCCAACGTTATAACTCACCTTGTTGCTACTTGCCGGACCAAAGAGGTAGATAATAAGAAAAGAATTATCAACGTAGATTTTGTGTACACTATCTAATAGACTAGTTTCAATATGTGTGAATTAGTAACTTAGCCATACATTGAATATGATGCTTAATATGAGGTAAAAGGTAAGGTTTAGTAAAGTATACACACGTAGCCGGACCAAGGTGCGGAGTGAAATTCCCTAGTTATCGGACCAAGAAAGTAGGGATACATAACTTACCACTTTGCATGCAAGATACTAGGAAAGACTTGTTATAGCTAGGGTTATTGCGTTATGAACCTATGGGGAACACTTACACCCTAGTTTCTCTCATCACTTGATAAACATCAAATATCTGAACTTGCTACTTGTTTACTTAGAATTAATTAAATACTTTTGTTCCACAAAATCCCTCCGTTTTGTCAAATCCCAAAACTATACCCTAGACGTTAGAGTAAAATCTTGGATTGTAACCGACGTCGTCGAACTCTCAGAGTTCTAAGACAAGCCTCTTTCATATCATTCATTGCATATACATAGTGAAAAGTAGTGCGAAATTAAAACTTTTCGTAAAACAATATAGAATTCTTTAAACTCTTTCATATAAGTAGAAATTAGGAAAAACACTAAGTCTCAATCTCATTATCTTAAGACACAAGAATACATGGGACACGGCCCATACTTCAATACGAAAATAGAAAGACATAGTCTATTACAATACTTCAAAGAAAACATAAAAGACATATGCCCTCGAGTCAAGTGAGGACATACTTCAACTTCTTCTTGAACGATCTTTTAAGTCCAAGTCTTCTCTTCAAAGCTCTTTACCTTCCAAGAACTATAGATAGAAAATAAAGCATGGAATTAGTACAACCACATGTACTAAGTATGGCATATGCATAAAAATCATGAAAACGGACATTATTGGAAATATGCATCTTTTAATAATAAAAATTATATTTTAATCATAATAACATCATTAATCAATTTAAAAACACATAACATAACAATTAACCAAAAATACCATTTTTAAGGAACACTTTACAGTGAGCTATATTAACTGTACAGTGAATTAATTCACTGTTACAGCGAATTGCTAAATCCTCTTAAAACTGAACTTCTAGTATGTAATTTTCTCACATAAAGTCATCCTAAGATTAACTTAAGTCACACAAAGAGAGACCGCCCATACACCCTCTCTAGATGTGCCTAAACGACCCTTAAGATTACCTACAATGAGTTGCATACATACTTACAAAGCAATCATAAACATCATTGTGAGATTTCTCTACCAATCATGAATCCTAAGTCTCCCATAAGTAAAATGTGAAGGAACCGCCCATACAATCCCTTACACACACACTCAAGTGATCCTGTGGACTCCTTATAGTAGAATCATTCTCACTAAATCACCAACCATAGGTGATATGATATTCTCTACCCAAAGGCTATCAAAAGACCTACTTAAGTAAATCAAGAAGATAACGTCTATAGTGACTTCTTCAAGATTACCTAAATAGTCCTTAAGACTACCTAAGGCTTAGATCATGTCAACAAGATTAACCAACTTCCCTAACTAGAGTCATCCTCAAGACTTCCAAAGATAAGACATGAAGAAATCATCCTTCCATGTCCTCCTCACACTTTAGCTAAGGAATGCTTAAGCCACTTTAGATTAGGTACTCATTCATTTACATAGTTACTAACATAGGTCATTAGTTCATTAGTTCATTAAGACTCATACATCACATAAGACACTCACATAAGACACTCACATAATGGTCTTGGACAAGACCTAGGAAATTCCACATAACACCTTCAAAGCCTATTGTGCAATGTCTAGATAGCATCCCATACCACCAGCTAAACCTCATAAACTTATCTAATGCTAATAGGTATTCCACATGATGAGAATAGGCAATAACCGACATAGACCATGGTAGCAAGACATGGAATCCGGAGTTCTATCCTACTCCGATGAGGTTGTTCTACTTTCCAATGGTAGAACTTGGACACATCCCATGTAGGCACAGGGTTAAGGAATATGAAGGGCTTCTTTGTGTTCTAGTCTCATACTTAACTAGAACTACTTCCCTTGCCATACTGACTCGGTACTAGCCTTCTTTCTCATAGAGTATTTCATACATTAGGTTTACATAAAAGGGTTCTATATCTAGTTCATAACCCAATTACATTTACCCTACCAAGGAAGGTCCACTAGGGCTACCTCAAAATGGCGATAAGAAGCTCATGATGACTTTCCTAGGTGTTAACATGATGCCGTTCCATCGAACTAACCTTAAGTCCATCATTCCTTTACTTTGAAGGATACCATTACGGCTTACACTTCAATCAATCTTAACCTTCCCCTTAGGTCATGGTTTGCACATAAGAGACTCTCATAAAATCATTTAAAGTCACATGTCATTTATACATTCAAGAATGAGATTTATAACACCTTAAATCAAGACATCACATATTCATAATCCTATATACATCAAGCAAGAGATACAAGTCAACCAAGACAAGACATCACATACTTCACTTTTAACACATAATACAAGTCATTCTAGAAACAGCTCTAAAACAACATAACATTTTCAAGTCACCCTATATATCATCATAACATAATTAATATACTCCACATAAACTCATAAAGTCAAGTAGGAATAACCAAGACTAAAGCTAACACTACTCTCATAATGTCAAGTCAAAGTCTAACATGATCACTTAAGGCAACATAACTAGAAGAATACATACATGACTATATAACTTCACATTTAGATAGGTAACGTCATGCTTCGCATAATCAAACTACACGAATTGCCACATAACTTCAAGTAGTTGCCAATAAGGCCATGCTCATAATATTGCGTAAAGTAACGCCGACAAGGCCACGCCAATTGCAAGTAAAACACATAACACCGCCACCATAAGTGGACCATACAAAGCACAATAGAATCGAAGTATAATTAATATCAAATTAAAGAAAATGGGGCAGCATACCTTCATCCCCTCATCCACACTTCAATTCAATGCCAAATCAACCAATTCAACATCACAAGGCCCTTACCCATGGCCATGAACAATAATTCAAAGCAATAACCATAAAAATCAATGAATGTACATCAATTCAATCTATATTTAAGAATCTAAGATCAATTAGATATCAATTGAATACAATTCTTATATCATTATAAATCCCATAAGAAACTACACAACAATTCATCAATATTAGCTTAATATCAAGTAACCCAATAAGTAGTCAAAACTAGGGTTCATCAATTTACATGGGTTCATAGGTAATTTATGTTAAAATCATCAATACAATATCAATTAGATCATAATTCAATGTTTATAAATAATTTATGCAAGAACCCATGGTAGAATCCCGAAATTGGACAATTCACTTTAGAAAACTTTGAAAAACATCTTGAGAGTTGGGCTCCTTGATGAAATAAGTTTTAAGGATCAAAAGTCATACCTCAAGGATGATAATTCTTCACTTTGATGAAGAATTTCCACTCAAAAACCCCTCACCAAGCTGCCTCCTCAATAGGGTCTTCAATGGAGGTTTGGGATATTTTCTAAGTGCTTTGGGTTTTCAATTTGGAAGAATGAAGTCTTTAGGATATTAACTACTTATATAGTTAATTAAAATACCCATAAGACCCTTAAAAACCTCCTAAATTTTTATTTGGAAGTGGGGTGAAATTACCAATTCACCCCTGACTTGGCAGAAAATCTGCTAGCAGGGAAACAACCCACGACGACTTGCCCATGACGGGGTATCACGGTTGACACGGGGCGTCATGGCCCTCCGTTGCAAGCAACAGTGGCTTGACAAGGTTCCCAACTACACCCTTGGACAAGGCTTTCACGACGGAACCCTTGTGATGGGGCGTCACATCCATGACAGGCCGTCGACTGCTCCGTCGCCAAGGCTGCCTGGGACAGCCTGCACACAGACTTTTGGGTCCTTCCTCAGGGACCCTTCGAAGGTCCTTGAATAATTTACCAGACGTTTCCAACCCAAATATGATAATATATGAGTTTAACACCTCTCACATTAATTTCATCCAAAATGAACACGTAAAACTGAACGAAACTCGCCTAGACGTACAAGGTCGACTCAAGGCATATCTTTTGAACGCCTAGGACGTTCTTGGTCGTTTGACCTCCAAACTTCACGAAACTTTAACCAATAACTATACATGCTATATTAACTCTATTAAGAACCTTCAAACACCATCAAGCACACATAAACACATATAACAACATTTTAGACATTTTGGTGACTTAGTCATCAAACGTCTTAGTCATCCCTTGACGTTTGACATCCAACACCTCTAATACTTTAGCTACTGCCTCTATTCAACATATTAAACATATTTAGGACCTTAGAACACCAAGACCAACATGTTAGGCTCTAGTTAACCTATGTCATTTTCGAGGTCATACAATCTCCCCCACTTGGACAACATTCGTCCTCGAATGACACTTGCCACTCTCCGAATAATTCAAAGATTAGAGACTCAACTAGCAGCACATAACCAAGCCACATAACAAATTATCAAGAAGAAAACATCAATTTCACATAATCAAGATATTCGTAACACAACAAGAAACTAGAAGACAATTCTATAACTCGTTAAGCTACAAAACTCACATGCTTCAATCCAAATAGCAAAAACTCATTTTATACTCAATACCCTATTCATATACATCTGTTTTAACAACATTACAATATGTTTAGACCAACGAATCAAATAGCCATTTTTTACAAAAATATTACAGTGAGCAATTTAACAAGCTATAGTGATTTTAGCAACTTTTCCAATTTTTTTTTTTTTGGCAATTCTTTATATAGACATGCTAATATGCAAGATAACATCATTTAAACACATCATACAACATGCTCAAAGTTTCATAAATCACACAATGCAAGAAGTAAATGAAATTCAATTTCAACCAAACTCCTAAACATCATGCACATGCAACAAATTCAAGAACTTCTATCTCATCTACAAACCATACTCCCCCACTTAGAAGGAACTCAAATCTTAACAAAGAAAGAGAACTTACCAACATCATCATCACCCTCATTCTCATCCGACTTCTCAACTCTAGTACGGAGTGCATAGAAACGCCTCTTAGTTGGATCATCTTCCTTTGGAACACTAGGAGCAACTTGCTTACCCTCTCTACCTCTAGAATCAATCGTACGACAATCCCTAGCCTTATGTCCTTCCTTACCACAACCAAAGCAATTCCCGGTACCCAATAGACACTCACCATAGTGTTTCTTGCCACAATTGGCACAAGTAGGTTTGCAATCCTTAGAACTACCTCCTTTCTCAAACCTCATCTTAGCCCTCCTAGGCTCTTCTTGAGATTGAACTCTTTTCTTGAACCTAGGTTGCTCTTGATCAGTAGCAACACTCCTTTTCAAACTTCTAGCCATCCTCCTAAATTTAGACTCCTCAATAGATTGTGCATACACCATGAGTCCAGATAGGGTCATATCATCATGAAGCATAGAGGTACGACATTCTTCATTCACCAAGTCGTCTACTCCGGTACAAAGGTGACTCATTTCATCTCTTGGATTGGACACAAGAGAAGGAGCATACCTAGACAATGTTGAGAATTTCAAAGAGTACTCCTCAACACTCATATTGCGTTTCTTGAGATTAATAAACTACTCCACCTTGACTTCTCTCCTCTCTCGGGGAAATTACTTGCCAAGAAAAGCTCCCTTAAACTCTTCCCACTGAATAGGACCCGAATTCTCCAGCCTATTGTCCTTCCATTGAGTATACCAAATTTGAGAAACATCCCTCAATTGGTATGAAGCCAATTCTGCCTTATCTCTAGATGTAACCCCCAAAGCACTCAACACGTTGTACACTTCATCAAGAAACTCTTGGGGATCCTCATTTACCTTAGAGCCAAGAATGATAGGAGGATTCATCCTCACAAAGTGTCTCAACCTAGAAGTCATTGTGCTCTCCACAACATTAGGCATCATACTCAAATTGATTTGAGTAGTTATGGCTTGAGGTAAAGCCATCAAACCCTGTCCAATATCTTGAGTAGGCAACTCCGGATGAACCACCGGAACCTCATTACCTCCACCCACATTAGGAACATGATCACCTTGGGGAGGCACTTGAGCACCTTGAGGAACTTGCTCAACTTGCTCAACTTGAGGAGGAATATCCTCATTCACCCTCTCCTCTTCCAACCTTCTAGCGGCCATCCTTCTAGTATTTATCTCCTAGAAACACAAGGAAATGCATAAGAAGGATAATCATAACATTTACTCTACCGTACGACATAGGAGTAGAAAAGAAGGGAAACTCTATCGTCCTATAGCCTCTCGCCCATAGATGTGTCACGACTCACACCGATGGTCAAGACTCTACTAGACGTGACTTGATTAGACTTTTTGATTCCTAAGACCACTTTCACCAACCTATGCTCTGATACCAAGCTTGTCACATCCCAAAACCATACCATAGAAGTTAGAGTAAAATCTTGGATTGTAACCGGCGTCGTCGAACTATTGGAGTTCTAAGACAAGCCTCTTTCATATCATTCATTGCATATACATAGTGAAAAGTAGTGCGGAACTAAAACTTTTCATAAAACAATATAGAAGTCTTTAAACTCTTTCATATAAGTAGAAATTAGGGAAAACACTAAGTCTCAATCTCATCATCTTAAGACAAGAATAATTGGGACACTGCCCATACTTCAATACGAAAATAGAAAGACGTAGTCTATTACAATACTTCAAAGAAAACATAAAAGACATATGCCCTCGAGTCAAGTGAGGACATACTTCAACTTCTTCTTGAACGATCTTCTAACTCCAAGTCTTCTCTTCAAAGCTCGTCACCTACCAAGAACTATAGATAGAAAATAAAGCATGTAATTAGTACAACCACATGTACTAAGTATGGCATATGCATAAAAATCATGAAAACGGACTTTATTGGAAATATGCATCTTTTCAATATAGAAATCATATTTTAATCATAATAACACCATTAATCAATTTAAAAACACATAACATAACAATTAACCAAAAATACCATTTTTAAGCAACACTTTACAGTGAGCTATATTCACTGTACAGTGAATTACTAAATCCTCTTAATACTCAACTTCTAGTATGTAATTCCCTCACTTAAAGTCATCCTAAGATCCACATAAGTCACACAAAGAGAGACCGCCCATAGACCCTTTCTAGATGTTCCTAAACGACCCTTAAGATTACCTATAATGAGTTACATACATACTTACAAAGCAATCATAAACATCATTGTGAGATTTCTCTACCAATCATGAATCCTAAGTCTCCCATAAGTGAAATGTGAAGGAACCGCCCATACAATCCCATACACACACACACACTCAAGTGATCCTATGGACTCCTTATAGTAGAATCATTCTCACTAAATCACCAACCATAGGTGATATGACATTCTCTACCCAAAGGCTATAAAAACACCTACTTAAGTAAATCAAGAAGATAACGTCCATAGTGACCTCTTCAAAATTACCTAAATAGTCCTTTGACTACCTAAGGCTCAGATCATGTCAACAATATTAACCAACTCCCTAACTAGAGTCATCCTCAAGACTTCCAAAGATAAGACAGGAAGAGATCATCCTTCCATGTCCTCCTCACACTTTAGCTAAGGAATGCTTAAGCCACTTTAGATTAGGTACTCATTCATTTACATAGTTACTAACATAGGTCATTAGTTCATTAGTTCATTAAGACTCATACATCACATAAGACACTCACATAATACATCACATAAGACAGTCACGTAATGGTCTTGGACAAGACCTAGGAAATTCCACATAACACCTTCAAAGCCTATTGTGCAATGTCTAGATAGCATCCCATACCACCACCTAAACCTCATAAACTTATCTAATGCTAATAGGTATTCCACATGATGAGAATAGGCAATAACCGACATAGACCATGGTAAGAAGACATGGAATCCGGAGTTCTATCCTACTCCGATGAAGTTGTTCTACTTGCCAATGGTAGAACTTGGACACATCCCATGTAGGCACATGGTTAAGGAATATAAAGGGCTTATTTGTATTCTAGTCTCATACTTAACTATAACTACTTCCCTTGCCATACTCACTCGGTGCTAGCCTTCTTTCTCATAGAGTATTTCATACATTAGGTTTACATAAAAGGGTTACATATCTAGTTCATAACCCAATTACATTTAACCTACAAAGGAAGGTCCACTAGGGCTACCTCACAATGGCGATAAGAGGCTCATGATGAATTTCCTAAGTGTTAATATGATTCCATTCCATCCAACTAACCTTAAGTCCATCATTCCTTTACTTTGAAGGATACCATTACGGCTTACACTTCAATCAATGTTAACCTTCCCCTTAGGTCATGGTTTGCACATAAGAGACTCTCATAACATCATTTAAAGTCACATGTCATTTATACATTAAAGAATGAGATTTATAACACCCTAAATCAAGACATCACATATCCATAATCCTATATACATCAAGCAAGAGATACAAGTCAACCAAGACAAGACATCACATACTTCACTTTTAACACATAATACAAGTCATTCTAGAAACAGCTCTAAAACAACCTAACATCTTCAAGTCACCCTATATATCATTATAACATCATTAATATACTCCACATAGACTCATAAAGTCAAGTAGGAATAACCAAGACTAAAGCTAACACTACTCTCATAATGTCAAGCCAAAGTCTAACATGATCACTTAAGGCAACATAACTAGAAGAATACATACATGACTATATAACTTCACATGTAGATAGGTAATGTCATGCTTCGCATAATCAAACTACACGAATAGCCACATAACTTCAAGTAGTTGCCAATAAGGCCATGCTCATAATATTGTGTAAAAGTAACGCCGACAAGGCCACGCCAATTGCAAGTAAAACACATAACACCGCCACCATAAGTGGACCATACAAATCACAACAGAATCAAAGTATAATTAATATCAAATTAAATAAATTGGGGCAGCATACCTTCATCCCCTCATCCACACTTCAATTCAATGCCAAATCAACCAATTCAACATCACAAGGCCCTTACCCATGGCCATGAACAATAATTCAAAGCAATAACCATAAAACTCAATGAATCTACATCAATTCAATCTATATTTAACAATCTAAGATCAATTAGATATCAACTGAATACAATTCTTATATCATTATAAATCCCATAAGAAACTACACAACAATTCATCAATATTAGCTTAATATCAAGTAACCCAATAAGTAGTCAAAACTAGGGTTCATCAATTTACATGGGTTCATAGGCAATTTATGTTAAAATCATCAATACAATATCAATTAGATCATAATTCAATGTTTATAAATAATTTATGCAAGAACCCATGGTAGAATCCCGAAATTGGACAATTCACTTTAGAAAACTTTGAAAAACATCTTGAGAGTTGGGCTCCTTGATGAAATAAGTTTCAAGGATGAAAATTCATACCTCAAGGATGATAATTATTCACTTTAATGAAGAATTTACACTCAAAAACCCCTCACCAAGCTGCCTCTTCAATAGGGTCTTCAATGGAGGTTTGGGATATTTTCTAAGTGCTTTGGGTTTTCAATTTGGATGAATGAAGTCTTTAGGGTGTTAACTACTTATATAGTTAATTAAAATACCCATAAGACCCTTAAAAAACCGCCTAAACTCTTATTTGGAAGTGGGGTGAATTTACCAATTCACCCCTGACTTGGTAGAAAATCTGCTCGCATGGAAACAGCCCACAACGACCTGCCCATGACGAGGCGTCACGGCTGACACGGTGCGTCATGGCCCTCCGTTGCAAGCAACCGTGGATTGACAAGGTTCCCAACTACACCCTTGGACAAGGCCACCATGACGGAACCCTTGTGATGGGGCGTCACAGCCATGATAGGCCGTCGACTGCTCCGTCGCCAAGGCTGCCTGGGACAGCCTGCACACAGACTTTTGGGTCCTTTCTCAAGGACCCTTCGATGGTCCTTGGGGATAATATATCGGATGTTTCCAACCCAAATATGATAATCTATTAGTTTAACACCTCTCACAAGAATTTCATCCAAAACGAACACGTAAAACTCAACGAAACTCGCCCAGACATACAAGGTCGACTTAAGGCATATCTTTCGAACGCCTTGGACGTTCTTGGTCGTTTGACCTCCAAACTTCACGAAACTTTAACCACTCACTATACATGCTATATTAAATCTATTAAGAACCTTAAGCACACATAAAAACATATAACCACATTTTAGACATTTTGGTGACTTAGTCGTCAAACATCTTAGTCGTCCCTTGACGTTTGACTTCCAACACCTCTAATACTTTAGCTACTGCCTCAATACAACATATTAAACATATTTAGGATCTTAGAACACCAAGAACAACATGTTAGTATCTAGTTAACCTATGTCATTTTCGAGGTCTTACACTTTTATTGTTTGTTTTCGGAAATGACTTGACTAAATAGAAGTAATCGTAGATTAAAGTTAAGTCTAAACCATTTTCCTCGTGGGATCGACCCCAACCTAACATTTGGGTTCTTTACTTGATACGACCGCTTATACTTCTTTAGGGAAGTGTAATTTGAGTGTATCACAATACTCCCCCACATGGACAACATTCGTCCTCGAATGACACTTGATATTCTTTTTAGAGACCATCGAGATATAAGAAACTCATGAATATCATCACATAACCATACCACACAATACACAATACACACATGTAGGAGAAACATCAATTTCACATACTTTAAGAAACTCAAAACGCAACAAGAAGATAGAAACTACTTCTACAACTTATCATGCAATAAGACTCACATTTTCATTTCATATAGGAGGAACTTCCTTCTCCACATATTATGTTGCTCATATACAACAGTTCTACACACAATATAACCATTTTTCATGAAAGAACAACTTAACCAAATTTTCAAAATCTTTACAATGAACACCAAATTCTTTACAGTGAAACATTCTTAATTTTCGAAAAATGCAACTTTTAAGCAATTTATGAAGGAAGCATGACAAATATGAGACATAAAGCCATATAAACTCAATTTAAAACATAATAATAACTTCGTAAGACGCACAATACAAGGAATCAATGAAATTCAATTTCAACTAGACTCCTAAACACAATGCAACATACAACATGCTACTATGATATTCTTTCACTCAAGCTTCAAATGAATAGAAGAGATGAGACAAAAAATCACCATTCTACTACTCACCATACTCCCCCACATAGAGGGAACTCATATAACTAATGAGAGAAAACTATAACTTACCCTAGTCACCATCCATAGTATTAGGAGAAACTTCCTCATCCATCGTTCCTCCTTCCAACCTTCTAGTGGCCATCCTTCTAGTAGTCATCTCTTATAAACATAAGAGAAGAGATTAGGAGTAGACACTTAAAACTCAACACTATAGGAACGAAACAAGAGTGGAAAAGAAGAGAAACTCTATCTTCCTATAGCATCTTGCACATAGATGTTTCGAGACTCACACCAATGGTTAAGACTCTTCTAGACGTGGTTTTATGAGACTTTTTGATTCACAAGACCACTTTCATAACATATGCTTTGATACCAAGTTTGTTACGACCCGAGAGTGCCCCCAGAAGTTAGGGTATTCTCGAATTGCAACACGGTGTAATTGACCTCTCAGAGGTCTTGTACAAGCCCTTTGACAACGTTCATTGCAAACATGTATGAAAAGTAGTGCGGAATTAAAAAATTTCACACGAAATAATAATACTTCAAATTATCTCTTTTATAGAAAAATATAATTAAAGACTAAGTCTCAAAGTCTCCATCTTAGACGCACTAATATATTGGGACACGACCCATACTTCATCATATCGGAAAATAGCTAAGTCTAATACAATACTTTCAATAAGGAAAACTAAACATCATGATGTCCTCCAATCTAGTGAGGACATACCAACTTTTGCTTGAATGAATACTAATCCAAGCTTCCACTTTGAGACTCCTCTCCAATGTAACCTACACCTTTAGAGATACACAAAAATTATGGAGTTAGTACAAACACTTGTACTAAGTATGACATAATGCATAAAATCATGATAAACGGACTTTTTATATGAAACATGATCTTTTTGAGAAAACCCTTTAAGAAAAGTACAATATATACTTACAAGTCAACATATATGCATATAAGTTACAATCAACAATATAGTATCAACATCACTTCAACCCATATAAACGTATACACCTCCCACCAAAGGTTATCCTAAGACTTACTTAAGTAAGACAAGAAGAAACCGCACATACACCCTCTTAAAGCCTACCTAAACAATCCTTAAGACTACCTAAGATAAGATTTTCCCTTTTCATTTCATTTACTCCCCACCTAAGGTTACTCCAAGATTCAACTAATTAGGACAAGAAAAGTCCGCCCATACACCCTCTTCAAGCTTATCTAAACAACCCTCAAAGCTACTATAGATAGAGCACATTCTATTCAACATCCATTAGCTAAATTCATAATCATTCATTAAATCAATTAGAATACATTTCATTAATTAAGGACTTCACATGATGGTCTTGGAAAGACCTAGGAACCTACACTCAAGCACCATCAAAGCCTACTCGTACCACGTGTAGATAGCGTCCCATTCCACTACCTAAGCACTGTAGAGCTTATTAAATACTAGAATGTATCCCACATGATTAGAATAGGTAATAACCGACATAGATCATACTAGCAAGGCATGGAATCCATAGTATACCCTACTCTGATGGAGGGTGTTCTACTTGCCAAGGTTAGAACTACCACACATCCCATGTAGGCACATGGTTAAGGAATATCAAGGTATTTTATGCACTCTAGTGTCATTCTCAAGTAGAGAGACATTGTACTCTAGTCTCCTTCTTAAGTAGAGCTATAAACCATAACATATTCGCTCGGTGCTAGACTTTGTTCTCATAGATTAAGTTCAATAAAAAGGGGCATATGAAAAGTACCATCTCTTAGTCATTACCTAGTCATAATGCACCTACCAAAGATGGGTCCACTAGGGCTTCCACTCAATGGTCTATAAGGATAGCTCTTTCTTCACCTTCTTTCTATATAAAAGGTTCCACATATTAGTCATTCTTAGAAAGGCACCATCTTAGGTCTACCGATCCAAGACTTTCATACAACATTCATCCATACACGTACAAGACAAAGGTGAATAAGCCTACTAAGTCAAGATGTTCATATTCATAACGTACATGTATCATGAAAGGGATACAAGTCTACGAAGACAAGACACACACATCTTCACATATAGCACATCATTCTATAAGCATATAGGCATAACCAACATCATCTATAGGTCACCCTATTAGCTACTATAATTTCATCAATATAACCATCATAAGACCCACATAGTCAAGTAGGAAGAATCATGCATCAACTATAAGACTACACATACAAAGACATCGTCATAGTCTAACATGATCACCTAACATCAATAGAAGAACACATACTATCACCATAATCACAAATAGATAGATATGATCATACTTCACATAATTCCACTATGAAAATCATCATAATATATCAAGTAGTGGCTGACAAGGCCATGATCATTATAATACACAAAGTAACGCCAACGAGGCCATGTAATTCACAAGTAGAGCACATAGCACCGCCGTCATAAGTGGACCATACAAATCACAACATAATTCAAGAACTACATTACATAAAATAAAGAGAATTAGGGCAGCGTACAACCAATCCATTCTCACCACTACAATCCATAGCTAAATCATCCAATACAATACTCAAAGGCCCTTACCATGACCATGATCATCAATTAAAAAAATCATAATAATCAATGAATCAAAATCAATTTAATATAGATTTTTTAAACTTAGACAACTTATACATTAATTCAATACAAATCTTACATAATTCAATAGCCCGTACATAACTACACTAGAATTCATAAACATTAAGGCAAGATCATAACATTAAAATATAGCCAATTTGAAGAGATTATGTTTTGCATGGGTTCATGAATAATTAGGCCAAAATAATCTAATTAACATCAATTCAATCATAAATCAATGATCTAAAACGTTTTAAGCAAAGACCCATGGCTAGAATTCAATTTAGAAGATTTCATGGGTTGGATCATATTTGAAATTCATTTGAATTGACTCTTGAATAAATATATTTAAAGGATGAATAACCATACCTTAATTGTGAATAAAATACCACAAGTTTTATGGAGAAAAACATGGAAAATCTATCTTCTTCCTTGGAGCTTCAAAGCTTCATTAATGGAGTTTTATGGAGACAAGAGATGGAGATATTGGGGTTAATTGGGGTTTAAATATGTCTAATAACTGAAAATATTTATTCCCTAAAATAACCAAAACACCCCTGAACTTATAGGACCTTTGAACCAACTCAATCTCCACTTAAATTTCCGGAATCATCGTCGGGGAACAAGTCTGCGACGCAGAGTTGTTCCAGCATGATTTATTTGAAAATAACTTTGGGGGAATTTGAGTATGTGTTGTGTCCGTGATGTGGAGCAACTTTTGTCACTTTGGTGGACCAAGTCCGCGACGCGGACCTATTTCACCAAGGAACAAAAGCTGCTGGCGTTGGCAGCTTGTTGGCCCAAGGTTGGGTCCTCCTCAAGGACCCTTTGGTTGGTCCTTGTGGAGTTTTTCCCAGACGTTACCACCTATATTACTCTAATTTAGATGTTAGGAACCTCTCACATGAATATGAGGCTATAGAGAAAGTTTGAATCATAATAGATGCCTATAGTCGGCAAAACTCTTATGCCCATAATAGAAGAAGAGATCTTGAGTTTGAAATACGTGATCATGTTTATTTGAAGATTTCACCTATGAAAGGGTTGATGAGATTTGGTAAGAAGGGAAAGTTAACTCCCCGGTATGTTGGTCCTTATGAGGTTTTACAGCGGGTTGGAAAGGTTTCCTATGAACTAAAACTACTTTGTGAACTAGGTTTGGTTCATCCGGTGTTTCATGTATCTATGCTCAAGAAATGCATAGCAGACCCGGTGTGTATTCTACGTATGGAAGGTTTAGGGGTCGATGAGAACATCTCCTATAAAGAGGTGCCGGTTGAGATCCGGGATCGCCAAGTCAAGAAGTTGGGGAAAAAGGAGGTTGCCTCCGTAAAAGTCCTATGGAGGAACCATCTTGTTGAGGGTGCAACATGGGAGGCCGAAGCCGACATGAAGTCCCGCTACCCTCATCTCTTTTACTCCTTGAGGTTAGACATTCCTCTTAATAATTCAAATAATGAATAATATGAAATTTGCTTGTTTTATAGATAGGTTCATGTTATGTTAAAAGTTTTACCAAATTGAATTGTAAGAAAATGCCTTCACACTCTATTTTTGCACTTATGTAAATATGTATGCATGTTGTCTTCTTGAGATTTTGTTGTTTTGTTTTTGTCTTGAGAATAATGATAGCATGATAACTCTTTTGTGTATTTTGAGCTCATGTTAATGTTGAGAAGGAAATTCCTCATTATGTGTTATGAAATGTTAATCTCTTATATGTTGTGCATCATTAATTGACTTGCTACGTGTAAGGTTGTGGTATGTGTTAAAAGGAGTAAGAAGTACTCCAATGATCTGTGAGTTATAATTATTATATGTTTTTTTTGTCTGGGATGCTAGTATTAAGTCTATATTTACCCTCCAAAAGATTTTAGTGTCATTCGGAGATGAATGTTCCAAAGGGGGGGATAATGTAACACTGCGGAAGTTCCATGACATAGACTAGAGCTTCACCTACTAAATAATGATTAAAATAATGTTTCCAGACCTATATTAATGTATTAAACTCAATTGGAAAAGGTTAGATCCAAAATGACAAAGGAAGTCTTTGACGTACGGAAACATACTACTTTGAACTAGTAGACGTCCCTATGTTTGGTGAAGGTTTGGGAGTGTCAAATGAAGTACAAAACTTGTAAAAAGACTTTAAATAGGTAATATGTAGTACAAAGGGTCCAAAAGTCTGGTAACAACACCCCAAGGTCCACCCGAAGAGTCCTTGAGGAAGACCCAAACATGGGAGAACAAGCTGCCATAATAGCCTGCATGCAGCCGGGAAACGAGGGCTGCTGCGTGACGCGCAGCCAACACGTGGACGCCCAAAAGTTGCCTCGTAATTCCTATCCTCCACGCGGCTCTCTTTTTTAACTTGGATTTTCAAAAATAAATGTGAAATTGACCCCGCGACGTGCAGCAACTTCCCAGATTCGTCCACATCGTTTTTAAGGCAATTTAACTTCACAAAAAGCCCATTTTAAGTGAGGGGTATTTTGGGTATTTTAGTGGAAGAGTTATATTAGTTTTAGGTCAGTTTTAGACCACTTTTACGCACTTCAAATCATAATTAACAAATCCCTCTCATCTCTCTCAAAAACTCTCTCTATTGAAACTCCATTGAAGAAAAAGAAAAGCTTAGGGAAGAAGACGAAGACTCCAAGATTTTCATTCAAAATTCGTGGAATAATAGTCAATAAGGTATGGTTTCTTCACACTTGGGATTCTTTTCCCCAAGAGTTCCTTTCAAATATGATTTCCAACAATTTATTTCCTAGGGTTTTTACTCTACAAGTGGGTTTTCTTCCAAACATGAGATTTATGACCAATGATGAAAAACTATGATTTTCTATGGCTAATTAAGTATGTATTGTTGTGTAATTGATATGTAATGTTTGATTTTAGTGTGAAGCATTTTCCCTCCCTAAATAATGAATTTGATTATGTTGTATCCATTACTTAATGTCATGAAAACGTAGGATTTGGAACTATAGTTAAATGAACTCATAAAAGAACCCTTTTACTTCATGCTAACTATGGATTGGTCTTCTGTATGACTAGATTTGTTGGGATTGTTTATGTTTTAGAGTGTTTCACTATATTATCAGATGATTACTATGAATTGAGTGTAAGCTCTTGATGAAGATTATTGGAAGTAATAGGTATGTCTTCTAAAGTCATGCTTACTCTATTTTGTTGATGTTGGCCTATAATTGATGTAGCTATGAAATAAGAGGTGTCCCTTCCCTAGTTGGAAGGTAGGGTCAAAATGACTCTCATGAGATAGAGGCTGCCATGTAATGTGGAACTATGAGTCTCTAATATATCTCCTAGTTCTTGAACTATGTTGCCTGCATAAGAATACTAGCTAGTGGATCCACCTAGAATGATATGTTCATGTTTTGGTTCTAACTTGACATGTAGACCACGTTCTTTCGGTGTGGGGTTTCATGACACCGGATTCCACGTTTATCTCACATGGTCTAATGTCGGTTAAGGCGATTGTTCCCTCAAGTAAAATGAAAGACAAGTAAATGGACATTGACTAGGATGAGTTGAGGAGTCTACTTAGTAGAGGTAGGGGTATGGGACTGTACCTAGACATTGCACAAGCTTACTCTAAGGGGAGTCCTAGGAGATTGTTTTCATGTAATATCAATATGAAATGTATAATGCTAATGATATATGATGTTGCTCTTATATGATGTTGAGTATGTCAATAAACATGAAAAGGTCTATGTTGCTATATCTGATTATGACTACTTATGATGTAAAAAGTATGAAGCGAAGCATTACTTATGGTCTCCTATCTTGTTTACTTAATTATGTGAGGTTATGGGGATTCACATGATCATTGCACTTGTAATCTTGGGATGGGATGAATTGTAAGTGTTTTGTATGTATGTTTAAATTATCTAATTACATGAAATGTTAATATTACTTTATGATGATATGTACTTGGTTATAATCATGCTATAGGTTTTTGTGATCCTTATCTTGTATATGGTCTCTTGTATGTGCATTAAAGGTTTTCAAATGATTGAGCATGCTTTCTAAGGATATTGTCCTTTTTCATGCATGTCCTTAAATGTTATGTGCATGTACCCATACTTAGTACATGTGGTGTACTAACCCATTACTTTATATAACTACAAATGTAGGGTCCGGACAATGGAGATTAATAAAGTTGATTGAAGAAGCTTGGAACTCTTTCTCCAAGTGTTGGTAGGTCCTCTTGTTCGGGGATGCTATCTATTCGTTATTCTAGCTTATAAAGACTTCAATAGTTTTAAGAGATACTTTTTATTTCCTTTTATCATTTGGATTCTATTGTAGTAAGGCCTATATGGCATATTGACTTTGTATTTGATAAGTCCAAGATTCGTACTCTTTAGATGGTTTTTATGTGAGACACCTTTTAGACTTTCATATTTTTTATTCATATTGATATAAGAAAAGCCTAAGTAAGTTTCAATGTGAGAGGTCTAAGTATATCTCAATTAGTATATGAGAATGTTTTTAATTTTGCTGCATTTTCAACTCATGGTATGTTATAACGAATGTTAAGGCCTTATTTGAGTCCTCTGAGAGGACGCTGACGCCTATCGCGACTGGGGGGTTCTTTCCGGTCGTGACAACAAAAGTCTCCAATCCATACAAGGCAACTATGAAGCAATTCTCAAATACCAAGGCAACAATGAAAAATTTACACAATACAAGGGCAACATTCGAATTATTACACACATATAAAGCAACATGCATCTTTAGATATTTACCACACTTCTTCAAAGAATTTTGGGCCTAAACCATATCATTAGACTATCATCATACAAAATCATAAGGCAACTTGTAATTCCAAAATGGAACTCAATGTAACAACCTAAAATGAACTAAGGTGTACTAGAGCTTCGTGATTGTTTATTGAGTTAATTTTGTGTTAAAATGAGTTATATTAGTGCCCTTAGTCAGTGTGTGAATGTTGGTTAAGTTTGGAGGTCAAACGTCCAAGAATGTCCATGATGTTCGGAAGGTGTGTCTTAGAAAGTGCTTGTGTGTCTTCATGTATTTGAGTGAGTTTTACGTGCTCGTTTTGTTTGAAATTGTCCTGGGTTGTTCCTAATAACTAGACGAATATATTTAGGGGTTTAAAGTCAAGGTACAACCCTACCTAGGACCCACAAGGGTCCCTAGAGAAGGGCCCAAGACAAGGACCCAAGACTGCCTTGGTAGTGTCCACCAATGAGGGAAAACGACGGCCAGTGGTCCAACCAACGGTCCGTTGACTTTCCCCGTCATTTGGAAATGTAAGGTAGGCTAGCCAGGCCGCAAATGAAGCTAAGTATAAACCCACGAAACCCCACCAATGAACCGTTGATGGACAGATGGTGGTTGCATCCATCGTTTGAAGACTGTCCAAAAGTTGTCCTTTCATTTAATGACTTGCGGTGTTTGGTAAATTCACCCCAAGTCTTTCATGAACGTAGGATGTCATTTTTAGGTCTTTTTAGGTATATTAAGATGTTCCAAACCATTAGATCTAATTTTAGACTCCATTTCCTATAACCCAAAAATCCCTCTCTCTTAAAAGACTCTCTCAAGTCATTATGGAAGCTAGAACTCAAGAAGGGCTAGAAGGGGATGTTGGTGGTCATGTTCTTCATAAAAAATAGTTGGGGTTTCTTATATCTGAGGTAGTGTAGTCATCCTTCAACTCTCTTCCATTCAAGTAGCCCATTTCTAAAAGATTTCAAAAAGTGTTTTCCAACCCTAACTTATTCTATCTTTGACTTTAAATATGTGTCTTGCATGAAAACATTTTAAATGATTCAAATATGATGTTTCTAATGTTCGTTGGTGATTGTAAGCCTAAGAAATCAATGAAATCATTTTAGATCTTTTTATCAAATTGTGGCTTAAGAAATGGGTTAAATGAGCTTGGTTTTGTAGTCTTTGAGCTTTGCTTTACTTGTGTTGTTATTGATGTTTAGCTACTACCCTAAGGGTTAATTTATGATGAATTGTTGAGTAAAATGTTATAGGTGATGGAAGCTTGGATTAAAGGGTAAGTTGGTTATGTTGTTTAGTTTTAATTATCAAATGCTCTTGAGTGGTATGGTCCACCTTCTTGGTGGCAGTGTTTACTTGAATTGTATGAATGTGTAGTTACTTGTATATTGTTAATGAGGCCATGAAGGCATATTATTTGAAGAAATCTTAAAATGAAGTTATTCTTGTTAATATGTTTTATGAACTTTGTTATGAAAATTATGCTAAGGATTATGTCTAATTGACTTATATGATTATGTGAAGCATGTTAAAGTGTGTGATGTGATGAAAGAAGGTCTAAGCATGTATTGAATGAAATGTAAATTAAATGATGCTTATGTGCAAGATGTGTTCATATGTACACACACACACACACAGTTGAATGAATAAATGAAGCTAAGTTAAGTCAAAAAGGGGAATTTTGGGGTGAACATCACTATTCCCAAGAGCATTCTAATGTAGGTTGGAGGATGGATACCCTTCGTGAGTTGAGATGTGGTGTCTAAATTTATCCTTGACCTTTAGTAATGAATGTTGAGAATCCGTGGGGAGTTATGCCTAGCACCGATAAGATATGAAGAAGAGGTGGTTACACTTCGTGAGTTGAGATGTTGTATGCCAATGTACCTTTTGAGATGAGTACTCCTCGTGAGAGAAAATGGTTAGTTACTTAGCAATATCCTTATCCCTTAACTATGTGCCCGCATAGGTGTAGCTATTGGGAAAGCCATGTAAAAGTTAAAAAGAAAAGACCTCACTCTAGGCAAGTGCGTGAACACTTCTCCGATAATGGAAGTATCAAAATTCCATGTCTAGCTCTCATGGTCTACGTCGGTTAAGCTAAACCCCACAAAAGTAATGAAAGTGCTCAGTCTTCTAAAAGAGTGTACTACTTAGGGTAGGTTGGGGAATGGGACGCTATCTATCCATTGCACTAGGTGGGCATTCCGAATGGGAAGTCTTGGTGAGTCATATATTAATTTAATGGACTAAGTCTTCTAAAAGAACGTACTGCTTAGGGTAGGTGGTGGTATGGGGCGCTATCTATCCATTGCACTAAGTAGACCTTCCGAAAGGGGAGTCTTGGTGCTTAGTCTTATAAAAGAGTGTACTACTTAGGGTAGGTGGTGGAATGCGACGCCATATACTCATTGCACTAAGTAGGCATTCCGAAAGGGAAGTCTTGGTGTGTTGCTTGAGTGTTCTTCTAATGTCTTGCCATTGAGTGGGGGCTTGTTCTCCTGAGGTGAGTAAGCCTAGAAGGGGTAGTCTTGAGGTTCACTTTGGTGTGTATTGAAGGAGGTGTATGTGCATTTCCTTCATGTCTTAACTTGGTGAATCTTAGGATAACCTTATCTAGGGAAGCTCCTACTGAAATGAGTTCATTTCCTCTTTTCTTGGCCTTGGAAGTTCATTGTTTTGGGAATGAATTAGTTCACTGTAATGTCCAAAATGGTTCACTGTAATTTTGAGAAGTTTACTGTAAAATGCTTCTTTTTGTTAAAATTGTGGAAATTCTTCTCTAAGTGTTAAATGATGATTCTTATGTTGTTTTACTTCTATATTCTTGAATGTTTTACTTAATTGACATGAAAATGTGTTTTTACTAAAATGTCCCTTTTTGCATGTTTTTGCATATGCCATAGTTAATACATTAATTGTATTAACCCCATACTTTTCTATACTTAATAAGTATAGGTTGGAGGCTTTTGAAGATTTGAAGACGAAGCTTGAGAATCTACTCTCTCAAGACATAGTATGTCCTCATATATACGAGGGCATAGTCCTATTCTATTAGTTTCTTATTTGAAGACTTTTTATGTATTTTCTTTCAATATAAAGGGTTGTGTTCCTAAGATATTATGTCGTGTCTTTAAGATTAACTTGTAAGGATGAGACTTCCTTAGTATTTTATGAAATATGTTTCCTTTATTAAATTATTTGTGAAAATTTTTAATTCCGCACTAATTTTCATGTCTTATGCAATGAACGATAGTCAAAGGGCTTGTACAAGACCCCAAAGGGTCAAGTACGCCTTCTCCTGATCCAAGGGTTATCCCTAACTTCTAGGGGGTATTTGCGGGTCGTGACACTCAATTCCACCAAAACAAATTATAACAAGCTACAACCATATCATAACTATATCATGTCATAAATCATCACATAACACCTTATTTTTCACAAATCACATATATTGCCATAAATGGAATCACATCAACACCTATCCAAAAACTCACTTTCACACATGCTCATCAAACCATAAAACCAAGATAAGCATCAAAACTCTCCTTTTTTCCTGAAGCATAGCGATATAATCTCATCCATGAAATCACATCTAAAAGAACACCGGACAAGAAAACATAAGAGAGTGATCATATAGAGTTAAGTTCTATGCCACGACATGAGAAAAGTGAAAAATGGAAACTCTATGGTCTTATACCCTCTCGCTCATAGATGTTTCACGACTCACCACTAATGAACGAGACTCTACTAGACGTGGAAATATGAGACTTTTTTATCATAAAACAACTTTTATAACCTGATGCTCTAATACGACACTTGTCTTAACCGGGGAGCGCCCCCTAAAAGTAACATGGCATTCTTGACGTTTCCGAGGTCTTATACAAGCCCATAGTCATCATTCATCGCATTATCATAGGTAAATTTAGAGGAAAATTATAACTTTTCATAGCACATCGTATGCTAGAACTTCACATCATATATATATATATATATATATATATATATATATATATATATATATATATAATATAATTCATAATACATAATTAGACACTAATTCTCTTCTGCCAACTTAGACATAACATCATTAGAATAGAATAGGGATACAACCCTTATCACTATAATACAATATATAAACTATTACATAACTTTAAAAATAACTTGACATGGACATCCTTGATCATAAGGATCCCTTTCTTGATCTTTGGAAACACATATCAAGTCCTTAACTTTACAGACGCCCTTTAAGCATCCATAACCACACTTTGTGTAAAAAGGTGAAGAAGAATGGTGTTAGTACAAGAATACACTCAATATGACAACCATGCAAAAACATGCATTTAAAGAGGACATTAAGCATATACTCAGTATAGATAGATTAAGCATAGCTCATATACTTAACATAGGCATATAGATATATATAATGATCATAACATCATTTAAAGTCATATATTGCATTTAAGGCACATTAAGCATTTCATTCACAGTAACCTCTCTTTACATTACTGTCAGTCCTTACCCCCAAGTAACCCCATACTAATATTTGGTGCAATGCAAGAATATTGTTCCATTTAACTACCCACACTCAAGTATCACCTTAAGGCCATCAAGGTAAGCATTCATATGACCTTCATTAACACCCAACAGATATACACTTACCTTGAGACATAACATATCATGACAATAAAAGCTTCACATATAGCTCAACGTAATGTATGATCCTCATAAAAGACTTATTCCAAAAAAAAAAAATGCAAGTCAAAACTACAAATAACATCATAAGAGGCAATAATCAATAATAGCATGCATTGGACTTCACTTCATAAAGGTATCATAAGACCTTACTCATATTTCCAATCAAAGCCTACTAGTGCAATGTATATGTGAAGTCCTATAACCTCACACATACTTTGTAAACTCACAAAGGGACCACAAGCTTTAAAATCAACATCACACATCAACATGTCATCTATAGTCAACTACATGCATACCAAGTAAGACCATCATCATATAGTCAATAAGACCAACATTATGCATATAAGGTAAGACCTCATCATATAGACACCATAGGACTCATACCATGCATATTATCAAACAATTAGATCAATACCATAATGTCATGCATATAAGACATATACATAGTCATATACATATAGAACACCTTCCTAGAACTCCCTTCAATAGTTATTCGTGCAATTCATAGGTAAAGTACCATACCTTAACCTACACTATGCAACATCCCTTAGGTTATCATGTTAGGACTCATTATATAACTTCCATTGTCTATTTTACTTTAGGGAAATCCTAGCCTTAACCGACCATAAGACCATGTAAGTTGACCATGGAATTTGGTTTCATCCCCTCACACCAAAAAGAGGGTATCTTACTTCTCAAGGAAAGACATGAATAATCATTCTAGCATATTAGGTGGATACACTACCTAGATCTTATGGGGCAACATAGTTATGGAATTAAGAGATATATATTGGATATTGCAGTCCTCATCTCATGAGAAACCATGGGTGAATCTTCCTCCGAGGAAAGTCGACACCTCATGTTGACACATAGGTTAAATCTTCCTCCAAGGAAAGTTAAAACCTTATGAGAAACCTTTGGTGAACAATCCTTCCTCATTAGGAAGGGGAACCTCTCTCATTTGGTCAAGTTAACTCGGTGCTAAGCTAACTTCCCTTCATTGAAAAGCCTTTATTAATATTAATTTCATAAAATAGGCTTTAGGAGTATTAACCTCTGATATGCTTAGCTCATAGTCTATAGATGATAAGTATCCTTTCATCAACAGAAATAATGTGAGAAAACCTTTCACATGGACATAGAATATTCAAGCATAGTCTAGTTGGGAATACAATTGAGCAATCCTTTCAAAAGTCCCTCTCTTTACTAGATCATCATACATATTTCATCATGCATTCATTCATGTTTGTGCACATTTTCATATATGATGAAACCTTTCACACACTACATTTAGACACTACACATATGCAGACTTCATCATATCATATACTTTAAATCATAGCATATACTTTCAGGTTCCACTACAAGAAAAAAGATCTTTGGCGAAGGGAAGAATGGTCGTTAAAAGTCAAGATCTGGTCGCTAAATCTCCATAGCTACCGTAATGAATACGGTCGTCGTCGGTCGTTAAAAGTTAACGACCGGATGTCATTTGGTCGGTAAGTCTACTTTATTTGACAACAAGAATTCCGGTCGTTATACGTTCTTTTTAGCGATCGAATTTGCCCTTAGTCAAACTTCTTCTAACGACCATTATTCCATTCATTAATTGTAGGTTAGTTTCAATACAAATACTATTAATGGACAAATGTTTCGTCGCAAATGACCGTTTCAATATTGTATAATAAAGGTAGTCATAAAATAATTCCAAAGATTATTTTCATTTGCCATTATACCAAAAATTATACTAGTGAATTACATTAATTATGTAATATATGGAAGCACTTGGAAATATATGAAACAATTTAATTCATCATATAACTTTATTGCTAATACAAAAACTAAATAAAGAAAGATATGTGGTCTGACATAGATTTAACAACTCTAACAAGAAAAAAGTTCCACCATATATATATAGTAAAATATTGTCTTTAGACCACCCTTAAACAAACTAAAAGTGCTCTTGATCTTCAACTTGCTCCGTACTTTCTTAAACGACACCCTTAATGAAAGTAAAAGCGCTCTTGATCTTCAACTTGCTCCATACATTCTTGAACGACATATTCAAATGCGTGAGCTTTAAACAAAAGAAGTTTTCGTCAATTAGTAACAAAGAATAAACACTTGAAGTTGCAACTATAATGTGCATGCCAATATGCTAGGAGAATACATTTTGATGTACATATTATTGTATAAATGTAACACAATTTATGATCAAAAGTACAAAAAAGAAGGATGATATTAAATAAGAGAAGAAAAAGACTTTAACGGGAAAAAAAAAATAAGTCTTAGCCTCCAAAACATTGTATTGACTGGATCTAAGTAACCAATCAACAATAATTTGTGCATCTGACATTAATTGGTTCAAGATAACACCATTAGAAAATAATTCAGCTTCGGAGTAATTTTCATATGTGCCTCAATTTGAGGCACACCAAGCACTGAAAAGATAGGCAAAAGACGCTAATTTGTATAATTCTGTAAATAGTATTTTACAGACAACCACGTATTCTAGTCATTAGAACGACATTAAAAACAATTAGATCATTATTAATATCCTTGAAACTTTATTTTCTTTTTACATTCACAATAATAGAACCCATATCAAAAATATTTAAAACGTTTGAAATCGTGATAACAGGACAATTCTCATCAAGAGCGTAGTGTGTAATAATCTAGAAAGGATTCAACAAACATAAAATCCATGAAAGTGAGGAGTTTATTAGCTTTTATAATTAACCTTATTCGGAATGTTATTTATGCATTTAATTTCCACAGTTTTCACTGATTCCAAAACATTACCACATTCACTGCCACCGCAGCCTTCACGGCCAATATTTTTAACCTAGTTCTTCCACAACAACCACAATATAAATGGGATCAATAGGGATGAATGACATATTAACAAATCAAAACGCATAGTTATAAGTCCAACAGAACGAGAAGCATATAAATCAACACAGCTCCATTATCGAAATCTAACACTTGAAGGAAATGAACAGTTAATTACATCGAATATATTAAAATGAACAACAAAAAACTAAGAAAATATATTGGACAGACAAACGTTAAACTTGTAAGGTGAACTTACTAAACAGAAACTATATGTTATATGGAAAATTATACGTTTCTTGCAATGATACACCAAAGAACACATAAGTAAACCCCATCACAACATTATGTTCATCTTAACTATATGAAGCTACAACTAATTTTATTTCTTTTACCTATCAAAACCGATATGTTTTCTGGATAAAGAAGCTATCCACAAAAATAAAAAGAGAAAGATACTTCATCACACATTTGAATATGGATATCACAAAACACATCCAACATTTCACAAGCGTAGTAGAGATGTCATGGTCAACTCGACCTCGATATTAGGAAAAGATTTATTTCAATTAGATTTGGTTTAGGTCTACAACTATATTAGTGTACATCAACCAATACGAAAACACTTTTTATGTTAATTGTTTTTTCACAATCAAATTCAAGTACTTTGAAGTAATAAAACCTTATATAACAAACCAACAAATACATACATACATATATATACACATAGATAAACTTGTATAGAGTTGCAATTACCAGGTCTAGAAGATTTATGTGTGTTAGATTTGTGCAGAAAGAACTTCTTCAATTTGAGGGTTAATTAGTAGGATCATATATGTGATTATTATCAAACATGGAGCCCTAAACCACTTCTGTTTGAATATTTCAACAGAGCAATACGGATTTCATCTCTATAGAAGTATAAGACAGTTATGGAGGAGTTCTCTCAAAACAAACACTTAATAGCACGGAATGGACAACATATCAGTTTTTGGAGAGGCAAATGGATAGGCAAATACCCTTTAATAGTTTATTAAACTAAAATGTTCTAGATGGCAAGGGAGACATACTCTATGATTCAACAATATAGGGAAGGGAATTCTCGGAACATTATCCTTGGAAGGGACATACAGGATTGGGAAATTGAGGAATTGGTAAGCCTACTAGCACCACTTCACGATGTTCCAATTAACAAATATTCAAGGCTAAAAAATACATTGAGGAGGCATGAAACTGATTTGATGCAGATAATCTTCTCAATTAAAGTGATGTAGCAGAAGTTGATAGATGTTAATGTGCCTTAGAGGAGACTAATGTGCGACAATTCAGCCTTACTAATGTTGTTATTCATCTTATACATGAGTGTTCATGGAAGAATATATATTAAAGATAGGATGATAAAATGGGGAATGCAGGTCTATCCTATGTCTTCTTAGTGACACTGAATTGGAAAATATAGAAAATTTATTTTTTGAGTGGTCTGTAGCTTACTATTTGTGGACAAGAGTATTGCATGGGCAAGTAATCCACAAAACAAGATATGAATTGGGATGGAGAAATTGTAGTATGAAATTGTGTACAAGGACATTGCAATGCTACTACTATTATCATAATGACACTTGCTGCATATGTCTAGGAATTGTGGCTTGAAAAAACAATAGAGTTTTTCAAACTACATGTCTTTATGAGGATATGAATGTGAGGAAAATTATCAAGACATTTGTCCTCTAGCGAGCATGCATGGAAATTTGCCTAGGTCTTTGAATCAACTGAATTACTATCAAGTCTAGCAATAGGATCTGTTCGTGAAGTTGGATTATGACCTGTTTTTTTTTTTAACTTGTTTTGGTTGTCGACTGTCATTTTGATGATGAAATATTTTTAGTTACAAAAATAAGATGCAAGATCAGTAATATTAAAGAAAATTTCAGGAGTTGAAAAACAAGCTGCAACATTCAATTTACAAAAGAATCAATACTACTAAATTAACATAACTAAATCCCATAAATGAACCATATTAATAATACCATAATAGAACAACCAGCTCTAAGAAACAAAACCCCAACCTCAAATCCCTTAACAATCATAAAGATAATTGTTCTTTTCTTGAAAGCAAGACTCATGAAGGAAAAGAAAAATAGAACCAAATCTCCCCTCAACCACCAAAACCAAACAAACTCCTTCCCTGTCTCATGAGTGAATCCCAAACAAAAGTAATTCATTTACTAACCTGTTGAATGGGACTATCTATTGATCACTTGACGATGGTGGTGTAGAAGGATGACCAAGCAATACTCCTGTAATTTTTTCATATTTACTCTCTAGCTCATCCATGCGTTCACATTTATTCTTTAACTCATCCATAAGTCTTTTTAGTGATTCATTCTATTTTCATATGCATGTGATCCTCCACACCTCGCCTCAGCTGTTCCAACCTACATAATTTCATAAGACAATTATGCTTCAACTGGAAAACTTACAACAAACTCAGATGTATACAGCTATGGTAAGGTTCTTCTAGAGCTATTGACAGGCTTTTTACCAATTAATAGAAAGTTGCCTACAAAATTCCAAACGTTACACTAATTAAATTTTAACAAGTTATAGAACACTACCTGCCTTATTGCATGAACTAAGAGTATATAGTTGCTTATAATATAGTTCGTGTACAAAAATTAATGTCATTGGAAAAACAATTTACATGTACAAGATTCAGGTGTTTAATTCAAACAATGCCTAAATTTGTATTCTCCGTTATTTTAGTTTTTTCCAAGGTTGACAAAAAGAGAAAAAGTAGTTTTAGTTGTTCCAACCTACAACTAACTTCTTTAGATTTTTTAACCATTAACAAATTTAATTCATTAATACAGGTAGCTCAACTCGAAAACTAACAACAAAATCTGACGTATAAGGTTATGGTGAGGTTCTTCATGACCTATTGACAGGTCGTGTACTATTTCACAGAAAGAGGCCTACTGGAGAACATGTGCTTGTCTCATGGGTCAGTAACTAATCCTACACAATTCAAAACATCGCACTAATTAATATATTTACCATTTCTAGAACGTTACTGCCTTATTGTATGACATAATAGTTTAAAAGTTATTTATAATATTTTTGGTGTAAAAATTAATATGAACACTGAAACCATTACCCTATACAAAATTCAGGGGTTAAATTGAAACAATGCATGAATCAATTTCCGATGTAATATTTGGTTCTTCTAAAATTGACAAATGGAAAAAAAGTATTTGAAATTGTAGATTCAATATTACAAGGGCAGTACAAGAAGAAAGATCTAATCAAGGTTATTGTTAAATAATCATTCCTGTAATACTACATATGAAGCAAAATATAACGTTTCATCTTTCTTTGCTAAAAAAAGTCGTTGTTATAGATGCAATGTGCCATACAAATAGAAACAGATTATCTTCCGTTAGTGATGGATATTGTGCAGTTCTTATGAAAGTATTTAAGACCAAGCTTATAGTTTCATGGAACTTAGGTGACAATTTCTATTTCAGTTTCGCTACACATTAACTGTAAAGATTACGCAAGATTCAAGTACACATTCATAATTTATTCATTTTATGTGAGGAGACAAGAAACTTGATTCATATTTCGTACTGCTCTCCAAGTAAAAATACATGAATTTCCTTCAAGTTCCATTTGCAGTCCATTCTCCATAGAATGAGATGTGAATCACTCTTTTATAGTGATAATCATCACTTTGCCTTGTTTTAATTTAAACAATGATACTAATAATAACGCTCACATTTGTACATACAACATATATACTTACAACAAATATACTCTCAAGTTCATAGACACCAAAAAAAATGAGATGGAATCATCAATCATAATGCAAATTCAGAATAAGAGAAAATACAAAATAGGGCAAAATCGAGAATTTCAGGAAGCATTTAATAGTTATAACAATAAAATTTTACGTTGAAGAGAACAAAACTTCAAGATTGCGTCTGAATAATATGAATCACAATAAGGTCACAACAAGCAGTAAGAAGAGAAGACTCATTTTTTTGTTTTGCGTTCAAAACAAAGAAAACCGAATTACCTATATATAAGCTGGAATAGAGAGATGTATGTATCTCTACCCACTAAGTTTCCTCAAACAAATCTGGGAAATATGCACAATTGTGAATCTATCTTTTGCTTTTATTGCTTATTCTACCCTAATACAAGGGAGAGAAGCATCTTTTGCATAATTTCCTCTAAGTTTTGCTAATTTTTTTCTAACTTCATCGGTGATGTCTTCCTACTGCTTGATGAATTCTCTATGTTTTGTAGAAGAACAATAAAACCAGAAATGTCAACTTCATCGATAGAGTGTTTTTCACAAAGGAGAGGTGTGGGTGCGTGCAGAGATGTTTGTGGCTGAAAAAAATAAAGAGGAAAATATTATTATGTTTTTGAGAAAATAAAGAGGGAAATAATTTAACTTGACCAACACTTTTAATTTTCAATTACAATTAACATCAGGATACTAATATTTTTACAATCGGGATATTATTTGGCTGTTATATTAAATTAAAAATTAATATTTAACGACGGAAAAATATTGTGTCGCTATAAATAGTCTTTTAACGACCAGATTTTAATCCCTTTGTTAATAATTGGTCGTTAAAAAGGCAATTTCTTGTAGTGTTCATCGCTTAATTCATGCATTCATATTCATGTACATAGAGTAATCACCTTAGGAACTATTCTATCAAGGTGGACATGTGGAATGTGTAGAAAAAGGCCAATTCCCTTACATATACTAGTCACCTATCAAGTCTTCCTAGTTAAGATAAATTCATAATTTCATGAACATATACTTTACATGCATAGTAGTAGAAATTAGTGCCTATAGGAATTCTCCTTTCATTAGACACCATGCACCTATACTACTTGTAGCATGCATGAGGTGTAAGTCTGTGTACATTGGACAATATGATCACATAATGGCTATCAACACACTATTAATGCATCCACCCTCTCAAGGACACATTATACATTTATGCATGGACCACACATCATAATTTAGCATAGGAGACAAGACAACTTCACATTGCATCCAAGACTACTAACAACGGATAAGATCGTACATTCATATAGAGATACATAGGTAGGGGTCATTCACCATTAGAACATCATCATTGGCAGCACATAGACCATCCCTAACCACTTCATTCAAACTTTAAGAACATCTTCAATACAGTAGAACATGATATTAGAGTAAGAGATTAGGCATACTACTTCATAGGTGTGATCATCAAACAACACTTCATAATCCACACAGTTATCTTCAAGGCCATGATCAGCACATATAGAGGTTTAAAATAAAGTAAACATTGCCAGCATAAGTGGACAATACCACACAATGCAATAAAAGGCTAATTAAACTATCGATTGTATAAAAAAGTACAACAATAGAGCAATCTTACCAATTTACCAAGCTTTGATCATCATTGATCAATCCTCATAATTCATCAAATATATATATATATATATATATATATAAGGTAGTAGCTAAGAGAACATTAACATAATCGAAGTCATAACTCAACCATCATAAGATCAAGATCACATCATGTACTCTACATCATCAATTCCATAGGAATCAGAGAAATATAGATCAAACTTACCAAACCTCCAAACCTTGATCCTCATGGATGAATTACCCACAATTTATCATCAATACGCATAGAAGACAGTAACTATAATCAATTTATCATAATCGAATCACACTACAATCAACCTAACATCAAGATTACAATATAGGCTAAATTGAGAAATTGGGAGGATCATGGGTTCATCATGAAATTGGATTGAAAATCACATTCAAAACAGTAGATAATCAACAATTCATCATAAGCATGGCTATATTGGAAGATACACAATTTCATCATGAAATTTTTTGAAAACCTTTGAAGGAGCTCTCTAGATGAATGAATATCTAAAGATGAAGGATTACCATACCACATTGTAGGAGAAAACCACGAAAACTTGATGAGGAAGCCATCACAATCAATCACGTTGTTCTTGAGTTTCATCTCCAATGGAGGTTTCTAGAGAGGTTTTGTTTTGAGAGGAAAGTCTATTTTTTGAAGAATGAATTGGGAATGGGGTTTTCATGTTATTAACTAACTTAATATACCTAAAATACCCCATATGAATTTTCCATAGTAATTTAGTAAGGTGGGGTAAATTTTATATTCACCCCTTTAATGAAACACTATGTGAATGCAGGTTGCACGCTGCATCGACTGATAGCAGTCGACGGGGCGTCGATTATACAATGGCTCGTCCCGCTGATCCATCATTTTTGAATGCATATCCTCATTTGGGACTTTATTCTCACCAAGCTTAGTGTTAAGCTACAGACTAATCGACGCGGCGTAGCCTGCAACACGGGCCTTCGATTGCTAGCCCGTTGGTTGACACTGACAAGGCAGTGTCTAGGCAACCTTTGGGCCCTCCTCAAGGACCCCTTGGGTGGTCCTTAAGGAGTCGTGCCCGTACATTTCCAATGTAAATACAATCATATACGATTTAAGGACCTTAAATATCAATATCAACCACAATGAACAAGTAAAACATGCTAAGACACAATAAGACACACATGCACGTCTCAAGGCTAACTTTTGAACGTCATTGGACATTCTTGGATGTTTGACCTCCAAATCACATCAGAACAAGTATGCATGCTGTAAAACACTTAATTATATTATTTTAAACATTCTTAGATACTTGTGAGGATCGAAGTACCTTAGTTATTTTGAGAGACCTTACAATATGATCAATTATGGGTTAATTGTTTTAGTTCTTATTCGTTGTCTTAGTTTGATGATAGAATCTATGAATTTGACCCTTTACCCTTACCCTAGTTATGAATTGGATTTGTAGTTGATTAGGGTTGTAAGAATTGGTTATGTTATTGCTTAATTCCCTATATTATGATGATGATGAGTTATTGGATAATTGTCATGAATTGAGGGTGAGATTCTTGATGAAGATCATGGAGGTTATTTGGTAAGACATTGTGATCCTAAACACTTTATTTCAATATTGATGGATTGTAGTTGGTGATTATGTGATGTAATGGAAGTATTATATGTGATCAAATTAGGAAGAGATAATATGATGATTATGATAATTACATAATGTGATTATGTCGAATATGAGATCATGTTGAGGCTATGATAATGCAAGTTTGAAGATGGTTTCTCTTGTGTGCCTTACATGATAAGATAATGATATGTTGATCTCACTAATAATGGTTTGTGATGAAATGAAGTTCTCATCCTATGCCTAATGAGCTAAGTGATATGCTATAACAGGGGGTTAGTCTCTTATGACCTAAATTAAGCTATGATTGTTATAGAATGACTTAATGACATTTAAAAAATGGACTTTATCTTAGCACTGAGTGAACATTACAATGAGAGGTGTTGACTTACCCTAGAAGGGAGATTCACCAAACAATCTTATGAGATGAGGGCTCGAATTGCTAATGGGCATGTAGAGAGTTCAAGACATATCTCCTAGTTTCTTAACTATGTTGCCTCAATAGGAAGACTAGCTAGTGGATCCCGCTAGAATGCTATGTTAATGTTTTGTTCCTACCGTGTAAAGTAGAACACCTTCTTTCTGTGTAGGGTTTCATGCCACCATATTCCATGTTTAGCTCACATGGTCTATTGTCGGTTAAGGCGATTGTTCCTAAATGTAAAATGAAAGCAATAATGTAAACTCTAACTAAGGTGACTTAAGGGGTTATACTTGGTGTAGGTAGACGTATGAGAGTCTTCCTATAGATTGTACTAGTTGACCTTGAGGGAATTCCAGGAGGATGTTCTTATGCTCTTATTACTGGAATGATATGTATATGTGGACTTTACATGTCAATGATCCTATATGATGCTAGTTTGACTTATGAACATGTTATTGGTCTATATTGCTATATACGATGATGAGTAATCATAATGATATGTTATTTGAAGTTATACATTAATTATGATCTCTTTCCTTGTTTACTTGACTATGTCGGGTTATAGGACTTCACGTAGGCATTGCACTTGTAGGCTTGGGAAAGGGGTTGTGAGTAAGGGCCTTATGTGATGTAATGATATGAACTCTTGTATATGATCTATTGTTATGACATTATTTTGAGTTTGTTATGCTTGTATGATCTTGATATAGTGCTATTCATACTGGTATAGTTTTATGTTTCTAATATTCTACTTGAGTTGACTTTATCATGATATTGGTCTTATGTTGAATATGACCTTGTATTTAGTGATTTTATGTCAAATGGCTTGTATGTGTTCCTATTTGTGAATGAATGTTTTTAAAAGTTATTTCTCATAGTATTGAACTAAATGTTCCTTTAAGCATGATTTTAATGTTATATGTGCATATGTTTCCATACTTAGAACAAGTGGATATATTAAACCATATTCTTCCCTTTTTCCCAAATAATGTAGGTTCGGGCCGTTGAGGTATCAAGGTCGATTACAAGAAGACTTGGACTTTTCCCCAAGTTGTGGTAGTTCCTCTACTTCTAGGATTGTGCCATCTATCTAGACTAGTCGGATTTGCTATAGTCTAAAGATATTCTTTTCTCTTTTATTTTTAAAGACATTGTTGTAAACCCTATGAGGCAATTATAGATTAGTATAAGAGCTATGCCCGAATGTTCTACTTCTTTTTAGATGGTTTATTATGAGACGGTATATTAGACTAAATCCTTATATGTTGTTTGTATTGTCTAAACGAGAAGCATATGTATACTTCGTATGCTAGGAGTCTAAGTAAGCTCCATAAGTAGTATGTGAGAGGTTTATGTAAACCTCAATCCATAAAAGCTTTAATTTTTTTGCGTTTTAACTTATGATATGTGATGACGAATGCTAAGAGAATAACATAGTCATCTCCGAGGATGAAAACGCCTGTTACGTCTAGGGGGTGCTCCCCAGAGATGACAAACTTGGTATCATAGCATCATGTTAAAGTAATCTCAAAATTGATGTCTCACTAAACCACATCTATGTAGAGTCTTCTTCATGGGTGTGAAGCATGACACACTTATGAATGAGAGGCTATGTGATGCTTCGTAATCCTCACTTATTGGTAATCTTAAAGTCGTGCCTTACGAGTGGTAACTCTATATGTTCCTTTTTCATCTGATCTATTTCTTTTGGATATAGGAGATGAATATTAGAATGACAGACGCAAGGAGAATGGAGAAAGATTTGGCTAATGCGGGAGTGCATCCCCAAGAGAACCAAGTCCCTCCACAAGGAAATCAAGTTCCTCCAAAAGACCAATCTCCATTCATTCCTCCACCTATGACGGATGGAGAGATAAGTGTGGCATTTGTGACTTTGGCTCAAACTATGACTGCCCAAGCACAAGCGGTAGGTACTCAAGCTCAAGCCATGACGGCTCAAGCAAATAGCTAAGTTTTACCCCGTATTTAACAAAATGCTAGTACCATGTCTTCTCGCTTAAGGGACTTCACAAGGATGAACCCTCCTATGTTCTTTGGGTCTAAGGTGAATGAAGATTCCCAAGAATTCATTGATAACGTCTACAAAATTCATTATGCTTTGGGGTTGACTTCAAATGAAAAGGCCGAGCTACCTTCCTATCAACTCAAGCATGTGTCTCAAACTTGGTATACGCAATGGAGAGACAATAGGGACTTTGTACGACCAGAGAGTACACCTTAGAAGATATGGCATTCTAGAATCGCAACACGGCGTACTTGACCTCTAGTTGGTCTTGTACGAGCCCGTTGACATCATTCATTGTATATATGTATGAAAAGAAGTGCGGAATTTAAACTTTTCACACGAAATAGTACTACTTAAAATATCTCTATTATATAAAAACATAACGAAAGGCTAAGTTTCAAAGTAGCCATCTTAGACATAAGAATATCTTGGGACACGGCCCATACTTCAACATATAGAAAATAGCTAAGTCTATTACAATACTTTCAATAAGGAAATCTAAACATCATGATGTCCTCGAATCTTGTGAGGACATACAAACTCTTGCTTGAATGGAATGCTAATCCAAGCTTCACTTGGAGACTCCTCTCAAATGCCACCTACACCTTTTGAGATAGACAAAATATGTGGAATTAGTACATTAGAATGTACTAAGTATGACATAATGCAATAACTTCATGCTAAAAGGACATTTGTATAAAACATGCTCTTTTTGAGTCAATCTTCATAAAACAAGTATAATATATCACATTAAGTCCATATAAGCACATATAGTCACATTACACAATATAACATCAATATAACTTTATTTTAAATAACCATGAGACCCTCCTACCAAAGGTTATTCTAAGGATCACTTGAGTGAGTTATGAAGCGACCATACAATCCCTTCACACACCCCAAACTGATCCTTTAGACTACCTAAATCATTCCCATTTCATTCATTTAACTCCCTACCTAGAATTGCTCTAAGACTCACCTAAGTAAGACATAAATAGAATGCTCATACACCCTCTCAAGGCCTACCTAATAAATCGTTAAAGTTACTCTAGATAAGCACCTTTTCATTAACATGCATTAAGCTTAAGTCATTAGGTTCATTAAACCATTTAGGAGACATTCATTATTTAACGACATTCACATAATGGTCTTGGAGAAAATCTAGGGAACTCACATACAAACATCTTCAAATCCTAGTCATGCAATGTCTAGATATCGTCCCATTCCACTACCTAAACTTCATAGAACTTATCCAACACTAGCATGCATCCCACATGATGAGAAAAGGCAATAAACGACATAGACCATACTAGCTAGGCATGGAATCCGGAGTCTACCCATCTCCGGTAGAGGGTGTTCTACTTGCCAATGGTAGAACTAGGACATAACCCATGTAGGTAAATGATTAAGGAATATCATGGGTTTCTTTGTACTCTAGTCTCATCTTCAATAAAGCTACTACCCAAGCGTACTCACCAAGAGGATCCCCTAGGGCTTCCTACAATGGTTAAGAAGATAGCTCAATGACTTTTCTAAGGATGATTTCATGTCGTTCCAGCCAACGAACCCTAAATCCATCATTCACACAAGAATGATACCATTATGACTTTCAACTTTAAGGATATCATAACCTTCTTTCTAAAAGGTTCCACATAAATGACTTTCTTTACCGTATACAACATAATATTCCATTCATACATATACATTCATAACCAAGGTGCTTTAGCCTACTAAGTCAAGGATTCAAATTCACATTCTTTTATGTTTCAAGGGACATAGGTATAACTAAACATGACACTTCATTATAATCTTATCACATGTATAATATCATTCATGTAGCACATAGGATCAACTAAGTATACTTGCAAGTCAGCCTACACACTTCTATAGAATCATCAACATGACTCATCATAATGTTCATATAGTCATCTAAGAGGATTCATACTTCAACATCAAATATACACATACAAGGCATTATTATAGCCTATAATGATCACATAACATCATTTAGAAAAATACATGCTTTGACTTCCCCTATACACATAAGTCATCAACACCTTAATAATACTCACATATTCAAGTTATAACAAGATAATATCATAATTCATAAAGTAATGCCGACGAGGCCACATTGTTTCATAATTCATAAAGAAATGCCGACGAGGCCACATTCTTCACAAGTATAGCACATAAGCATCGCAACTATATGTGGGCCATACCAATCATAATCCTAATTCAATACCTATACTACACAATATAGAGAAAGTTAGGTCAACATACCACCAATCCAATCTCACAACTTCAATCCACAACCAATTAAACTAACTCAATACCCAAGTCTCTTACCAATAACCATGATTACCAATTCAATCCAATAATCACAATATATAATGAATCCAAGAGGATACAATGTGAATTTATCAATTAACGACAGCCTACTTACAATTCTAGCAAGATTCTTTCATAAATCAATAGCCCTAATAAAACTACACGAGAGTTCAGTAGTATAGAGACATGATCAAATCGCCCATAGTATAACCAAAATATGGAATTCACGATTTGCATGGGTTCATAGATTTTTAGTCTAAAATCATCAAGTAAACATCAATTCAATCATAATACATTGATTCAGAACGTTTTATAAAAGAACCCATGGCTAGATTACAATTTAGAAGTTCATCTTTTGAGAAAGTCTTGGAAAACAACTTTGAAGATTAGCTCTTTGAAGAAAATATATTCAAGGATTAAAATCACACCTTAATTGATGATAATCAACGAAATTAAATGCAAATTGATGGAGAAACCAATCTTCAAGTTGAAATCTCCCTTCAATCTTCAATGTTGTTCTAGAGAGTTCTTTAGAGGTCTTGGGGGTTTGATTTTTAATAATGAATTCCCCATAAGGTTCAAGACTTATAAATCCACTCAAAACACCAAAAATAACCTTAATAAATCGCCTAATAATTTTTTGAAAGCTAGGTAAATCACCTAAATACACCCATCCTTGGCCTAGACACATAAGGAAATTGCAGGCCCATCAACGGTTCCCCATGACGGGGCATCCATCCATCGACGAGCCATACTAGCAAGTCTTCTATGTATTCAGAGTCCATATTTTGTGATCTTAAGATCCTTCCACTAAGTGTCAACCTACGCCACCAGCGACGGGGCGTCCACTGACCTACTGGGCCTCGCTTGCCTCCGTTGGTTGGGCTTGTTTTGACAACTTTTTGGCTTGAAGTGGATTCCTCTTCAAGGACTCTTTGGTTGGTCATTGGGGAGAATTGCCCAGACTTTTCCAACTCAAATATACTCGTACACATTTTAGGATCCCCTCACACCAATTTCAATCAAAACGAACATGTAAAACATGAAATGGCATACCTAAACGTACAAGCACTTCTCAAGTAATACCTTTCGAACGTCATGGACGTTCATGGTCGGTTGACCTCCAAACATCACAAAACTTTAGACAATTCCTCTAAACATCTTTATAAACAATTTTTGGAATTTAAAACCTCATGACAGACGTGTTAGGATCTACTTTCAGCTAAGTCGTTTTAGAGATGTCACATTCTCTCCCACATGGACAACCTTCGTCCTCGAATGACACTTGCTTCATTTTTTGAACTTTCAAGAGATAAGAAACTCTATACTAGAAGCACATAACCATACAACACTATAAAACAATACAAAATTAGGAGGAACACCAATTTCCACATAACTAAGAGACTCAAAACACAATAAGAATATAGAAACTAATCTACAACTCATCATGCAATAAGACTCACATACTTTATTTCAAATATGAGGAACTCCTTCTCCACATATTATTATGATCATATACATCAATTATATGCACATTATAACAATTTTTGAAAAAATTACAATTTAATCATTTTTGCATAATCCTTACGCTGAACTGCCAAACCTTATGGTGAATTGTTCTAAAACATTCAATAATGCAACATTTAAGCAATTTATGATTATAGCATGAGAATATGAGAGACAAAACTATATAAACTCATTTTGCGACATACTCATAACTTCATAAAAGTCACAATGCAAGGAATGAATGAAATTCATTTTCAACAAGACTCCTAAACACAATGCAACATGCAACTATGACTTTCTATCTCTCAAGCTTGAATTGAATAGAAGAGAAGAGACAACAAATCACAACTCTATTACTTACCATACTCCTACACTTATAAGGAACCAATCACTACACAAGAGAGAAAACTATAACTTACCGGCATCATCATCCGAATTACTTCCTTTGTCTTGGAGAGCATAGAAGCAATTCCTTTTTGGAACACCACTTACCACAACAATTGGAGGATGTTGCTTAGCTTATTTTCTCCTAGATACAACATTAGGACAATCCCTCATCTTATGACGATCCTTTACACAACCAAAGCAATTTCCTGTACCAACTAGACACTTCGCAAAGTGCTTCTTCCCACAAGTAGAGCAAGTAAGCTTAACACCTTGAGAACTACTAACACCTTCACCCTTAACCTTAGGAGCACTAGGTACTTCATGGTTTTGAGCTATTTTCTTAAACATAGGTTGGGTTAGCTCATTTGATCTACCCACTCTTCAAATTTCTAGATGTCCTACTAAGCTTTGAATCCTCAATAGATTGTGCATACACCATGAGCCTAGGGAAGTTCATATCATTATGGAGAATGGTCGTACGACACTCTTCTTTAAACAAGATCAGCAATACCGGTCGCAAACCTACTCATCTCATCCCTAGGATTAGACACCAAGGATGGAGCATACATAAACAAAAAGGTGAACTTAAAAGAATAGTCTTTAACACTCATGTTCCCTTGTCTAAGGTTATTGAACTCCTCAAACTTCACCTCCCTCTTCTCACGGGGAAAGTACTTTCAAAAGAAACCCTCTTTAAACTCCTCCCACTCTATTGGACCTGAATCAACCGACCTATTATCTTTCCATTATGTGTACCACACTTGAGCAATATCCCTCAATTGGTATGAGGCCAACTCCGCCTTCTCCCTAGAAGTCACCCCATAACACTCAGCACTTTGTACACACCATTAAGAAACTCTTAGGTATCCTCCCCCACATTAGAACCGAGAAAGATAAGAGGATTCATTGCCACAAAGTCCCTTAACCTAGAGGTCATATTACTCTTCAAAGCATTCATTCCAGGTCCAATGACTCTAGTCACATGAGTTTTCAAGGTTCGGGCTACAGTAAATAGAGCTTGTCTAATCTCTCTATTAGTTATGTCCGGAGAAACTACAGGAACCTCATTACCTTCACCACCAATAGGGACTTGATCAACCTGGGGTGGAACTTGAACTCCTTGTGGAGCCAATCCACCTTGGGGAATTTCCTCATGCACTCCTTCCTCTTCCAACCTTCTTGCGACCATTCTTCTTGTAGTCATACTCCTATAAACACAAGAGAAGAGATTAGGAATAGACACCTATAACCTAAACTCGATAAGCACATCACAAGATTGATGAGGAAAGTGAAACTCTATCGTCCTATAACCTCTCGCTCAAAGATGTGTCGCGACTAACACCGATGAACAAGACTCTACTAGACACGTCTTTAATGATACTTCGGATTCCTAAGACCACTTGACTAACCTATGCTCTCATACGAACTTTGTCACCACTCGAGAATACACCCTAGAAGATATGGTATTCTCGATTCGCAACACGGCGTACTTAACATATTGAAGGTCTTCTACAATCCCTTTGACATTAATCATTGCATACATGTGTGAAAAGTAGTAATGTATTAAAACATTTTACACGAAATCGTACTACTTCAAAATATCTATGTTATAGAAAAACATAACCAAATGCTAAGTTTCAAAGTCATCATCTTAGACATACAAATAGCTTGGGACACGACCCATACTTCAACATATAGAAAATAGCTAAGTCTATTACAATACTTCCAATAAGGAAATCTAAACTTCATGATATCCTCGAAACTAGGGAGGACATAACAACTCTTGCTTGAATAGAATGTTAATCCAAGCTTCACTTCCAGACTCTTCTCAAATGCCACCTACACCTTTTGAGATAAACAAAATATATGGATTTAGTACGTTAGAAAGTACTAAGTATGGCATAATGCAATAAAATCATGCTAAAAAAACATTTGTATAAAACATTCTCTTATTGAGTCAAACTTTATAATACAAGTAAAATAGATCACATTAAGTCAACATAAGAACATATAATCATATTCCATAATTTAACACCAATATCACTTCATTTCACATAACCATGAGACCCTCCTACCAAAGGTGATTCTAAGGCTCACTTGAGTGAGTTATGAAGCGACCGCACATACAATCCCTTCACACAACCCAAAGTGATCCCTTAGACTACCTAAGATAATATTATTCTCATTTCATACATATAACTCCCTACGTATAATTATTCGAAGACTAACCTAAGTAAGACATGAAAAGAACGGCTATACACCCTCTCCAAGGCTACCAAAGCAATCCTTAAAGCTATTCTAGATAAGGACCTTTTCATTAACATGCAATTAGCTTATGTCATTAGGGTCATTAAACAATTTTAGGAGGCCTTGACCATTTAAGGACATTCACATAATTATTTTGGAAAAGACCGAGGGAACTCACAACTTCAAAGCCTAGTCGTGCAATGTAGATAGAGTCCCATTCAACTACCTAAACTTCATAGAGCTTATAAAACACTAGCATGTATTACACATAATGAGAATAAGCAATAACCGACATAGACCATACTACCTAGGCATGGAATCCGGAGTCTACCCTACTCCGATAGAGGGTGTCCTACTTGCCAATGGTATAACTAGGACACAATTCATTTAGGCACATGGTTAAGGAATATCAAGGGTTTCTTTGTACTTTAATCTCCATCTTAACAAGAGCTACTCCGCAAGCATAATCTCTCGGTGCTAGCCTTTGTTCTCATAGAGTAACTCAACAAAGGAGCATACAATGAGGTATCGTATCTTGTTCATAACCAAATCATATGACACCTTACCAAGGAGGTTCCACTAAGGCTGCCTACAATGGTTATTAAGATAGCTGAATGAATTTCCTAAAGATTATTTCATGTCGTTCAAGAAGACCAACCCTAAGTTCATCATTCAAACAAGAAGGATACCATTACGACTTTCAACTTCAAGGATATCATAACCTTTCTTCTAAAAGGTTCCTCATAAATGACCTTCTTTACCTTATTAAAAAAACATATTCCATTCATACATATACATTCATGACCAAGGTATTTTAGCCTACTAAGTCAAGTATTCATGTTCACATTCTTTTATGTATCAAGTAAGGGACAAAGGTATACCTAAAGATGACACATTTCATTATCATCTTATAACATGTACAATATCATTCATGTAGAAGATATGGTAGATAACGTATACTTGAAAGACACCCTACGCACTTCTATAGAATCATCAACATGACTCATCATAATGTTCATATAGTCAACTAAGAGGATTCACACTTCAACATCAAATATACACATACAAGGCATCAATATAGCCTATCATGATCACATAACATCATTTAGAAAAACACATTCTTTTTCTTCAAATATACATATAAGTCATCAAGTCCTTTATAATACTCACATAATCAAGTTATAACATTTTAATATCATAATTCATAAAATAATGCCAACGAGGCCATATTGTTATATAATTCATAAAGTAGTGCCGACTTAGCCACATTCTTAACAAGTATAGCACATAAGCACCACTACATTAAAGTGGACCATACCAATCATCATCATAATTAAAAATCTTATAGTACACAATATAGAGAAAATTAGGTCAACATACCACTAATCCAATCTCACAACTTCAATCCATACTCAATTCAACAAACTCAATACCCAAGGCTTTAACCAATAGTCATGATCGTCAATTCAACCCAATAATCACAATATACAATGAATCAAAGAGGATACAATGTGATTTTATAAATTTAGGACAACCTACTTAAAATTCTAGCAAGATTCTTTCATAATTCAATAGACCTAATCAAACAACACAAGAATTCAATAGCATAGAGACATGATCAAATCACCAATAATATACCCAAAATATGGAATTCATGATTTGCATGGGTTCATGTAGTTTTCAGTCTAAAATCATCAAATAAACATCAATTCAGTCATAATACATTGATTCAAAACGTTTTATGCTAGAACACATGGCTAGATTACAATTTAGAAGTTCATCTTTTGAGAAAGTCTTGGAAAACCACTTTGAATATTTGCTCCTTGAAGAAAACAGGTTCAAGGATTAAAACCATACTTTAATTTATTCTAAGCCACTAAATGTAATGCAAATTGATAGAGGAACCAAGCTTCAAGATCCTATCTCCATTCAAGATTTAATGGTGTTCTAGAGAGTTCTTTAGAGGTCTTGGGGTTTTGATTTTGAATAATGAATTCCCCTTAAGGTTCAAGACTTATAATCCCATTTAAAATACCCAAACTTACCTTAATAAACCTCCCAACTAATTTTTAGAAAAAAAGGTGAATTTCCTAAATTCCCCCAGCTTTGGCTGAGAGACTCCAGGAAATTGCAAGCCCACTGACGGTTCTCCGTTGACGAGGCATCCATCCATCGACGAACCGTAATGGAAAGTCGTCGATGTGATCAGAAGACAAATTTTGGGATCTTAATCTACTGAAACTAAGGGTCAACCTACTACCACCAACGACGGGGCATCGACTGACCTACTGGGCGTCGATTGCCTCCGTTGGTTTGGCTTGGTTTGACAGCTTTTTGGCTAGAAGTGGAGTCCTCTTCAAGGACTCTTTGGTTGGTCATTGGGGATATATGCCCGCACTTTTCCAACTCAAATATACTCGTACACATTTTAGGAGCCTCTCACACCAATTTCAATCAAAACGAACATGTAAAACATGCAATGGCATACCTAAACTTACAAGTACGTCTCAAGTAATATCTTTCGAATGTCATGGACGTTCTTGGTCGGTTGACCTCCAAACATCACAAAACTTTATACACTGCCTCTAAACATCTTTATAAACAATTTTTGGAATTTAAAACCTCATGACAGATGTGTTAGGCTCTAGTTTCACCTAAGTCGTTTTAGATATGTTACATTCTCCTCCACTTGGACAACGTTCGTCCTCGAATGACACTTGCTTCATTTTTTGAACTTTCAAGAGAAAAGAAACGCAATACTAGAAGTACATAACCATAAAACACTATAACACAATACAAAATTAGCAGGAACAACAATTTTCACATAACCAAGACACTCAAAACACAAAAAGAAGGAACTCCTTCTCCACATACTTTATTTCGAATAGGAGGAACTCCTTCTCCACATATTAATATATTATCATATACATAAATTATATGCACATTATAAAATTTTTTAATAAAATGACAATTTCATCATTTTTGCATAGTCCTTATGCTGAACAACCAAACCTTTGAGTGAATTGTTCTAAAACATTCAATAATGCAACATTTAAGAAATTTATGATTATAGCATGACAATATGAGAGACAAAACTATATAAACTCATTTTACGAAATACTCATAACTTCAGAAAAGGGACAATGCAAGGAATCAATGAAATTCATTTTCAAAAAGACTACTAAACACAATGCAACATGCAACTCTGACTTTCTATCACACAAGCTTCAATTGAATAGAAGAGAAGAGACAACAAATCACAACTCTATAACTTACCATACTCCTCCACTTATAAGGAACCCATCACTACACAAGAGAGAAAACTATAACTTACCGGCATCATCATCTGAATTAGTTCCTTTGTCTTGTAGAGCATAGAAGAGATTCCTTTTTGGAACACCACTTACCGCAACAATTGGAGGATCTTGCTTAGCTTATTTTCTCCTAGATGCAACATTAGGACAATCCCTTACCTTATGACCATCCTTAACACAACCACAACAATTTCCGGTACCAACTAGATACTTCGCAAAGTTCTTCTTCCTACAAGTAGAGCAAGTAAGCTTAACACCTTGAGAACTACTACCACCTACACCATTAACCTTAGGAGCACTAGGTCCATCATGGTTATGAGCTGTTTTCATAAACATAGGTTGGGTTTGCTCATTTGATCCACCCCATCATCAAATTTCTAGGGGTCCTACTAAGCTTTGAATCCTCAATAGATTGTGCATACACCATGAGCCTAGGAAAGTTCATATCATTCTGGAGAATGGTCATACAACAGTATTCTTTAAACAAGATCAGCAACACCGGTCACAAACCTACTCATCTCATCCCTGGAATTAGACACCAAGGATTGAACATACCTAGACAACAAGGTGAACTTAAAAGAATAGTCTTTAACACTCATATTCCCATGTCTAAGGTTTTTGAACTCCTAAAACTTCACCTCTCTCTTCTCACGGGGAAAGTACTTTCCAAAGAAACCCTCTTTAAACTCCCCCCACTCTATAGGACCTGAATCAACTGACCTATTATCTTTCCATTATGTGTACCACACTTGAGTAACATCCCTTAATTGGTATGAGGCCAACTCCTCCTTCTCCCTAGAAGTCACCCCATAACACTCAACACTTTGTAAACACCATCAAGAAACTCTTAGGGATCCTCCCCTACATTAGAACCGACAAAGATAAGAGGATTCATTGCCACAAAGTCCCTTAACCTAGAGGTCATAGTACTCTCCAAAGCATTCATTCCAGGTCCAATGACTCTAATCACGTGAGTTTTCAAGGCTCGTACAGTAAATAGAGCCTCTCTAATCTCTCGATTAGTTATGTCCGGAGGAACTACATGAACCTCATTACCTTCTCCACCAATAGGCACTTGATCAATTTGAGGTGGAACTTGAACTCCTTGCTGAGCCAATCCACCTTGGGGAATTTCCTCATGCACTCCTTCCTCTTCCAACCTTCTTGAGGCCATTCTTCTTGTAGTCATACTCCTATAAAAACAAGAGAAGAGATTAGGAATAGACACTTATAACCTCAATTCGATAGGCACATCACAAGATTAATGAGGAAAGTGAAACTCTATCGTCCTCTAACCTCTCGCTCATAGATGTGTCGCGACTAACACCGATGAACAACACTCTACTAGACTTCACTTTAATGAGTCTTCGAATTCCTAAGACCACTTTACTAACCTATGCTCTCATACGAACTTTGTCACCACTCGAGAATACACCCTAGAAGATATGGTATTCTCGATTCGCAACACGGCATACTTAACCTCTCGGAGGTCTTCTACAATCCCTTTGACATCATTCATTGCATACATGTGTGAAAAGTAGTAATGTATTAAAACATCTAACACGAAATCGTACTACTTCAAAATATCTATGTCATAGAAAAACATAACCAAAGGCTAAGTTTCAAAGTCATCATTTTAGACATACAAATAACATGGGACACGACCCATACTTCAACATATAGAAAATAGCTAAGTCTATTTCAATACTTCCAATAAGGAAATCTAAACTTTATGATGTCCTTGAAACTAGTTAGGACATACCAACTCTTGCTTGAATAGAATGTTAATCCAAGCTTCAATTTGTGACTCCTCTCAAATGCCACCTACACCTTTTGAGATAAACAAAATATATGGAATTAGTACATTAGAAAGTACTAAGTATGACATAATGCAATAAAATCATGCTAAAAAAACATTTGTATAAAACATTCTCTTATTGAGTCAAACTCCATAATACAAGTAAAATAGATCACATTAAGTCAACATAAGCACATATAGTCACATTACATAATTTAACACCAACATCACTTCATTTCACATAACCATGAGACCCTCCTACCAAAGGTGATTCTAAGGCTCACTTGAGTGAGTTATGAAGCGACTGCTCATACAATCCCTTCACACAACCCAAAGTGATCCTTTAGACTACTTAAGATAAGAGTATTCCCATTTCATACATATAACTCCCTACCTATAATTATTTGAAGACTAACCTAAGTAAGACATGAAAAGAACGGCCATACACCATCTCCAAGGCTAGAAAAGCAATCCTTAAAGCTACTCTAGATAAGCACCTTTTCATTAACACAATTAGCTTATGTTCATTAAACCATTTAGGAGGCATTGAACATTTAATGACATTCACATAATTATCTTGGAGAAGACCAAGGACACTCACAACTTCAAATCCTAGTCGGGCAATGTCTAGATAGAGTCCCATTTAACTACCTAAACTTTATAGATCTTATCAAACACTAGCATGTATCACACATGATGAGAATAGGCAATAACCGACATAGACCATACTAGCTAGGCATGCAATCCGGAGTCTACCCTACTCCGATAGAGGGTGTTCTACTTGCTAATGGTATAACTAGGACACAATTCATTTAGGCACATGGTAAAGGAATATCAAGGGTTTCTTTGTACTCTAATCTCCATCTTAACAAGAGCTACTCCCCAAGCATATTCTCTCGGTGCTAGCCTTTGTTCTCATAGAGTAATTCAATAAAGGAACATACAACGAGGTACCATATCTTGTTCATCACTAAATCATATTACTCCTTACCAAGGAGGTTCCACTAAGGCTGCCTACAATGGTTATTAAGATAGCTGAATGAAATTCCTAAAGATTATTTCATGTCGTTCAAGAAAACCAACCCTAAGTCCATCATTCAAACAAGAAGGATACCATTACGACTTTCACGATCAAGGATATCATAACCTTTCTTCTAAAAGGTTCCTCATAAATGACCTTCTTTACCTTATTCAAGATCATATACCATCCATACATATAAATTCATGACCATGGTGCTTTAGCCTACTAAGTCAAGTATTCATGTTCACATTCTTTCATGTATCAAGTAAAGGACATAGGTATACCTAAACATGACACATTTCATTATCTTCTTATAACATGAACAATATCATTCATGTAGCAGATATGGTAAATAAAGTATACTTGAAAGTCACCCTACACACTTCTATAGAATCATCAACATGACTCATCATAATGTTCATATAGTCAACTAAGAGGATTCACACTTCAAGATCAAATATATACATACAAGGCATCAATATTGCCTATCATGATCACATAACATCATTTAGAAAAACACATTCTTTGACTTCACATATATATATAAGTCATTAAGACCTTTATAATACTCACATAACCAAGTTACAACATTATAATATCATAATTCATAATGTAATGCCAACGAGGCCATATTGTTTCACAATTCATAAAGTAATGCCGACGAGGCCACATTCTTAACAAGTATAGCACATAAGTACCGCTACATTAAAGTGGACATTACAAATCATCATCATATTTAAAATATTATAGTGCACAATATAGATAAATTAGGTCAACATACCACCAATCCAGTCTCCCAAATTCAATCCATACTCAATTCAACAAACTCAATACCCAAGGCTTTAACCAATAGTCATGATCGTCAATTCAACCCAATAATCATAATATACAATGAATCAAAGAGGATACAATGTGTATTTTTAAATTTAGGACAACCTACTTACAATTCTAGCAAGATTCATTCATAATACAATAGCCCTAATCAAACAACACAAGAATTCAATAGTATAGAGACATGATCAAATAGCGAATAATATACCCAAAATATGGAATTCATGATTTGCATGGGTTCATGCAGTTTTCAGTCTAAAATCATCAAATAAACATCAATTCAGTCATAATACATCAATTCAAAACGTTTTATGCCAGAACACATGGCTAGATTACAATTTAGAAGTTCATCTTTTGAGAAAGTCTTGGAAAACCACTTTGAAGATTGGCTCCTTGAAGAAAATAGATTTAAGGATTAAAACCATACTTTAATTTATTATAAGACACTAAATGGAATGCAAATTGATAGAGAAACTAAGCTTTTAGCTCCAATCTCCATTCAAGATTTAATGGTGTTCTAGAGAGTTCTTTAGAGGTCTTGGGGTTTTGATTTTGAATAATGAATTCCCCTTAAGGTTCAAGACTTATAATCCCACTTAAAATACCCAAAATTACCTTAATAAACCTTCCAACTAATTTTTAGAAAGCTAGGTGAATTACCTAAATACCCCCAACCTTGGCTGAGACACTTCAGGAAATTACAGGCCCACTGATGGTTCCCCGTTGACGAGGCGTCAGTCCATCGATGAACTGTAATGGAAAGTCGTCTATGGGATAAGAAGACAAATTTTGGGATCTTAATCTACTGACACTAAGTTTCAACCTACTCCCACCAACGACGGGGCATCGACTGACCTACTGGGCGTCGATTGCCTCCGTTTGTTTGGCTTGGTTTGACAGCTTTTTGGCTAGAAGTTGAGTCCTCTTCAAGGACCCTTTGGCTGGTCCTTGGGGAGTTTTTCTTGGACATTTCCAACTTAAATATACTCTTAAACATGTGAGGAACCCCTCACATAAAGTTCAACCAAAATGAACATGTAAAACATGCAAAGGCACACCTACACGTACATGCACGTCTCAAGGCATATCTTTCGAACGTCATGGATGTTCTTGGACGTTTGACCACCAAAATCACCAAACTTTAGACAATGCCTCTAAAAATAATTATACAGCGTTTTAGAATTTAAAACTTCATGACACACATGTTAGTATGTAGTTTCACCTAAGTCGTTTTAGAGATTTGACATTCTCCCCCACTTGGACAACATCCGTCCTCGAATGACACTTGATGCATTTTTTGAACTTTTAAGAGATAAGAAACTCAAGACTAGCAGGACATAGCCATACCACACCATACCACAATACACAATTAGGAGGAATACAAATTTCCACATAACCAAGAGACTCTAAACACAACAAGAAGATAAAAACTAATCTACAACTCATCATGCAATAAGACTCACATAATTTATTTCAAATAGGAGGAACTCCTTATCCACACATTATTATGCTCATATACATCAATTCTATACACATTATAACCATTTTTACAATAGAACAATTTAATAATTTTTGTAAAATCCTTACGCTTAACTGCCAAACCTTATAGTGAATTGTTCTAAAACATTCAATAATGCAACATTTAAGCAATTTTTGATGATAGCATGACAATATGTGAGACAAAATTATATAAAATCATTTTGCAACATACTCAAAACTTCATAAAAGGCACAATGCAAGGAATTAATGAAATCCATTGTCAATAAGACTCCTAAACACAATGCACCATGCAACATGCCACTATGACTTTCTATCTCTCAATCTTGAATTGAATATAAGAGAAGAGACAACAAATCACAACTCTAATACTCACCATACTCCCCCACTTAAAACAAGCCCATCACTACACAAGAGAGAAAACTATAACTTTCCGGCATCATCATCCAAATTTGTTCCCTTGGCTCGGAGAGCATAGAAGGGATTCTTCTTTGGAGCACCACTTTCCACAACGCATGGAAAATCTTGATTAGCTTATATTTCCCTAGCTTCAATATTAGGACAATCACTGACCTTATGATCATCCTTACTACAAACAAAGCAATTTCCAGTACCAACTAGACACTTCCCAAAGTGCTTCTTCCCACAAGTAGAGAAAGTAGGCTTAAAACCATGAGAAATACTACCACCTTCATCCTTAAACTTAGGAGAACTAGGTAAATCATGGTTTTGAGTGCTCTTCTTAAATCTAGGTTGATTATTCTCATTGGATTCACCCCTCTTTTAATTTATATAAATCCTACTAAGCTTGGAATCGTCAATAGATTGTGCATACACCATGATCCTAGACATGTTCATATCATTAAGGAGAATGTCTGTACGATACTCTTCTTTCACATGGTCGGCAACACTAATCACAAAACATCTCATCTCATCAGTAGGGTTAGACACCAAGGATGGATCATAGCTAGACAACAAGGTGAACTTCAAAGAATAGTCTTCAAAACTCATGTTCCCTTGTCTATGGTTAATTAACTCCTGAACCTGCACCTCATTTTTCGCATGGGGAAAGTATTATCCTAAGAAAGTGTAAGACCTCGGAAATGAGATAAGGTGTCTAGAGCCTAACATGTTCGTCTTAATGTTATAAGGTCGTAAAATGCCTTATTATGTGATATAGAGGCAGTGTGCAAAGTTTGAAGTGATTTGGAAGTTGAACGTCAAGGGACGTCCAAGACGTTGGACGAATAGTCGCTTATGTGCCTCATGTGTGTATGCATGCCTAAATTGTATGAACTGAGTATAATGAGTCTTGAAATGGTTTATAATGGTGTTTAATGTTATTGTATGAAGTTTCGTGAAGTTTGGAGGTCAAACGCCCAAGAACGTCCAAGGCGTTCGAAAGATAGCCCCTAAGACGTTCATCGTATGACATGTTGGGGTCAAGGCTGTTTCGACGTCTTGTAGGTGTTTGTTTTGGATGAAACTTATGTGGTAGGTCTATAATATCCTAAGTTTTGTAATTTCGTTGGAAACGTCCGGGTATGACTTCTAAAGGGCCCCACAAGAGGCCCCAAAAGAAGGACCCAAGGCTGCCTAAGACACTGCCTGGGCAGTGTCCCTTGACGGACCCAATGACGGATCGTTGGGCCACCAACGGACCTTCAAGCAGGTCTCGTTGAAGGGGGATTGCCTTGGACAGGTCTTGAGCCAAGAATTTGGCTAAGGCATGGGCGACGGAGGCTGCCACGGCCCGTCATGGCCATGACGCCCCGTCGAGCCCCTAGTCGCGGATGGCCTGCAGGTTGGCTGCCTGCGTTCTGCCAAGTCAGGGGTGAATTTGTAAATTCACCCCACATCCTAACCTGACTATTATAGGTTTAGTTGATTATTTTTGGGTGTATTTAAGGGTCCAAAAACGTGACCAACCCATTCTCAAATCCCCTCACTCAAATTGAACCCTTCCCTTCCCAAAATATTCTCTCTAGAACCTCCATGGTTTTTGAAGCTCTAGAACAGCTTGTAGATGGGATTATCATGGGTTCTTCATCAAGTTTTATAGGTCTTTATGAAGGTTAACGTATGGTGATCCTTCATCTTTAAGTAACCTTTCACTTGCAGAGTTCTTCTCAATGTTTTTCAAAGAAATCTTATGAACAAGTTTCCAATCTTCCAATCTAGCCATGGGTTCTTTCTCAAAACGTTTCTAAAGATTAAATCTTGATGAATTAGTATTAATATGATGATTTGAATGTGTTTTCACTTCAATTTCATGATGAACCCATGTTCCTTCCAAAATTAGGTTTAGCTCTTGCATGGGCTTTCTGATTATGGCTTGTTCTTGATGAATAGGTGATTCACTTATGTTGAATTGCTTGTGGTTATTGTTATTTACATTAAATGATTTTGAATTGATGATGATCAGTCCATGATGCTAAATATATGAAGTTTTGAGCATGAATAACCTATGTTTCTACATGTTGTCTTGAAGACGATTGTGAGATCGGTTGTGTAGGCTCTTGATTATGTATGCAGTACTGTAGCTAATATTTTAGGGTGATGTAATGGATGAATTTTGTAGGTATAAATACTTAATGTTCAAATTAAGAAGGGCTTGCATGAATTGATATAGATTCCTTTAGGTTATGAAGTCAAGAAGCTAAGTTGTGATGTATCTCGAATTGTGATTAGATAAATTATGATTTAGTCTTGATTTCTTATCTAATTAGCTACTGCCTAATGAGTACATTATTGATGAAATATGAATGATGATCAAACCCTTAGATAGTTCATAGTATTAATAAAGTCTCCTATACTCTAGCAAATCGATAAGCCTAAATGCCTATGTTGTAACCCTAATCTTGAATTTATGTAATCATGATTTCAATATGGTTTAATGTAGGTTTAGCTACTGCCTTAGACTTACATATGTATGAACTATGATCTAAAATCAATGTAAGGGAAGTTAGCTAATGACCTATGTTATTCTACTTTCCTAGTATGTTGATATGTTTCTTTATGTTATGGCATAATCTTGTAGTGACTTGTACATGGTTTCTTATATGTTTAAAGTACATATAGCTACTCCCATATATGTGTTTTATTGATGAATAAAGTGTATTGATCAATGATGATCAAAGGGTGAGAAATTGGAAAGAATGCTTAATTTCTCTACTCTTCTACTTTTCTATTCTTTATAGAAATGTTGATGAAGCCTTGTATTGCATTGTGTGGTATGGTCCACTTATGGTGGCGGTGTTTAATTTATAGTCATTATATATGTGTTGACCATGGCCATGAAGGCAAATTGATGAACTTATGAACATATGCTTAAAATGATACTATGAGAAGATTATGCCTACTTTCCTATTCTACATGTGAATTAGGTTGTGTGGCTATTGTATGAGCATGTGTATAACCATGTTAGGGTAAAGTATAGGTGCTGCCATGGATGTGTTAAGATGGTTAATAACCCCTTTACCTATGTATCCTTCTATGAAAGTGTAAATGGCTAAAGTTAGGAGTCTTGGTTACATTGTATGTATAGTCTTGTCTACTATGCTATTATGTGTTGTGTGCTATGTGCTTGAAGTGCAATGTGGTCTAATTGGGTGGCTGACTAAATAAGTTATTGATAGCCATTATGTGATCATGTTGGTCAATGTACAGACACTCTCACTTACATGCATGTATAAGTAGTATAAGTCATTGTGTCTAAATGAAAGGTAGTTCTCATATTCACTAGTGTCTACTACTATGCATATTAAGGTGATGTTTATGGAAGTATGATTTGTATTTCCCTTACTAGGATGACTTGATAGGTGTACTAGTATGGTCAAGGGTATGGAACCTTGTCTATACATTGCACATGTGTATCTTGATAGGATAATTCCTAGATTTGGTTTCTATGAACATGAAGGATGAATGTATGAACATGTTATGAATACGATGTATATGATATGATGAAGTATGAATGTGCATAGTGTCTTAGTAGGTTTATATGAAAGGATTTCTCATATAGTTATGCCTATAGACTTATGCATTGATATATGAACATGTGTGACATTATGTGATTATGTGAAAGGTTTGCTCACATCTAAGTATACACTCACACATGGATGATCTAGTTAGTGAGAGGGGCCTTGCTAGGGGTGCCCAATAATACTCCAAAACTAGATAGGTTCTTGAATATGCTATAAGCATATGAATGATGAATATCCTAAGCTTATGTTTTCATAAACGAACGTAATAAAGGCTTTTCAATAAAGGGAACTTAGCATAGCACCGAGGAACTTGAATATGAGGGAGTGACACTTTCCAACATAGGAAAGGTAGGGTTCACTACGGTCCTCATGTGAGGGGTGACACTTTCTTATTTAAGAAATGTAGGGTTCATTACGGTCCTCACGGGTGGATAGCCTCATGACCCAACATAGGGTGTAGAGTTGATATTTCCATGAATTCGCCAAGTTCCATAAACTATGTTGCCACCATAGGATACTATCTAGAGGATTATACCTCGATAGCTATGTTTATGTTAGGTTCTACTTTGGCCGGTAGACCACCTTCCATCGGTGTAAGGTTTTATGACACCGGATTCCATGATTAGCACCCATGGTCTATGTCCGTTAAGGTTATGGTTTCCCTAAAGGTAAAATGTACAATGGAAGTAATTGAATAGGATCCTAACTAGGAGGACTTAAGGTAAGTTACTTAGGATAGATGAAAGTAATGAACCCATCTAGACATTGCACAAGTGACACCTTAGGAAGTCTTAGGAAGGTTCTCTAATGCTTATGATTATGTATGTGTCCTTTATGTATGACATTGTAGTTTTAGTTTGACTATGATTATATTGTACTATACTTCTATGATGGCATGTGTTGTCTTGTGTAGATACTATGTATGGTATTCTCTTATTTTCCTAAGGTGATGCATTGCACCAAGTATCCCTAAAGGATTTCTTAGTAAGCAAATGAATTGAAAGAAAGAGTTAATGTCAAGGAGAGTGAGTTCACTGTAAAGTGACCTCTATTTGTACTTAAATTCTATATGTGCTTTTCTATGATGTTTGGCCTTTAATTGTGTTTCTATGACGTATGTGGATGATATAAATGCTATTGACAAAGGTTTTATGATGATTTACTCAAAATGGCATGAAATATGATTTCGAAGGAAATGTCCCTTTTAAATGCATGGTTGCCATACTTAGTACATTCTTGTGCTAATCCCATTCTTCCTTACTTTTTACACAAAGTGTAGGTTATGTAATGCTTAAAGGAGATCTATGATTGAGGAGCTTGATAGGTGATTTCCCAAGCTCAAGGAAAGGAATCCTTAAGTTCAAGGATGTCCTACTTACGTCTTTAATGTGAAGTCTTTAAATAATGTATAGTTATGTAAGGGTCGTATGGGCCGTGTCCCTAATGTATTCTAAAGTTATTGAGTCTAAGATGGCAAAGAGACTTAGAGTCTAAATATGTATTATGACTTATGTTTTATATATATAGGATGTGATGTTTCTATCATATGATGTGCTATGAAAAGTTTTAAATTTCCGCTAAATTTACTATGCCAATGCAATGAATGATATGAGACGCTTGTCTTAGACCTCTGAGAGGTCGACGACGCCGGTTACAATCCAAGATTGTATCCTAACTTCTAGGGTATGCTTTTGGGTTGTGACAAACTTGGTATAAATGCATGAGGTTTATGTAGCGGTTTTAGGTTCTAAAAGTCTCATATTGACACGTCTAGTAGAGTCTCGTAGCATTGGTGGTGAGTCGCGACACATCAAATGGTACGAAAGGCTATAGGACGATAGAGTTTCCCTTCTTCATCAAATCTCATGTCGTGCCATAGAACTTAACTCTATAAGGTCTCTCTCTTATGTTTTCTTGTCCGGTAGTCTTTTAGATATGGTTGCTTGGATGAGATTGCTCAATGCTTGAGGGAGAAAAGGTGAGTTTAAATGCTTATCTTTCTTTTATGGTTTGAATTAGTATGTGTGAAGGTGACACTTGTCCTTATTTGATGTTGTATATACTAACTAAGGCGCCTTGAAGGGTTAACTAGATTTAGGTAGGGATATGGGACTCTACCTATGTCTTGCACTAGTTTACCTTGATGGAGACCTTAGGAGGTTAACACTATGTATGTGTATGGTGATAGATGTGAATGTCCTTATGTAATGATCTCTATGCTTATAATCATGTAAATAGCCTAGTGTGCTAAATGTAGTTATCAATGCATGAATGTTATGGATGAGTGGAGTATGGTGCTAATTGTAGTTCTTGTTGGGTTACTTGATTTAGTGAAGTTATGGAGCTTTACTTGATCATTGCACATGTTAACTCTATGAGGATTATGATTGGTTGTCTTACCTTACTATATATGCAATACCTCTTATTTGATGATGTGATGCCAATTATGGCAATATATGAAATCTAAGTGAAATAGCAAGTTATGTTGAATGATGTATGCCATGATATAGTTGAAGCATGCTAGAAGTTATTGTAGTTAAAGTGAATTCTTTTAGATTGTTGTATTCCTTTATGGTTTTGTATGATGGTAGCCAAATATTAGGATTTGAACTTAGAATGTTTAATAACTACCTATGCAAGTATGCTATCATATGAGTGTATGTGATTAAAGATGTGCATTGTTTTCCTTTGTTTATAAGTGGTACTTGATAAGTTGGTAAAGCTTTGTATATTATAATTCCATACTTGTTTCCTCAAATGTCTAAATGTTGCATTTTTGGATGTTGTTGAAATATGTGTAGAATTTATGGATATGAACATGATAAGGAATGTGGAAAAAAATCTTTGCTATTTAGATTGAAGAATGAGAATCTTATGACATGATGAGTTGTAGAGTTATTTCTAAACTTGTTGCTGTGTTATGAACTTCCTTATTATTTTCCACTAATGATATATGACCTTAGTGTCTATTGCATTGTAGGAAGACCTTATGTGAATCGAATAGTATGATCAAAATTGATGGTTGAGGATGATTTGCCTAAAATGATAAGGTTTAGAATGCCTTAGTGTTGTTAAATTGAATTAATAAAAAATTCTCTCTAAAGTAGTAATCACTTTAAGTGATGAATGTTAAGGTTTTGTATTTGAAATCCTCTATGTGTTGGGTTAAGTTGCTCTTAATTTGGTTTACCCTAAGTGGGGGATGGTGTTTGAGTAGTGAGATTGTAGAAATTGTGGGGGATGGTGTTTGAGTAGTGAGATTGGAGAAATTGTCTACATTGTTCTTCTATTCTTACATGAATTTGAAAATATGAATTCTTAGTATGCTTGTTCATTAAAATAGTCTTGCATAAAGTGTGAATTGCATGATCTATATGATTTGTATGAATTGATTGACATCATCTTAGAGATATGGTGACTTTTCCAAGGAGCATGAAAAGAAATTTTTGATAAAATCCATGTTTTCTCTTGTTGACTTACATTTTAATGTGCTAAATGTGAAGTGACTTCATGAGGTAAGACAAGGAACTTTGTAATACTCACTTGTAGGGTAAATTGTTTGGCCTTGCAATAGAAGTTGAGTCTCTTTTACCATGAAATATGTTGACTCTCTTGAAAATTTAGTGACTTGATGATTTGTAATATAAAATTGTAGGCTCATTCTTGAAAGGTGAAAGCATGTTTCGCTAAGTGTATATGTGTGTGCCTATGGTTTGTGCTATTTTTTCAAAATGAGGCTTACTTTAAGGGTGAGTAATATGTTAAGAAAAGAGATTTGTGGAATGACTTCCTATTTTGTTGTGATGCACTTGGTGTTATTTGCCATTTAGACTTCACTAGGAAGAAAAATATATGCATGTCTTGGCTTGAAAGTTGAGATTTCTCATTTTTTTTTTAAATAAAAGAAATTGACCTTGTGCTTTGCTAAGGTGTGAACTCATGATACATGTAATGTGCTGAGGAGCAAGACATTCCTCCATGGACACCACTAAGCATGGTATGGTTGAGTATGACCTTCATGGTACTAGGTCTAACTAATGAAGATTTTTGTTAAATGCAATTAACTCAAGTCTATGTGCATTGAAGTATGAATGCCTACTTGTTTTGAGTATTGTTGAAATCTGCCTATATGTGGCCTTGCAAGATGTTATCTTGATGAATTAAGGTGCAATGACCATGTTATGATTAGGAGAAGTATGTTCCTCCTATGAACATGATAAGAGCCTCTTTGATTAATGCATTAAGGGTGAGTGAATCGAAGTTTTGCTTACTTGTGTGCATTGAGTGCTAAAATGATTTGATGATATTTTAAATGAGATGAACTGCTCTTATATGCATTGAAGTCATTGTTGTGATTAAAGAGTCCTAAGTGTCATTCGAGGACGAATGTTCCCAAGTGGGGGATATTGTAAGACCTCGGAAATGAGATAAGGTGTCTAGAGCCTAACATGTTCGTCTTAATGTTATAAGGTCCTAAAATGCCTTATTATGTGATATAGAGGCAGTGTACAAAGTTTGAAGTGATTTGGAAGTTGAACGTCAAGGGACGTCCAAGACGTTCGACGAATAGTCGCTTATGTGCCTCATGTGTGTATGCATGCCCAAATTGTATGAACTGAGTCTAATGAGTCTTGAAATGGTTTATAATGGTGTTTAATGTTATTGTATGATTTTTCGTGAAGTTTGGAGGTCAAACGCCCAAGAACGTCCAAGGCGTTCGAAAGATAGCCCCTAAGACGTTCATCGTATGACATGTTGGGGTCAAGGCTGTTTCGATGTCTTGAAGGTGTTTGTTTTGGATGAAACTTATGTGGTAGGTCTATAATATGCTAAGTTTTGTAATTGCATTGGAAACGTCTGGGTACGACTTCTAAAGGGCCCCACAAGAGGCCCCAAAAGAAGGACCCAAGGCTGCCTAAGACACTGCCTGGGCAGTGTCCCTTGACGGACCCAATGACGGATCGTTGGGCCACCAACGGACCGTCAAGCAGGTCTCGTTGAAGGGGGATTGCCTTGGGCAGGTCTTGAGCCAAGAATTTGGCTAAGGCATGGGCGACGGAGGCTGCCACGGCCCGTCACGGCCATGACGCCCCGTCGAGCCCCTCATCGCGGATGGCCTGCAAGTTGGCTTGTAGTTATTGTTATTTACATTAAATGATGTTGAATTGATGATGATCAGTCCATGATGATAAATATATGAAGTTTTGAGAATGAATAACCTATGTTTCTACATGTTGTCTTGAAGACGATTGTGAGATCGGTTGTGTAGGCTCTTGATTATGTATGCACTGTTGTAGCTACTATTTTAGGGTGATGTAATGGATGAATTTTGTAGGTATAAATCCTTAATGTTCAAATTAATAAGGGCTTGCATGAATTGATATAGATTCCTTTAGGTTATGAAGTCAAGAAGCTAAGTTGTGATGTATCTCGAATTGTGTTTAGATAAAGTATAATTTAGTCTTGATTTCTTATCTATTTAGCTACTGCCTAATGAGTATATTATTGATGAAATATGAATGATGATCAAACCCTTAGATAGTTCATAGTATTGATAAAGTCTCCTATACTCTAGCAAATCGATAAGCCTAAATACCTATGTTGTAACCCTAATCTTGAATTTATGTAATCATGATTTCAATATGGTTAAATGTAGGTTTAGCTACTGCCTTAGACTTATATATGTATGAACTATGATCTAAAATCAATGTAAGGGAAGTTAGCAAATGACCTATGTTATTCTACTTTTCTAGTATGTTGATATGTTTCATTATGTTATGGCATAATCTTGTAGTGACTTGTACATGGTTTCTTATATGTTTAAAGTACATATAGCTACTCCCATATATGTGTTTTATTGATGAATAAAGTGTATTGATCAATGATGATCAAAGGGTGAGAAATTGGAAAGAATGCTTAATTTCTCTACTCTTCTACTTCTCTATTCTTTATAGAAATGTTGATGAAGCCTTGTATTGCATTGTGTGGTATGGTCCACTTATGGTGGCGGTGTTTACTTTATTGTCATTATATATGTGTTGACCATGGCCATGAAGGCAAATTGATGAACTTATGAACATATGCTTAAAATGATACTATGAGAAGATTATGCCTACTTTCCTATTCTAGATGTGAATTAGGTTGTGTGGCTATTGTATGAGCATGTGTATAACCATGTTAGGGTAAAGTATAGGTGCTGCCATGGATGTGTTAAGATGGTTAATAACCCCTTTACCTATGTATCCTTCTATGAAAGTGTAAATGGCTAAAGTTAGGAGTCTTGGTTACATTGTATGTATAGTCTTGTCTCCTATGCTATTATGTGTTGTGTGCTATGTGCTTGAAGTGCAATGTGGTCTAATTGGGTGGCTGACTAAATAAGTTATTGATAGCCATTATGTGATCATGTTGGTCAATGTACACACACTCTCACTTACATGCATGTATAAGTAGTATAAGTCATTGTGTCTAAATGAAAGGTAGTTCTCATATTCACTAGTGTCTACTACTATGCATATTAAGGTGATGTTTATGAAAGTATGATTTGTATTTCCCTTACTAGGATGACTTGATAGGTGTACTAGTATGGTCAAGGGTATGGAACCTTGTCTATACATTGCACATGTGTATCTTGATAGGATAGTTCCTAGATTTGGTTTCTATGAACATGAAGGATGAATGTATGAACATGTTATGAATATGATGTATATGATATGATGAAGTATGAATGTGCATAGTGTCTTAGTAGGTTTATATGAAAGGATTTCTCATATAGTTATGCCTATAGACTTATGCATTGATATATGAATATGTGTGACATTATGTGATTATGTGAAAGGTTTGCTCACATCTAAGTATCCACTCACACATGGATGATCTAGTTAGTGAGAGGGGCCTTGCTAGGGGTGCCAATAATACTCCAAAACTAGATAGGTGCTTGAATATGCTATAAGCATATGAATGATGAATATCCTAAGCTTATGTTTTTATAAACGAACGTAATAAAGGCTTTTCAATAAAGGGAACTTAGCATAGCACCGAGGAACTTGAATATGAGGGAGTGACACTTTCCAACATAGGAAAGGTAGGGTTCACTACGGTCCTCATGTGAGGGGTGACACTTTCTTATTTAAGAAAGGTAGGGTTCATTACGGTCCTCACGAGTGGACAGCCTCATGACCCAACATAGGGTGTAGAGTTGATATTTCCATGAATTCGCCAAGTTCCATAAACTATGTTGCCACCATAGGATACTATCTAGAGGATTATACCTCGATAGCTATGTTTATGTTAGGTTCTACTTTGGCCGGTAGACCACCTTCCATCGGTGTAAGGTTTTATGACACCGGATTCCATGATTAGCACCCATGGTCTATGTCCGTTAAGGTTATGGTTTCCCTAAAGGTAAAATGTACAATGGAAGTAATTGAATAGGATCCTAACTAGGAGGACTTAAGGTAAGTTACTTAGGATAGATGAAAGTAATGAACCCATCTAGACATTGCACAAGTGACACCTTAGGAAGTCTTAGGAAGGTTCTCTAATGCTTATGATTATGTATGTGTCCTTTATGTATGACATTGTAGTTTTAGTTTGACTATGATTATATTGTACTATACTTCTATGATGGCATGTGTTGTCTTGTGTAGATACTATGTATGGTATTCTCTTATTTTCCTAAGGTGATGCATTGCACCAAGTATCCCTAAAGGATTTCTTAGTAAGCAAATGAATTGAAAGAAAGAGTTAATGTCAAGGAGAGTGAGTTCACTGTAAAGTGACCTCTATTTGTACTTAAATTCTATATGTGCTTTTCTATGATGTTTGGCCTTTAATTGTGTTTCTATGACGTATGTGGATGATATAAATGCTATTGACAAAGGTTTTATGATGATTTACTCAAAATGGCATGAAATATGATTTCGAAGGAAATGTCCCTTTTAAATGCATGGTTGCCATACTTAGTACATTCTTGTGCTAATCCCATTCTTCCTTACTTTTTACACAAAGTGTAGGTTATGTAATGCTTAAAGGAGATCTATGATTGAGGAGCTTGATAGGTGATTTCCCAAGCTCAAGGAAAGGAATCCTTAAGTTCAAGGATGTCCTACTTACGTCTTTAATGTGAAGTCTTTAAATAATGTATAGTTATGTAAGGGTCGTATGGGCCGTGTCCCTAATGTATTCTAAAGTTATTGAGTCTAAGATGGCAAAGAGACTTAGAGTCTAAATATGTATTATGACTTATGTTTTATATATATAGGATGTGATGTTTCTATCATATGATGTGCTATGAAAAGTTTTAAATTTCCGCTAAATTTACTATGCCAATGCAATGAATGATATGAGACGCTTGTCTTAGACCTCTGAGAGGTCGACGACGCCGGTTACAATCCAAGATTGTATCCTAACTTCTAGGGTATGCTTTTGGGTTGTGACAAACTTGGTATAAATGCATGAGGTTTATGTAGCGGTTTTAGGTTCTAAAAGTCTCATATTGACACGTCTAGTAGAGTCTCGTAGCATTGGTGGTGAGTCGCGACACATCAAATGGTACGAAAGGCTATAGGACGATAGAGTTTCCCTTCTTCATCAAATCTCATGTCGTGCCATAGAACTTAACTCTATAAGGTCTCTCTCTTATGTTTTCTTGTCCGGTAGTCTTTTAGATATGGTTGCTTGGATGAGATTGCTCAATGCTTGAGGGAGAAAAGGTGAGTTTAAATGCTTATCTTTCTTTTATGGTTTGAATTAGTATGTGTGAAGGTGACACTTGTCCTTATTTGATGTTGTATATACTAACTAAGGCGCCTTGAAGGGTTAACTAGATTTAGGTAGGGATATGGGACTCTACCTATGTCTTGCACTAGTTTACCTTGATGGAGACCTTAGGAGGTTAACACTATGTATGTGTATGGTGATAGATGTGAATGTCCTTATGTAATGATCTCTATGCTTATAATCATGTAAATAGCCTAGTGTGCTAAATGTAGTTATCAATGCATGAATGTTATGGATGAGTGGAGTATGGTGCTAATTGTAGTTCTTGTTGGGTTACTTGATTTAGTGAAGTTATGGAGCTTTACTTGATCATTGCACATGTTAACTCTATGAGGATTATGATTGGTTGTCTTACCTTACTATATATGCAATACCTCTTATTTGATGATGTGATGCCAATTATGGCAATATATGAAATCTAAGTGAAATAGCAAGTTATGTTGAATGATGTATGCCATGATATAGTTGAAGCATGCTAGAAGTTATTGTAGTTAAAGTGAATTCTTTTAGATTGTTGTATTCCTTTATGGTTTTGTATGATGGTAGCCAAATATTAGGATTTGAACTTAGAATGTTTAATAACTACCTATGCAAGTATGCTATCATATGAGTGTATGTGATTAAAGATGTGCATTGTTTTCCTTTGTTTATAAGTGGTACTTGATAAGTTGGTAAAGCTTTGTATATTATAATTCCATACTTGTTTCCTCAAATGTCTAAATGTTGCATTTTTGGATGTTGTTGAAATATGTGTAGAATTTATGGATATGAACATGATAAGGAATGTGGAAAAAAATCTTTGCTATTTAGATTGAAGAATGAGAATCTTATGACATGATGAGTTGTAGAGTTATTTCTAAACTTGTTGCTGTGTTATGAACTTCCTTATTATTTTCCACTAATGATATATGACCTTAGTGTCTATTGCATTGTAGGAAGACCTTATGTGAATCGAATAGTATGATCAAAATTGATGGTTGAGGATGATTTGCCTAAAATGATAAGGTTTAGAATGCCTTAGTGTTGTTAAATTGAATTAATAAAAAATTCTCTCTAAAGTAGTAATCACTTTAAGTGATGAATGTTAAGGTTTTGTATTTGAAATCCTCTATGTGTTGGGTTAAGTTGCTCTTAATTTGGTTTACCCTAAGTGGGGGATGGTGTTTGAGTAGTGAGATTGTAGAAATTGTGGGGGATGGTGTTTGAGTAGTGAGATTGGAGAAATTGTCTACATTGTTCTTCTATTCTTACATGAATTTGAAAATATGAATTCTTAGTATGCTTGTTCATTAAAATAGTCTTGCATAAAGTGTGAATTGCATGATCTATATGATTTGTATGAATTGATTGACATCATCTTAGAGATATGGTGACTTTTCCAAGGAGCATGAAAAGAAATTTTTGATAAAATCCATGTTTTCTCTTGTTGACTTACATTTTAATGTGCTAAATGTGAAGTGACTTCATGAGGTAAGACAAGGAACTTTGTAATACTCACTTGTAGGGTAAATTGTTTGGCCTTGCAATAGAAGTTGAGTCTCTTTTACCATGAAATATGTTGACTCTCTTGAAAATTTAGTGACTTGATGATTTGTAATATAAAATTGTAGGCTCATTCTTGAAAGGTGAAAGCATGTTTCGCTAAGTGTATATGTGTGTGCCTATGGTTTGTGCTATTTTTTCAAAATGAGGCTTACTTTAAGGGTGAGTAATATGTTAAGAAAAGAGATTTGTGGAATGACTTCCTATTTTGTTGTGATGCACTTGGTGTTATTTGCCATTTAGACTTCACTAGGAAGAAAAATATATGCATGTCTTGGCTTGAAAGTTGAGATTTCTCATTTTTTTTTTAAATAAAAGAAATTGACCTTGTGCTTTGCTAAGGTGTGAACTCATGATACATGTAATGTGCTGAGGAGCAAGACATTCCTCCATGGACACCACTAAGCATGGTATGGTTGAGTATGACCTTCATGGTACTAGGTCTAACTAATGAAGATTTTTGTTAAATGCAATTAACTCAAGTCTATGTGCATTGAAGTATGAATGCCTACTTGTTTTGAGTATTGTTGAAATCTGCCTATATGTGGCCTTGCAAGATGATATCTTGATGAATTAAGGTGCAATGACCATGTTATGATTAGGAGAAGTATGTTCCTCCTATGAACATGATAAGAGCCTCTTTGATTAATGCATTAAGGGTGAGTGAATCGAAGTTTTGCTTACTTGTGTGCATTGAGTGCTAAAATGATTTGATGATATTTTAAATGAGATGAACTGCTCTTATATGCATTGAAGTCATTGTTGTGATTAAAGAGTCCTAAGTGTCATTCGAGGACGAATGTTCCCAAGTGGGGGATATTGTAAGACCTCGGAAATGAGATAAGGTGTCTAGAGCCTAACATGTTCGTCTTAATGTTATAAGGTCCTAAAATGCCTTATTATGTGATATAGAGGCAGTGTACAAAGTTTGAAGTGATTTGGAAGTTGAACGTCAAGGGACGTCCAAGACGTTCGACGAATAGTCGCTTATGTGCCTCATGTGTGTATGCATGCCCAAATTGTATGAACTGAGTCTAATGAGTCTTGAAATGGTTTATAATGGTGTTTAATGTTATTGTATGATTTTTCGTGAAGTTTGGAGGTCAAACGCCCAAGAACGTCCAAGGCGTTCGAAAGATAGCCCCTAAGACGTTCATCGTATGACATGTTGGGGTCAAGGCTGTTTCGATGTCTTGAAGGTGTTTGTTTTGGATGAAACTTATGTGGTAGGTCTATAATATGCTAAGTTTTGTAATTGCATTGGAAACGTCTGGGTACGACTTCTAAAGGGCCCCACAAGAGGCCCCAAAAGAAGGACCCAAGGCTGCCTAAGACACTGCCTGGGCAGTGTCCCTTGACGGACCCAATGACGGATCGTTGGGCCACCAACGGACCGTCAAGCAGGTCTCGTTGAAGGGGGATTGCCTTGGGCAGGTCTTGAGCCAAGAATTTGGCTAAGGCATGGGCGGCGGAGGCTGCCACGGCCCGTCACGGCCATGACGCCCCGTCGAGCCCCTCATCGCGGATGGCCTGCAAGTTGGCTTGTAGTTATTGTTATTTACATTAAATGATGTTGAATTGATGATGATCAGTCCATGATGATAAATATATGAAGTTTTGAGAATGAATAACCTATGTTTCTACATGTTGTCTTGAAGACGATTGTGAGATCGGTTGTGTAGGCTCTTGATTATGTATGCACTGTTGTAGCTACTATTTTAGGGTGATGTAATGGATGAATTTTGTAGGTATAAATCCTTAATGTTCAAATTAATAAGGGCTTGCATGAATTGATATAGATTCCTTTAGGTTATGAAGTCAAGAAGCTAAGTTGTGATGTATCTCGAATTGTGTTTAGATAAAGTATAATTTAGTCTTGATTTCTTATCTATTTAGCTACTGCCTAATGAGTATATTATTGATGAAATATGAATGATGATCAAACCCTTAGATAGTTCATAGTATTGATAAAGTCTCCTATACTCTAGCAAATCGATAAGCCTAAATACCTATGTTGTAACCCTAATCTTGAATTTATGTAATCATGATTTCAATATGGTTAAATGTAGGTTTAGCTACTGCCTTAGACTTATATATGTATGAACTATGATCTAAAATCAATGTAAGGGAAGTTAGCTAATGACCTATGTTATTCTACTTTTCTAGTATGTTGATATGTTTCATTATGTTATGGCATAATCTTGTAGTGACTTGTACATGGTTTCTTATATGTTTAAAGTACATATAGCTACTCCCATATATGTGTTTTATTGATGAATAAAGTGTATTGATCAATGATGATCAAAGGGTGAGAAATTGGAAAGAATGCTTAATTTCTCTACTCTTCTACTTCTCTATTCTTTATAGAAATGTTGATGAAGCCTTGTATTGCATTGTGTGGTATGGTCCACTTATGGTGGCGGTGTTTACTTTATTGTCATTATATATGTGTTGACCATGGCCATGAAGGCAAATTGATGAACTTATGAACATATGCTTAAAATGATACTATGAGAAGATTATGCCTACTTTCCTATTCTAGATGTGAATTAGGTTGTGTGGCTATTGTATGAGCATGTGTATAACCATGTTAGGGTAAAGTATAGGTGCTGCCATGGATGTGTTAAGATGGTTAATAACCCCTTTACCTATGTATCCTTCTATGAAAGTGTAAATGGCTAAAGTTAGGAGTCTTGGTTACATTGTATGTATAGTCTTGTCTCCTATGCTATTATGTGTTGTGTGCTATGTGCTTGAAGTGCAATGTGGTCTAATTGGGTGGCTGACTAAATAAGTTATTGATAGCCATTATGTGATCATGTTGGTCAATGTACACACACTCTCACTTACATGCATGTATAAGTAGTATAAGTCATTGTGTCTAAATGAAAGGTAGTTCTCATATTCACTAGTGTCTACTACTATGCATATTAAGGTGATGTTTATGAAAGTATGATTTGTATTTCCCTTACTAGGATGACTTGATAGGTGTACTAGTATGGTCAAGGGTATGGAACCTTGTCTATACATTGCACATGTGTATCTTGATAGGATAGTTCCTAGATTTGGTTTCTATGAACATGAAGGATGAATGTATGAACATGTTATGAATATGATGTATATGATATGATGAAGTATGAATGTGCATAGTGTCTTAGTAGGTTTATATGAAAGGATTTCTCATATAGTTATGCCTATAGACTTATGCATTGATATATGAATATGTGTGACATTATGTGATTATGTGAAAGGTTTGCTCACATCTAAGTATCCACTCACACATGGATGATCTAGTTAGTGAGAGGGGCCTTGCTAGGGGTGCCAATAATACTCCAAAACTAGATAGGTGCTTGAATATGCTATAAGCATATGAATGATGAATATCCTAAGCTTATGTTTTTATAAACGAACGTAATAAAGGCTTTTCAATAAAGGGAACTTAGCATAGCACCGAGGAACTTGAATATGAGGGAGTGACACTTTCCAACATAGGAAAGGTAGGGTTCACTACGGTCCTCATGTGAGGGGTGACACTTTCTTATTTAAGAAAGGTAGGGTTCATTACGGTCCTCACGAGTGGACAGCCTCATGACCCAACATAGGGTGTAGAGTTGATATTTCCATGAATTCGCCAAGTTCCATAAACTATGTTGCCACCATAGGATACTATCTAGAGGATTATACCTCGATAGCTATGTTTATGTTAGGTTCTACTTTGGCCGGTAGACCACCTTCCATCGGTGTAAGGTTTTATGACACCGGATTCCATGATTAGCACCCATGGTCTATGTCCGTTAAGGTTATGGTTTCCCTAAAGGTAAAATGTACAATGGAAGTAATTGAATAGGATCCTAACTAGGAGGACTTAAGGTAAGTTACTTAGGATAGATGAAAGTAATGAACCCATCTAGACATTGCACAAGTGACCCCTTAGGAAGTCTTAGGAAGGTTCTCTAATGCTTATGATTATGTATGTGTCCTTTATGTATGACATTGTAGTTTTAGTTTGACTATGATTATATTGTACTATACTTCTATGATGGCATGTGTTGTCTTGTGTAGATACTATGTATGGTATTCTCTTATGTTCCTAAGGTGATGCATTGCACCAAGTATCCCTAAAGGATTTGTTAGTAAGCAAATGAATTGAAAGAAAGAGTTAATGTCAAGGAGAGTGAGTTCACTGTAAAGTGACCTCTATTTGTACTTAAATTCTATATGTGCTTTTCTATGATGTTTGGCCTTTGATTGTGTTTCTATGACGTATGTGGATGATATAAATGCTATTGACAAAGGTTTTATGATGATTTACTCAAAATGGAATGAAGTATGATTTCAAAGGAAATGTCCCTTTTAAATGCATGTTTTTACATGGTTGCCATACTTAGTACATTCTTGTGCTAATCCCATTCTTCTTTACTTTTTACACAAAGTGTAGGTTATGGAATGCTTAAAGGAGATCTATGATTTAGGAGCTTGAGAGGTGATTTCCCAAGCTCAAGGAAAGGAATCCTTAAGTTCAAGGATGTCCTACTTACGTCTTTAATGTGAAGTCTTTAAATATTGTATAGTTATGTAAGGGTCGTATGGGCCGTGTCCCTAATGTATTATAAAGTTATTGAGTCTAAGATGGCAAAGAGACTTAGAGTCGAAATATGTATTATGACTTATGTTTTATATATATAGGATGTGATGTTTCTAGCATATGATGTGCTATGAATAGTTTTAAATTTCCGCTAAATTTACTATGCCAATGCAATGAATGATATGAGATGCTTGTCTTAGACCTCTGAGAGGTCGACGACGCCGGTTACAATCCAAGATTGTATCCTAACTTCTAGGGTATGCTTTTGGGTTGTGACAAACTTGGTATCAATGCATGAGGTTTATGTAGCAGTTTTAGGTTCTAAAAGTCTCATATTGCCACGTCTAGTAGAGTCTCGTAGCATTGGTGGTGAGTCGCGACACATCAAATGGTACGAGAGGCTATAGGACGATAGAGTTTCCCTTCTTCATCAAATCTCATGTCGTGCCATAGAACTTAACTCTATAAGGTCTCTCTCTTATGTTTTCTTGTCCGGTAGTCTTTTAGATATGGTTGCTTGGATGAGATTGCTCAATGCTTGAGGGAGAAAAGGTGAGTTTAAATGCTTATCTTTCTTTTATGGTTTGAATTAGTATGGGTGAAGGTGACACTTGTCCTTATTTGATGTTGTATATACTAACTAAGGCGCCTTGAAGGGTTAACTAGATTTAGGTAGGGATATGGGACTCTACCTATGTCTTCCACTATTTTACCTTGATGGAGACCTTAGGAGGTTAACACTATGTATGTGTATGGTGATAGATGTGAATGTCCTTATGTAATGATCTCTATGCTTATAATCATGTAAATAGCCTAGTGTGCTAAATGGAGTTATCAATGCATGAATGTTATGGATGAGTGGAGTATGGTGCTAATTGTAGTTCTTGTTGGGTTACTTGATTTAGTGAAGTTATGGAGCTTTACTTGATCATTGCACATGTTAACTTTATGAGGATTATGGTTGGTTATCTTACCTTACTATATATGAAATACCTCTTATTTGATGATGTGATGCCAATTATGGCAATATATGAAATCTAAGTGAAATAGCAAGTTATGTTGAATGATGTATGCCATGATATAGTTGAAGCATGCTAGAAGTTATTGTAGTTAAAGTGAATTCTTTTAGATTGTTGTACTCCTTTATGGTTTTTTATGATGGTAGCCAAATATTAGGTTTTGAACTTAGAATGTTTAATAACTACCTATGGAAGTATGCTATCATATGAGTGTATGTGATTAAAGGTGTGCATTGTTTTCCTTTGTTTATAAGTGGTACTTGATAAGTTGGTAAAACTTTGTATATTATAATTCCATACTTGTTTCCTCAAATGTCTAAATGTTGCATTTTTGGATGTTGTTGAAATATGTGTAGAATTTATGGATATGAACATAATAAGGAATGTGGAAAAGAATCTTTGCTATTTAGATTGAAGAATGAGAATCTTATGACATGATTAGTTGTAGAGTTATTTCTAAACTTCTTGTTGTGTTATGAACTTCCTTGTTGTTTTCCACTAATGATATATGACCTTAGTGTCTATTGCATTGTAGGAAGACCTTATGTGAATCGAATAGTATGATCAAAATTGATGGTTGAGGATGATTTGCCTAAACTGATAAGGTTTAGAATGCCTTAGTGTTGTTAAATTGAATTAATAAAAAATTCTCTCTAAAGTAGTAATCACTTTAAGTGATGAATGTTAAGGTTTTGTATTTGAAATCCTCTATATGTTGGGTTAAGTTGCTCTTAATTTGGTTTACCCTAAGTGGGGGTTGGTGTTTGAGTAGTGAGATTGGAGAAATTGTCTACATTGTTCTTCTATTCTTACATGAATTTGAAAATATGAATTCTTAGTATGCTTGTTCATGAAAATAGTCTTGCATAAAGTGTGAATTGCATGATCTTTATATGATTGGTATGAATTGATTGACATCATCTTAGAGATATGGTGACTTTTCCAAGGAGCATGAAAAGAAATTTTTGATAAAATCCATGTTTTCTCTTGTTGACTTACATTTTAATGTGCTAAATGTGAAGTGACTTCATGAGGTAAGACAAGGAACTTTGTACTAGTCACTTGTAGGGTAAATTGTTTAGCCTTGCAATAGAAGTTGAGTCTCTTTTACCATGAAATATGTTGACTCTCTTAAAAATTTAGTGACTTGATGATTTGTAATATAAAATTGTAGGCTCATTCTGAAAAGGTGAAAGCATGTTTTGCTAAGTGTATATGTGTGTGCCTATGGTTTGTGCTATTTTTTCAAAATGAGGCTTACTTTAAGGGTGAGTAATATGTTAAGAAAAGAGATTTGTGGAATGACTTCCTATTTTGTTGTGATGCACTTGGTGTGACTTGCCATTTAGACTTCACTAGGAAGAAAAATATATGCATGTCTTGGCTTGAAAGTTGAGATTTCTCATTTTTTTTTAAATAAAAGAATTTGACCTTGTGCTTTGCTAAGGTGTGAACTCATGATACATGTAATGTGCTGAGGAGCAAGACATTCCTCCATGGACACCACTAAGCATGGTATGGTTGAGTATGACCTTCATGGTACTAGGTCTAACTAATGAAGATTTTTGTTAAATGCAATTAACTCAAGTCTATGTGCATTGAAGTATGAATGCCTACTTGTTTTGAGTATTGTTGAAATCTGCCTATATGTGGCCTTGCAAGATGTTATCTTGATGAATTAAGGTGCAATGACCATGTTATGATTAGGAGAAGTATGTTCCTCCTATGAACATGATAAGAACCTCTTTGATTAATTCATTAAGGCTGAGTGAATTGAAGTTTTGCTTACTTGTGTGCATTGAGTGCTAAAATGATTTGATGATATTTTAAATGAGATGAACTGCTCTTATATGCATTGAAGTCATTATTGTGATTAAAGAGTCCTAAGTGTCATTCGAGGATGAATGTTCTCAAGTGGGGGATGTTGTAAGACCTCGGAAATGAGATAAGGTGTCTAGAGCCTAACATGTTCGTCTTAATATTATAAGGTCCTAAAATGCCTTATTATGTGATATAGAGGCAGTGCACAAAGTTTGAAGTGATTTGGAAGTTGAACGTCAAGGGACGTCCAAGACGTTCGACGAATAGTCGCTTATGTGCCTCATGTGTGTATGCATGCCCAAATTGTATGAACTGAGTCTAATGAGTCTTGAAATGGTTTATAATGGTGTTTAATGTTATTGTATGATTTTTCGTGAAGTTTGGAGGTCAAACGCCCAAGAACGTCCAAGGCGTTCGAAAGATAGGCCCTAAGACGTTCATCGTATGACATGTTGGGGTCAAGGCTGTTTCGACGTCTTGTCGGTATTTGTTTTGGATGAAACTTATGTGGTAGGTCTATAATATGCTAAGTTTTGTAATTGCATTGGAAACGTCCGGGTATGACTTCTAAAGGGCCCCACAAGAGGCCCCACAAGAAGGACCCAAGGCTGCCTAACACACTGCCTGGCAAGTGTCCCTTGACGGACCCAATGACGGATCGTTGGGCCACCAACGGACCGTCAAGCAGGTCTCGTTGAAGGGGGATTGCCTTGGGCAGGTCTTGAGCCAAGAATTTGGCTAAGGCATGGGCGACGGAGGCTGCCACGGCCCGTCATGGCCATGACGCCCCATCAAGCCCCTAGTCGCGGATGGCCTGCAGGTTGGCTGCCTGCGTTCTGCCAAGTCAGGGGTGAATTTGTAAATTCACCCCACATCCTAACCTGACTATTACAGGTTTATTTGATTATTTTTGGGTGTATTTAAGGGTCCAAAAACGTGACCAACCCATTCTCAAATCCCCTCACCCAAATTGAACCCTTCCCTTCCCAAAATATTCTCTCTAGAACCTCCATGGTTATTGAAGCTCAAGAACAGCTTGTAGATGGGATTATCATGGGTTCTTCATCAAGTTTTATAGGTCTTCATGAAGGTTAAGGTATGGTGATCCTTCATCTCTAAGTAACCTTTCACTTGGAGAGTTCTTCTCAATGTTTTTCAAAGAAATCTTATGAACAAGTTTCCAATCTTCCAATCTAGCCATGGGTTCTTTCTCAAAACGTTTCTAAAGATTAAATCTTGATGAATTAGTATTACTATGATGATTTGAATGTGTTTTCACTTCAAATGCATGATGAACCCATGTTCCTTCCAAAATTAGGTTTAGCTCTTGCATGGGCTTTGTGATTATGGCTTGTTCTTGATGAATTGGTGATTCTCTTATGTTAAGTTGCTTGTAGTTATTGTTATTTACATTAAATGATGTTGAATTGATGATGATCAGTCCATGATGATAAATATATGAAGTTTTGAGAAAGAATAACCTATGTTTCTACATGTTGTCTTGAAGACGATTGTGAGATCGGTTGTGTAGGCTCTTGATTATGTATGCACTGCTGTAGCTACTATTTTAGGGTGATGTAATGGATGAATTTTGTAGGTATAAATCCTTAATGTTCAAATTAAGAAGGGCTTGCATGAATTGATATAGATTCCTTTAGGTTATGAAGTCAAGAAGCTAAGTTGTGATGTATCTCCAATTGTGATTAGATAAAGTATGATTTAGTCTTGATTTCTTATCTATTTAGCTACTGCCTAATGAGTATATTATTGATGAAATATGAATGATGATCAAACCCTTAGATAGTTCATAGTATTGATAAAGTCTCCTATACTCTAGCAAATTGATAAGCCTAAATGCCTATGTTGTAACCCTAATCTTGAATGTATGTAATCATGATTTCAATATGGTTAAATATAGGTTTAGCTACTGCCTTAGACTTACATATGTATGAACTATGATCTAAAATCAATGTAAGGGAAGTTAGCTAATGACCTATATTATTCTACTTTCCTAGTATGTTGATATGTTTCATTATGTTATGGCATAATCTTGTAGCGACTTGTACATGGTTTCTTATATGTTTAAAGTACATATAGCTACTGCCATATATGTGTTTCATTGATGAATAAAGTGTATTGATCAATGATGATCAAAGGGTGAGAAATTGGTAAGAATGCTTAATTCCTCTACTCTTCTACTTCTCTATTCTTTATAGAAATGTTGATGAAGCCTTGTATGGCATTGTGTGGTATGGTCCACTTATGGTGGCGGTGTTTACTTTATTGTCATTATATATGTGTTGACCATGGCCATGAATGCAAATTGATGAACTTATGAACATATGCTTAAAATGATACTATGAGAAGATTATGCCTTCCTATTCTACATGTGAATTAGGTTGTGTGGCTATTGTATGAGCATGTGTATAACCATGTTAGGGTAAAGTATAGGTGCTGCCATGGATGTGTTAAGATGGTTAATAACCCCTTTACCTATGTACCCTTATATGAAAGTGTAAATGGCTAAAGTTAGGAGTCTTGGTTACATTGTATGTATAGTCTTGTCACCTATGCTATTATGTGTTGTGTGCTATGTACTTGAAGTGCAATGTGGTCTAATAGGGTGGCTGACTAAATAAGTTATTGATAGCCATTATGTGATCATGTTGGTCAATGTACACACACTCTCACTTACATGCATGAATAAGTAGTATAAGTCATTGTGTCTAAATGAAACGTAGTTCTCATATTCACTAGTGTCTACTACTATGCATATTAAGGTGATGTTTATGGAAGTATGATTTGTATTTCCCTTACTAGGATGACTTGATAGGTGTACTAGTATGGTCAAGGGCATGGAACCTTGTCTATACATAGCACATGTGTATCTTGATAGGATAGTTCCAAGATTTGGTTTCTATGAACGTGAAGGATGAATGTATGAACATGTTATGAATATGATGTATATGATATGATGAAGTATGAATGTGCATAGTGTCTTAGTAGGTTTATATGAAAGGATTTGTCATATAGTTATGCCTATAGACTTATGCATTGATATATGAACATGTGTGACATTATGTGATTATGTGAAAGGTTTGCTCACATCTAAGTATACACTCACACATGGATGATCTAGTTAGTGAGAGGGGCCTTGCTAGGGGTGCCCAAAAATACTCCAAAACTAGATAGGTGCTTGAATATGTTATAAGCATATGAATGATGAATATCCTAAGCTTATGTTTTTATAAACGAACGTAATAAAGGCTTTTCAATAAAGGGAACTTAGCCTAGCACCGAGGAACTTGAATATGAGGGAGTGACACTTTCCAACATAGGAAATGTAGGGTTCACTACGGTCCTCATGTGAGGGGTGACACTTTCTTATTTAAGAAAGGTAGGGTTCATTACGGTCCTCACAGGGTGGATAGCCTCATGACCCAACATAGGGTGTAGAGTTGATATTTCCATGAATTCCCCCAGTTCCATAAACTATGTTGCCACCATAGGATACTAGCTAGAGGATTATACCTCGATAGCTATGTTTATGTTAGGTTCTACTTTGGCCGGTAGACCACCTTCCATCGGTGTAAGGTTTTATGACACCGGATTCCATGATAAGCACCCATGGTCTATGTCGGTTAAGGTTATGGTTTCCCTAAAGGTAAAATGGACAATGGAAGTACTTGAATAGGATCCTAACTAGGAGGACTTAAGGTAAGTTACTTAGGATAGATGGAAGTAATGAACCCATCTAGACGTTGCACAAGTGACTCCTTAGGAAGTATTAGGAAGGTTCTCTAATGCTTATGATTATGTATGTGTCCTTTATGTATGACATTGTAGTTTTAGTTTGACTATGATTATATTGTACTATACTTCTATGATGGCATGTGTAGATACTATGTATGGTATTCTCTTATGTTCCTAAGGTGATGCATTGCACCAAGTATCCCTAAAGGATTTCTTAGTAAGCAAATGAATTGAAAGAAATAGTTAATGTCAAGGAGAGTGAGTTCACTGTAAAGTGACCTCTATTTGTACTTAAATTCTATATGTGCTTTTCTATGATGTTTGGCCTTTGATTGTGTTTCTATGACGTATGTGGATGATATAAATGCTATTGACAAAGGTTTTATGATGATTTACTCAAAATGGCATGAAGTATGATTTCAAAGGAAATGTCCCTTTTAAATGCATGTTTTTGCATGGTTGCCATACTTAGTACATTCTTGTGCTAATCCCATTCTTCTTTACTTTTTACATAAAGTGTAGGTTATGGAATGCTTAAAGGAGATCTATGATTGAGGAGCTTGATAGGTGATTTCCCAAGCTCAAGGAAAGGAATCCTTAAGTTCAAGGATGTCCTACTTATTTCTTTAATGTGAAGTCTTTAAATATTGTATAGTTATGTAGGGTCATATGGGCCGTGTCCCTAATGTATTCTAAAGTTATTGAGTCTAAGATGGCAAAGAGACTTAGAGTCCTAATATGTATTATGACTTATGTTTTATATATATAGGATGTCATGTTTGTAGCACATGATGTGCTATCAAAAGTTTTAAATTTTCCGCTAAATTTACTATGCTAATGCAATGAATGATATGAGAGGCTTGTCTTAGACCTCCGAGAGGTCGACGACGCCGATTACAATCCAAGATTGTATCCTAACTTCTAGGGTATGCTTTTGGGTTGTGACAGAACGCCTCCTTAAACTCCTCCCACTCTATGGGACTCGACTCAACTGTCCTATTATCTTTCCATAGAGTGTACCACACTTTAGCACCCTCATTTAGTATGAGGCCAACTCTGACTTCTCCCTTGTAATCACCCCTATAAAACTCAACACTTTGTACACACCATCAATAAACTCTTGGGGATCCTCCCCCACCTTAGATCCAAGAAAGATAGGAGGATTCATTCCCAAAAACTCCCTCGACCTAAAGGTCATAGTACTCTACAAAGAATTCATTCTAGGTCCAATGTCTCTAGTAACATTAGTTGTCAAGGATCAGACTAAAGTAAGTAGAGCCTCTCTAATTTGTCCATTAGTTATATACGGGGAACCACAGGAACCTCATTACCTTCACCTCCAATAGGGACTTTACCACCTTGGGTAAGAACTTGAGCATCTTGAAGAACTTGAACTCCTTGTGGATCCAATCCACTTTGGGGAATTTTTTCATGCACTCCTTCCTCTTCAAACCTTCTTGATGCCATTGTTCTTATAGTCATACTACTATAAACACAGGAGAAGAGATAAGGAATAGACACTTATAACCTCAACTAATAATATTACCGAAACATGCAATTCATGATTCAGATGGATTCATGGATTTTTTAGTCTAATATCATCAAGTAACATCAATTCAATCATAATACATTAATTCAAAACATTTTATGCAATAACCCATGGCTATTTTACAATTTAGAAGTTTATCTTTTGATAAAGTCTTTGAAAACCAGTTTGAAGATTGGCTCCTTGAAGGAAAGATATTCAAGGATTAAAACCATACATTAATTTATGCCAAGCAACGAAATTGAATGCAAATTTATGGAGAAACCAAGCTTCAAGCTCCAAGCTCCCTTAAAGCTTCAATGGTGTTCTAGAGAGTTCTTTTGGGGTCTTGGGGTTTTCATTTTTAATAATGAATTCCCCTTAAGGTTCAACACTTATAAACTCACTTAAAATACCCAAAATAACCTTAAAAAAATGCCCAACTAATTTTTAAAAAGCTAGGTGAATTACCTAACTACCCCCAGCCTTAGCCGATACACTGTAGGAAATTGCACGCCCATCGACGGTTCCCTATTGACGGGGCATCGATCCATTTACGAGCCGTACTGGCAAGTCATCGATGGGATACACTACTAGAAATTTGACTTACTGCAACGCTTATGTAGCAACGGTTATACTATCGTAACAATAGCTCACCTATTACCACGGTTATAACCGTGGCCAAATATCCTTGAATCTAATAGAATAATTCTTAAAATAAACTGTTGCATCATCCCTATAACCGTCCCTATAGATAATCTATAGCAACAAGTTTTAGAACTGTTGCGGTAGATAACTCTATGGCAATAGTTATTTTTAGAAAATAATTCTGATTTTTATCCCTAAATATATTTCCCTCCTAAAATATATATTTCCCTCCAATATACTTTAATAATTCTGATATATTAGTCCCTTATTAATAAAAGAAAAAGAAAAACCCTTATTTCCAGAACCTTTCATCCAAGAGCGATGTGAGAGAGAGTTTCTGAAGCTTTTCTTGAGAAAAACGAAATCTCTAGGTGAAGTTGTTGGTGAAGCTGTTGGTGAAGGTCGTTGTTGAAGCTCGTTGGTGAGTGAATCTGTTGGTGAAGCTCGTTGAGGAAAACAACAACGAACAACCAGCTCATTTTTTTGGTGTAATTTTTTAGGTTCGACTAGGAATTCGTCTTAAAGGTGAACAATGTTTAAGTTTTCTATGCTAGTTCATGATTTCTAAGTCCCCATTGAATTTTTTCTGAAAAATCTTAAAGAATAATTTATGGGTTAGTCTTAAATCTATATTATTTGCTCTAATATAGGTAGTGTATAGACTTCCCCTGTTTGATTCTTTGATATATAGTCAAACAGGAAAAGAAAACACTCCAAATTTGAAGTTACAGTTGAGTATTTAGGTTTAAACATGAAGTGAATTTAGGGTTAAAATTGAAGAGGATTTGGGATTGAGTAATGCTCTAGATTCAAAACATTAATGCTTTCTGGTTGTCTGTGCTATATGCAAGCTGACTCACTATTCCTAATGTCTTTAAGATAAGCTAGATTGCTATTGAATATGCCCTCTTTATTGTTAAAGAGTTGTCTTTTCTTTATTCAAATGAATTTGATGGAAAATATTTGAGGGTATGGTTATAAAGTATTTATTTGTATTGCAGAAGTCACAAAAGATACAAGAAGCCAACTCTTGGTAAAGTACAACTGTAGAATCGGTTAGAAACCTTTTTGTGTTCTCGTCTCAGTGTCGCTGCCCCGAAAAGGTAATCCTTTTGACCTCTACTTGTTTTAGCTGACATTTTGCTTTGATAATATGCAGCTTATTCTCCTTCGCTCCAATGCTTCTTTTATTCTTTGATTATTGTTGATGCCTAGTGATGGACTGTTTGATTTCAAATTGAGTGTGTCTGAGTTGTTGGAGGTATAATCTATTGTATTGTGTTTGTTGTTATTTTGTTCGTGAAAGATATGCCTTTAATCACTAGTTCCTTTGAATTTTTTAGTCATTTATGTTTTAGGATTTATCTATTGATTTTATTTAACTTTCTGATGATATTGATTCTGATTTTGAGTAGAGAGGATGTTAGCTGATGTTGCTCATTTCAAAAATTTGAAGTGTTCCCGTAAAATATTCATTTAGTTACTGATATGTTGATTTATAGGCCTTTTAAAACCAATGAACTTGTTGGTTTCTTGTAAAATTGGCTGCTGCTAACAAATAAAAACTGCCTTCTATGCACTAACTAACTAATTTGAAGTGTTACCGTAAATTTCTATGTTGGTTTCTAAAAACTATAGCTCTTGCAACTTCTTTTTCCGCATATCTTCAATTCTCTCACCCTTATAGATGTATTTCGTAACTATAGAAGTTGTACCTGTGTGCATTTTGCGTACCAATAAGTAAACAGGATAAGAAACCTAGAGAATCAATGAACAGATCTTGCTGTTGGTGCATCATTGTCATCATATGCACCTGCAAGGTATTGTAATTTTTTTCACCTGATTTAACATATCCCTTAATAGTCGATTTTCACTATTCATTCTTTCCAATTCAATGGAGGAGATTGAAAAAAAAATTAGCACAAATGGTGAGTATGTTGATGCATTGTCAAGCGTCATGGGTCCTGAACATCCCGGACGTCTAAGACTATATGGGGAAGGAGTTACAAAGACTACTTTGAAAATAAAAGTTGCCAATTCGGAATCAACTTTAAATACAACAACTGATGGAATGCAACAAATGCAAGAAAGGATGCAGAAAATGGAGAAACAAATGGAGGAACAAAAGAAAATTGTGCGACAAGAAGTTATTGCAGATGTAATTGCACAACTTAAGCATGCAGGATTAATTGATCCTAACATACTGGCAGCATTGTCCACTCCTTCACCAAGAGAATCTACTTCAAATCAAGGGGCTGAACAAGGTTGGTGTCGCTAAATCTATGTTTTGATTGTTATTTGTTGTTGATACTTGTTCTAGGATTAGAATGGAAAAGTTTCTGGAGTTATAAACAACAATAATGAATGTAATATGCTATTGATCCAAGGAAGTTGGGGAAAAGTTAGGAAGAGGATCAGTAAATATGGGAAATTAAGGTTGGGTTCTCGAGATGGTGTTCAATTAATGCATGCTTGTTCTCTGATAGTTTAATGCCTGAGTTGCTGCTTGTAGTTTGGTTCATGAGTTTTCTGGTACTTGCTGCTTGTAGTCTGGTAGAGGAACAGTTGTTATTTTTATGAGTTTTCTGGTAGCAGCAGTCTGATTTCTTGTTACTGTACATGTCTCTTTTCTCCCTTTTTATATTTTTCCTTCTGATATTAATATTGCTCCTTTTTGTAGGGGTTTTGGCTTATCGGCCTAATCTGCGACAGAAGTTATAAGACAGCTGCATAGATATAAGAACCTGTATATCTTAGCATGATAGTGTTGAATCCTAGCTTGACGATTATGTGTAGCCGAGCCAACATAGTAGACAGCAAAATCATAGTCACTTTTTCATATCTATACACATTCAAATTGATCTAATGCTACTCCAGTTGTTACACTGATATCCCATCATCATAAGAGAGTTTTCGATTTATTTTCGTCTTTGTAGAAGAAGTAGTGACAGAGATTGTGCCTTTAGAGGGTGCTGAAGAAGGGGAAGGCAATTTCTTAGGCAATATTTGTTCCCAAGTAGTAGAAGTCCTAGGCAATCTTGATCCTTCTGAAACAACAATGCTAAAAAACTGTTCAGAAAATGTGTTGAAGAGCTTAAAGCTTTCTTTCTGCATAAAATTAATCTCTAGTACTTTAAGTACAGTTAATAAAAAAATCTGCTTAGTAATTTGTTTTTGGATATCTGAGAAATCCCCGAGGTCAGTAGCTCATAGTTTGAAACTTGATGAGTATTTGGCCTGTTCGTCTACCCTTTTCTACTTAAATACTACACTTATATCTGTGAGGAGTTTGAATTCATGATGTGTGCCTAACCAACACTTGTGTGCTACTCCCTTACCACTAGTTCAAAGCTCTTGTGGCCTTTGCTTAGTAATTTTATCATATTATATAAAAGAACATTTAATTTCTCTTAATTGGCATCAGCACCTAAAAGGCATGCAAAATTTCTTCTAAGAAGATAATAAAGAACGAGCAGCCTTTTCTTGTTGATAAGGTAGATAAAAGACATGAAAACGTTTATGAACTGGATTATAGATGTTACAACTGTAAATTCTAATTACCTTGCCACATTAGGAAGGAAGAAAAGAGACTAGTTTGAGAGACAAAGAATTGTTGTTGTAAAGAGAGTTGAGGTTTTTGATGGTTTGTAATAAGAGACATGTTAAGGAATGTGAGAAGTTTGCCAACTTGATTGTTAGAGTAAAGTGAAGTCAATGGCAGACAACATTTAATTTAACAATTCTAAAAGCTAATGGTTGTTACTGTACTTAATTCCCAAAGCCTCCCATCTCACACTCATCACAGTGAAACATGAAATACTCATCATTAGATTATTCCATACTCCAAATAGTATATTATTTGAGTTTATTGAGTTTAAATATGTATGTAACTTTGTACTATATAACTATTGTGGATCCATTAAGATTTTGCGAAAAAATTGCTAAATTATTTATATTTTTTCTAATTGTATGTAGGTGATGAAATCAAAGAAGGCGATGAAAGCAGTAGTGAAGACTTGACATAGGAGCTGAAGTATTGATGTTAACTTTATTGATGTTCTAGAAATCTTATATTTTTGAAGATTGAAAATTGTGTGGTGCATGTGTTTCACCTTTTTTGAAAAGATTTGTATATTTTGCTTTTATTGATATTAAAATCACAGATCTTGAATTCTAATTTTGGTAATGAACATTTATTCTCGTGAACGATTTATGTTTATTTTTATGTTATAAAATTACTGCAATAGCTCAATAATATAATATTTGTGGAAGTGGACCAATAGTATATATACGTATCAATATAGCTTACTAATAACTATTGCATTAGAATTGTTGCAATACCATGTAATAACCGTTGCAATAGCCATTAAGCAACAGTTCTATAATTGTTTAAAAGTGTTGCATTACCCTATAACAACCGTCGCAATAGAATGAAACGGTGTGTTGAATCGAAAGAAACACTGTAGCCATAGCCTCAACAGAACTGATGCATAAACCTCTAATCCAACGGTTCAGAACCGTACCAATACGTCCATAACCGTTGGCAATTAATTCAAGTGAGAACCATGGCAATAGTTCCATGTATGGCTACGGTTATATAAACCATCGGACCAAACCGTAGCAACAGAGCTATTGCTACGCGATCAGTTGTAGCGGTTGGCGTAACCGTGGCCTTAGACTTATGGCTACGATAGTAATGTCTATTGCAACGGTAAGTGAACCGTGACAGTAGATCAAATTTCTAGTAGTGATAAGAGGCCAAATTTTGGGAGATTAAGCTCCTGACACTAAGTGTCAACCGATTCCCACCAATGACGGGGCGTCGATTGCCTCCGTTGGTTGGGCTGCTTTTGACGGCTTTTTTACTATAAGTTGAGTCCATCTCAAGGACCCTTTTGTTTATCCTAGGGAAGTTTTTCCCAGAAGTTTCCAATACAAATATACTCGTACACATTTTAGGAACCCCTCACATAAATTTCAACAAAAATGAACACGTAAAACATGCAAAGGCACACCTAAACGTACAAGCACGTCTCAAGGCATATCTTTCGAACGTCAAGGACGTTCTTTGACGTTTGACCTACAAACATCACCAAACTTTAGACACTGCCTCTAAACATCATTATAAACTATTTTATGACTTTAAAACCTCATGACACATGTGTTAGGCTCTAGTTTCACCTAAGTCATTTTAGAGATGTTAGAACCTTGAGAGTGGGTCCTATCACTTGTGAGGTTCTTAGAAGTCCTTTCCTTGATCGGTTGTTTCCTTGGGAGAAACGGTAGGCAAAACTGGAAGAATTCATCATCTTTCGTCAATAAGGTACGAGTGTGCAAGAGTAATCCTTGAAGTTCACTAAATTGTCCAAGTATGCTCCTTCCATGGTATCTAATCCTAGGGATTATATGAGTCTCTTGATGACGGGACTGTCCAATGAATTAGATTAAGAGTGTCATTCGGCGATACTACATGACAATATTGATATCTCTCAGCTGATGGTTCATGCACAAAAAGTTAAGGAGACTACACTCAATAGGAAGAATAGGGAGTTTAAGAGGGCTAAGTCTTATGAGGGAGGTACTCCAAGGGTTGGCTTGATATTCAAGACAAGCCTAGGTTCAAGAAAAGGGTTTCCAACTGAGTTCCTTCAAATTTACCTAAGACTAACAAGAATAGGGTGTCTAACCCTAAGTCTCCAAACGGAAGAAGTGGTAATTCACCTACTGATAAACCTACCTGTGCAAAGTGTGGTAAGAAGCATAGGGGTGAATGCTTGCTGGGAACGGGAAATTGCTATGGCTGTGAAAAAGATAGCCATAAGGTTAGGGATTTTCCTAATGTGAGGACTCAAAATAAGGGGAATGGTAAAGCTCAAGCAAGTGGTTCTAGTTTCGATGCTCCAAAGAGGAACCACTTTTATGCTCTCCACTCTAGGAGTGAGCAAGAGGAATCTCCCTATGTGGTCAGCGGTATGTTATAGGTCTTTTCTATTGATGTTTATGCTTTACTTGACCCCGGTACTACTTTGTCATTTGTAATTCCTCTAGTAGCTACAAAGTTTGATATTCTACCCGATGTTTTGATTTAACCATTTTTGGTTACAACCCAGGTGGGTTACTCCGTTGTGGCTAAAATAATCTTTAGGAGTTGTCCTATATCTTTGCCCAATAGAGTTACATGGGTGTATTTGGTAGATCTTGATATGGTTGATTTTGATGTTATTTTGGGAATGAATTTGTTGCATGCTTGTTTTCCTTCTATAGATTGTCGACCAAGAGTGGTTAAGTTTACTTTACCTAATGAACCTGTCTTAGAGTGGAAGGGGGTAACTCAATTCCTAGAGGTCGTATCATTTCTTGTTTTTAAACTTGTAAAATGATCTATACAGGGTGTCTTTACCATATTATATGAGTCAAAGATCTTGAGTCTAACATTCCTCCTATACAATCGGTCCCCATAGTGAAGGACTTTCAAGAAGTATTTCCCGATGACTTGCCCGGAATTCCTCCCCAGCGGAAAATAGACTTTGGTATTAACTTATTACCGAATACAAATCCCATTTAAATCCCTCTGTACTGGATGGCTCCAGCGGAGTTGAAAGGGATAAAGCTTTAACTCAAAGACTTGTTAGATAAGAGTTTTATTCAACCTAGTATTTCATATGGAGAGCTCCGGTGTTGTTTGTTAAGAAAAAGGATGGGTACCTTAGGAAGTACATTGACTATGGTCAACTGAATAAGTTCACCATTAAGAAGAAGTATCCTCTCCCTCGGATTGATGACTTGTTTGATCAACTCCAAAGGGCAAGCTACTTTTCAAAAATTAACTTGAGGTCAAGGTATCACCAACTGAGGGTGAAAGGTGAGGATTTGCCTAAAATGGCTTTTCAAACTAGGAATGGTCACTATGAGTTCCTAGTGATGTCATTTTGTCTCACGAATGCCCCGACGACTTTTACGGACCTTATGAATAGGGTGTTCAAGAATTACCTAGATTCTTTTGTGATTGTCTTCATTGATGATATAATGGTATATTCGAAAAAAGAGGGTGAACATAAGGACCATTTAAGGGAGGTATTACAAGTTCTTAAGAAGCACCAACTATTTGCCAAGTATAACAAGTGTGAGTTTTTGTTGAGATCGGTGGTGTTTCTTGGCATATTATCTCAAGTGAGGGCATAGAGGTCAATCCAAAGATACCCGAGGCGGTTAAGAATTTGCCTAGACCATTTACTCCAACCGACATTAGAAGTTTCTTGGGTTTAGCCAGTACTATAGGAGGTTTGGGGATGGATTTGCGTCCATTGCGTCTACTTTGACTACCTTGACCCAAAAGTGTGTTAAATTTGAGTGGTCGGAGGCATGTGAAAGAAACTTCCAAATTTTGAAAGACATGCTTACCTCCGCTCCGTTGTTGACTTTAACGGAGGGTAACAATGGTTTTATGGTATATTTTGATGCATCTCGAGTGGGTTTGGGTTGTTTTCTTATGCAACAACGGAAGGTAGTAGCCTATACCTCTGTACAACTCAAGATGCATGAGTAGAATTATCCAACTCATGATCTTGAATTAGCTGCCGTGGTGTTTGGTTTGAAAATATGGCGGCATTTCTTGTATGGTGTTCATGTTGATGTGCATACCGACCATAAAAGTCTTCAATATGTGTTTAGTCAAAAGGAGTTAAATATCCGACAAAATAAGATGGTTGAAATTATTGAGAGATTAAGACATGAGTTTCTCTACCACCCCGGCAAGGCCAATGTGGTTGTGGATGCTCTAAGTCCTATGACCATGGGTAGTGTATCTCTTGTAGAAAAAGGGAAGACTTTACCTAGTGAAAGATGTTCATAGGTTGACTAGATTGGGTGTTCGATTGAAAAATTCTCCGAATGGTGGTTTTATGGTTCATAATAACTCTGAGTCATCTTTGGTAGTTGAGGTTAAGTCTAATCAACTTCTTAACCCACTATTGATGGAGTTTAAGAAATCGGTACTTAGCAAGCTCAACGAGTCATTCTCCCAATGAGGGGATGGTGTGCTTAGGAACCAACGTAGGTTGTGTGTACTGGATGTTAACGATTTGAGGGGAAATGTTTTGGAAAAATCTCATGGTTCCCGATATTCTACTAATCTGGGTATGCTAAAATGTATCGTGACCTTAGAGTATATTCGTGGAATGGTTTGAAAAGGGACATGATGGAGTTTGTATCCAATTGTCCAAATTACCAATAAGTTAAAGCCGAGCATCTAAAGCCTATTGGTCTAATCCAAGAAATGGGTGTTTCTACATGGAAGCGGGAAGTAATCAATATGGAATTTGTTGTTCGGTTACCTCGAACCCAGAGGCAGAATGACTCAATTTGGGTTATTGTGGATAGGTTCAAAAAATCAGCTCACTTTATCCCCGTTAAGTCTACTTATTCTGCGGAGGTTTATGCAAGAATATACATTGATGAGATTGTGATCCTTCATTCTACTCTTTGTCAATCATATCTTATAGAGGTGCTCAATTCACTTCTCGTTTTTGCAGGTCTTTTCAAAAAGGGTTGGGCACTCAAGTGAATCTTAGCACCGCTTTTCATCCCCAAATGGATGGTCAAGTGGAGCGAACTATTCATATCCTAGAAGATATGCTAAGAGCATGTGTGGTAGATTTTACAGGTAATTGGGAAAATCAGCTACCGTTGATTGAGTTCTCCTATAATAATAGCTTCCATTTGAGTATTCCAATGGTACATTTTGAAGCACTCTATGGTAAGTGATGTAGGTCTCCGGTTGGGTGGTATAAAGTTGGTGAGTCTTCACTCCTTGGTCCCGAATTAATCTTTGACGCTTTGGAGAAAGTTAGGGTGATAAGGGATAGGTTAAAAACAGCTTATAGTCGGAAAAAATCCTCTGTCAATAGTAGAAGAAGAGATCTTGATTTCTAAGTAGGTGATATGTTTTATTTGAAGATTTCACCTATGAAAGGGGTTATGAGATTTGGAAAAAAGGGGAAATTATGTTTCCAGTATGTGGGTCCCCATGAGGTGTTGCAACGGGTTTGAAAGGTTGCATATGAGTTGAGAGTACATAGCGAACTAGCTTCGGTTCATCCGGTATTTCATGTCTCCATGCTAAAGAATTGTATTGGTGATCCGTATCCATTCTTCTTATTGAAGGTTTAGGTCTGGATGAGAGCCTTTCATATGAAGAGGTTCCGGTGGAAATTCTAGATTGCCAAGTCAAGAAGTTGAGGAACAAAGAGGTGGGCTCTGTAAGAGTCCTACAGAGAAACCACCTAGTTGAGAGAGCAACATGGGAGGCCTAGGCCGACATGAAGCCCCGTTATCCTCAAAATTTAGCAAAACTTGAGGTAAGTAATGATCCTCTTAAATATAATGAATAAATTCGAATTTGACTTGTTTTGCAAAAATATGCATATTTATGGTAAAGTTTCATGCAAAAAGTTGAAAATGCTCTTTTGCTCAATTTGCACTTTTTGTGTTTTGTATACATGTTAATATATTTTAAATGAAGGTTGGCATACGTGACTTGATGATTATGTTAATATTGAGAAGGTAGTTCCTCATGCCATGTTGTTGAGCTCTTATGTCACGACCAGAATCTAGACCCCAGACGAGACCGGCGTCGTTGACCTCTCAGAGGTCGCAGACAAGCCTAAATACGTCGTCGTTACTTCATCTAGGTTAATTTTAGTGGGAAATTAGAACTTTTGTTTACTTAAACTTTAAATTAGAAAACTTTGATCTCGCATAATAAAATCTACGTAAACTCATAAGCGTTCACAAAACCCATCTAAATCAAGTTAATCAAATGAAGGATATAGTCATAAATATAGAGTTGCCAAAATGGCACCAATACAATGTCTGAAAGTAAATACGAAAGAAATGCTAGTAGAACATACTCCACTAGCTCATGCCTACGTCTACGCTAGAGTAAGCCAGTAAGCATCCGCGAAATCATGAGGGCCTACCAAATCCGGATGAAAACTCCACGTTTAGATAACTTATGCGTCGATTCGTAAGCTCTAACGTCCAGATGTGCATCTACACCTAAAAGTAGATAAATGTATGGAATTAGTACACATTTGTACTAAGTACGGGTATATGCAAGCACACACCACGGACATGCATGATATAGAATATCTCTCTCCTAACGATATGAGTTATGGAAAGTCAAGTCAGTGGACTTGCCAAAATTGGATTAGAAAAGTCATGCCATGAGAGTAACATGCATCATCATACGTATCATATTGCACAGAACACATAACATATTGCATATAGCACATAACATATTGCATATAGCAGATATCATATTTCATTTCATTCGTTCATATGCCATGAGACCTTGGAATCATGGACTTGACATTAGGACTTCCCAAAATCAGGGCTCAATATATGGGACCTCAACTAGGGAGCCTTCTTTAGCAAACACAGAGTCTGCTTCATTCATTCATACGTACTTCATTTCATTTCATTCATAGGCTCTCATTGGGTTCACTATGCAATGACTAAGAATGACCTAGTGTTATTACATAAGTCTAGTTCACCTCTTGATTATCCTACCCAAACATCTTCGGTATCGTTCATTTCATTGTGGGCATTACATGAGGATGGCCTCATTCTTTGTTTGGGAACTTTAATTTAAACCGACATAGATCATGTGAGCTCCATGAAATCATTTGTCTACCCCACACCGAAAAGAGGTGGAATCACCGGCCAAAGTGAAACCAAAAACATGCTAGCATATATAGGGGATTGAACCCTGCTAGATCTCTATGCTGGCTGCATAGGTTCAAAGACTAGGAGATAAAAGGAGACCCATACCCGTCTGGACGGACAGTCTCATCTCATGAGAATTACACGAACCTCTGTCTTCCCAAAAGAAGGTCGCCACTCATAGCTAGCCTATCGGTGCTCAGTATAAAGTTCCATTACATTCATCTCATACATCATAGAAGCTAGCTTCTAGCATGAGGACATCATTTCTCATTAGATAATTTCTCATCTCATCATTAGTATTAAGTATGCATTAACTTTAATACTTTCATTAGAGTGTTCATAGAGACTGGTCTCTTCATTAACTTTACACTCTCATAGGTGAGTACGTTTTGGTAACATTTACTTAGGCTCATTTGATATTACTCTCATATTTCACATTAGCCTCTTATCAAGTTGTCACCACATTCATTTGTCTTAGCACACTTGCCCTTCATAATTATTCACCCTTTTTTACGTGAATGTTCATTTCATCATATGCCAATGCACTTGGCCTTTTAGTATCTTTCACACTCTTACTTAACCCTTCTAGGGTCTCCTCATCATTCATCACATAACATATTAGGTTCACTTAGTTAATAAACGTATGATGGACTTATGAGTCCACACACAATCCATGAGGCTTCATTCATAGTTCATTTAAGTGATTCATATATCCCAAGATTATGTGGTAAAAGAGTTATGCATCTTGTATGTATGCCAAGGTCTCAATTTGATTCCTATAGGTAGCATTCATTAAATATTTAATCACGTAAGACTTATGTGTCAATCCGGGTGTAACATTTCAAAATACCAAGGCATGTTGTAAAACTTAACCTAGGCTACAGGAGGTCTAAGTTACTGTTCTAAGTCAAATTAGGAGTATATTGAAAGGTTAAGGTGTATAAGAACCAAAATATTCAAGAACGTCCATGACGTCCGGAAAGTTGGTTCATAAGGGGGCTAGTGTGTCTTAAGCCATTTGACTAGTTTTAAGAGTCGGAATCAAACAAAAGTTTATATAAATAGGTGTAACACATGTGAGGGATGTTTCATGATTAGAAATTCCGGGTAGGACTCCCCAAGGACCAACCAAGGGCCCTTGAGAAGGACCCTTGTAGCATGGGATGCAACACTGCCTGGCAGTGTGGCTCGACGAAATGCAGACGACGGGGCGTCATGGGCTCGATGGGGCATCGAGGACACTGTCGTCCCACACTTAGACGATTTCTAAGGAGACCTCGCCTGCACAGTCTCTGACCAAGACGACGAAGTGCAGGACGGAGGGAGGGGTTGTCCGTCGACTCACCAACGGCCCATCGACGGGGTTCCGTCGGTGAGGGTCTATAAATCCCTGCACATTTTAAGTTAAATTCATTTAATTAATTAAGTGGTTTAGGGGTAATTAGGGATTAAAGGAAGACTAATTAAGTTGATTTAGTCCCACTATAAATACCCCCAACCCTCATTAGCCTAAACACAACTCTCAAAATAAACTCTCTTTCTTCTCTCTACTTTCTCTTTCTATTGGAAGTGGCCATTGGAGATTGGCTTGGCAGGTGCATTGGGGAATGATTAAGGACGAATTCACCATCAAAAGGTCATCCAATTTTAAGGTATGGGATCTTATTTACCTTTGAGACTTCTTTCCTCAAAGGGCTCCTTCAAAGGTTTTCCAAAAGTTGAGTTTCATATGGGTTTCTTTCAATTACGAATTTTATTATATGAATTGAGTTCTTCATGTTTTTATTGGGTTATAATGAGTAGATAATCATGTATTGTAACTTGGTTAGGATGAATTGATATGGTTTGGTCTAGATTGTAGATCATGACCCTTAACTCCTAACCCTAGGCATGATCTTGATATGAATTAGGTTTTGTTTGATGTAATTGATTCAATTATTTATTAAATCATCCTTAATGGTTGTTATTACATTGGTCATGAATCTATAGTGATGAATTGAAGTCCTTCATGCAAATCCTTGGGTATTGATCTAGGTTAAGAAGATAGGCTTAGATAACATGTTTCCAACTTTTGATTTAGTATTGAATTATGGTGTAGTGACTCTTCTAAATTCATAATCATGTTGGTTGTTGAGTTACATTGGTGTGATGACTCAAATTGGGTTAATCTATGGGTTGATGGTAAGGTCCTTTATGATGAACTATGGAGGAGTGTTGGTAAGTCTTGATTATCCTAATTCTCACTTTAATTATGGCGAATTGTCCTCAAGTTATGATGTTGTATTGAAGTATACCTTGTTTAGAGTGATAGGATGGTAATTATTGAGTTGAAATGTCTTATGTTTTGGTTGTGAGGTTGCTCAGGGTGTACATGCCATAAGAATGATAACAGGTGATTATGTAGCCTATTATGATGTGATATATAAAAGGTTGACCTCACTTATATGAATTGTGAATGAAAGGACTAATTCTCATACAATTCTTATTGAGCTATGATAACGAATATACAAGGGCTAGGCCCTATGACCTAAGTTAAGTTTATCATTATAATAAGAGTAAAGGCATTTCAATAAAGGGACCTAGCTTATCACCGAGCGAGCTTGTAGGTGAGGGGGTGAAACTTTCTTACATAAGGAAAGGTAGGGTTCACTACGGTCCTCACGGGGTGGATAGCCTCATGGCCCAAGGTGGGGTGTAGAGTTGATATTTCCATGGTTCTTTTCCCCAAGCTCCATAAACTATGTTTCCACCAAAGGATACTAGCTAGTGGATCCACCTAGATAGCTACGTTTATGTTAGGTTCTACGTTGGCCGGTAGACCACCTTCCATCGGTTTAACGTTTTATGACACCGGATTCCACATTAGCTCATGTGGTCTTTGTCGGTTAACCCAAGAGTTCCCTAAACTAAAATGAATGAAAGAAGTATAGACTAATTGAAGTGACTTGAGGGGTTTGACTTTAGTTTAGGTAGGGGTATGAGACTCTACCTAAGCCTTTCACTAGTTTGCCTTGATAGAAGCTTTGAGAAGTTAATATTATATCTATAAATGATGATATAACGTACATGAATTTATATGTTGAATGAGATGCTTATGAGTATGATATTGGTTAACAATGTTAAAGAAAGAATGCTACATGAGATGGAAGACTACGCTATGTGAAGTGAATTGCTAACTATGATCCTTGGTGGGTTACTTGATTAAGTGGGGTTATGGGGCTTTGCTAGGTCATTGCCCTTGTGGCTTCTTAAGGACTATAGTTGGTTGGTTTGCTTTGCTATTTACGTGTTTTACTCCTATTCATGCTTGTGATGTTATTACATGATGATAGAGATATATGAGATTTGGGGTTTAGTTATGATGAAATGCATATCATATAATTAACTTGTTAGTATATTTGAGGGAATGACTTAAATAACATGATTTTCTTAAATGTCCCATTTTAGCATACTATGTTGGTATTTGTGCATATGGTCTCATACTTAGTAAATGTGGCGTACTAACCCCATTTTCTTCCCTCTTTCCCAAACATTTTAGGTTCCGTTCGTTGAAGTTTGACTTGAGGTGATTTGAAGGAAGGCTTGGATATTCTATCATCCAAGTGGTAGGTCCTCATTTCGTCGAGGACGATGCCAATACTGTTTTATGAAGTTACTTAGTTACTACAACTTTTGTATTGACTCTATTTCCTATTTGAGACAAAGTTGTATAAATCCTATATGTGGTTTACTTCTATTGATGTAGGGCTATGCCCATTTTTATTGTTCTCGTTTAGATGATTTATGAGATGAGACAGATTCATGACTCTATTTTTTTATTATATAAGAGTGTGAAATAAAAGTAGAAGACTATGTAATCTTCTTGTACGAACGAGTCTATGTATATTCGATATTATTATGATTATGTGTATGTAGAGGTCTATGTAAATCTCCGATTAGATGTAGTTGAAAAGTTTCAAATTCTTCCGTATTTTTAATTGATGAATGCAATGATGTAAGACTAAGAGGCTTGTCTTAGTCCTCAAAGAGGACGACGACGCCGGTTACGTCTAGGGGGTAAACCCGGATGTGACAACGGGATTTGGCAAGGGAACCCTATTTCAAATCCCTTGTATAACACTTGGTTAATCTTCTTTATGATTTTCGTTGTCATAAACTTCTTGGCTAGGGAACCTGAGATCAATTCCTCCCACCTAACTTTCTTTCTTTTTCTTTTTTTCTTGATTTTTGCCTTAATAATTTCGGCTTGGGGGACCCAACATCAAATCCCAACGCCCACATTCTTTTCTTTTTCCTTTATTGACTTGATTCATTCGTTTAGATTAAGAGGGTGTGGGATCGAACCCCCACAGCCTCACCTTATTTTAATTGCATTTTCTCCTTACCTTCTCATTCGGCCAAGAGGTTGTGGGTTCGAATCCCACATACCTCATTTTTATTATTTCATTATTTAATTTTTCTCCTCTCTCCTTCATCCGTCCAAGAAGTTGTTGGTTCGAACCCCACATGCCTCACTTCATTTGCTTTCATTTTCCCCCTAACTTTTCACTTGTGCTTTACCCCATTTTGAATCCCCCTTACCACATTTTATTATTTAATTTTTTTATAACATGTATATGGTGATGTCTTGGGTTCAATCCCCACTGACCTCATGCATTTTTAAAAATTTTTTAAACGTGACTTTTTTAACAGTAAGCTGCCGAAAACAAATTTCCAAAATGCTGGAAATTTGTTCACCCTCTTTGAGTCCATTTTCTCAACTTTTTAATGTTAGATTTAGGACAAATTTTGATGTAGCATCTAGTGCATATTTAGGTGAGTTTTCATGGTTACTTTTGGGAATTTAATCACCTTTTTGCAGTCCATTTTCTCACCCTCTTTTACGTTAAACATTAAGACATTTTGAGTAGTTTTTAGGGAGATCTTTAGGTGCATTTTCAAGGTTACTTTCAATCAAGAATTATCATTTAATTCGTCAACTTTGAACTTATATGAACATCACGTTTTTAACATATTCATACACGTAAAGTACAACAATTTAACATGCCAAATTTCATGCTTCTAGCCGAGACCAAATCACAGTACACATGTGCACCCACAAGTTAACACATTTTCGGCAACATTTCTTTCATTTCTACATAATTCCGAATACACATTCAAACACGTAATAAGAACCAGCCCTAAAATCATTATAACGCCACAAAATGAACTAAGGTGAACTAAAGCCTCATGGTTGTTTCTTGAGTTGATTTTTAAGTTAAACGGAGTTAGTTTTGTGTCCTTAGGCAGTGTGCAAAGTTTGGTTAAGTTTGGAGTTCAATCAACCAAAAACGTCCATGACGTTCGGATGGTATGCCTTAGAATGTACTTGTATATCTTGGCAAGTTTGGATAAGTTGTATCTGTTTGTTTTACTTGAAACATGCGTCGGATGTTCCCTAGACCTAGACGACTTAGTTTAGGGGTTTCACGTCTGGGCACGACCTCACCTAGGACCCCAAGGACTCTAGATGAAGGGCCCCAGGACTTAGGCATGTCTGCCCATCAGTAGCTCACGATGGCCATGGCGACGGTCCGTCGTATTCAGGACGGTCCGTCGAGCCAGGGCGTCATGGGTGACAGAGAGTGAAATTGGGACAGGCTCCATTTAGAAGCCAAGTGTTCCTCGACGGAACCCCATGACGGTCCGTGGTGGACGTGACGGTCCATCGAGGAGGTCTCGTCGACGAAGCCTGCCAGTGCATGATTTAAAGGCTGCCAGCTTAGAGTGTTTTATTTAAATACACCCCAAGCCTTATGAGACTCTCTTACACCCTAAACCTAGAGAAGAGCCCCCTTTTCTCTTCAAGATCCAACTCTCTCTTTCTCTCAAGAAAACTCTCTCAACTCTCTTGGAAGATAGAAGTCAAGGAAGGATAGGAGGACGGATTGGGAATTGTTTCTTCATCAAATTCGTGGGTTTCTTTCTCCTAAAGGTATGGTATCCATTCTTGAATACCTTTCCATTCAAGAAGCCAACTTCCAAAATGGATTTCAAAAAGGGGTTTTAAACTCAACTTCTTCTAAACTTTGATTTCTATTATGGGTCTTCTTGTAACTAAGTTCTAATGGTTTAAATGTATTTATCTTGGTTTGAATAGATGGTTTTGATGTTAAAACTCCATGAAACTCTTGTATATGCATACTTCAATTTTTGGCATGAAAATGGGTTATGTGAGCATGATTTGAGTAAGGTATGAACTTGGGTCTTCTTGTGTATGTCATGTTGGTGTAGCTACTGCCCTAAGGGCCTTCATATGGTGAAATATTGATAAATTGCTTATGGGTAATGATGGTTTGATTTGTTGATGAGTTGCTCTCATTGTATAGTTCTTATTATGAATTGCTATTTGAGTGGTATGGTCCACCTTATGGGTGGCGGTGCAAATTGATGAACTTGATGTTACTTAGTATGGTTTGAGTATGTGACCTTGAAGGTCTAATATGTGAAATGAAGATATATTGGAAATGGGTCTTATGTTGTGTTTGATGTAGCTTGAATTGCATGTTTGACCTAGTTTATGTCTAAATGAAGTATATGATCATGAGAAGTATGTAGAGTGTGTAGCTTGATGAATCAAGGTTAAAGTATGAGTAGAACTTGATGAAAAATGAAATGATGCTTATATGCAAGGTGTGCACATGTACACACACACTCTTCTAAGATTTGTATTATGTCAAGTTGATCAAAAAGGGGAAATCTTGAGGTGGACACACTTCGTGAGTTGAGATGTGGTGTCTAGTGACAACCTCTCCATTTCCTAGTGAGCTTTATAAGATAGACTATTATGTTGAGAAATCCGTGTGGAGTTATGCCTAGCACCGAGAGGATATGAAGGGGAGGTGGATTGCACTTCGTTAGTTGAGATGTTGCAATCCAAAGTACCTCTTGAGATGAGTACTCCTCGTTAGTAGAGAGTGAGTTACTTAGTAGCAATCTCCTTATCCCTTAACTATGTGCCCGCATAGGTGTAGCTATTGGAAAAGCCATGTAAATGCTAAGAAGCATGACCTTACTCTAGGCAAGTAAGGATCCCTCATCCGATAGGGGTTAATATCGGGATTCCATGTCTAGCTCTCATAGTCTTTGTCGGTTAAGCTAACTCCCACAAAAGAATTGATTTGAAACTAATTATCTCGTGTATTGTTGAAATTGTGTATGTATGTCGTGAAGTGCTCAATCCACATTAGTTACCAAGTAGGAGCATTGAGTGGGAGTAGTAGTATGGGATGCTATTCTCACATTGCACTCGGTGTGACCTATACCTACTATGGGAGAAGAATACCTTCATGAAATCCGTGTGAATGAGTACTATAGTGTAGTGTTATGGAGGATTATTGTGGAGTACTTGAGTAAATTGAATCCATTAGGAGTACTAAGTGGGAGTGGGAGTATGGGATGCTACTCTCACATTGCACTTGGTATGACCTATATTTCCATGAGTGTTTTGCATATGTTAGCCAAGGGCGTGGATTTGATTTCTAACGAAGTAAGCCTAAGATTAGGTAGTTTTAAGGGTCGCTTTGGTGTGCTTTGAAGGGAGGTGTAATGAGAGTCCCTTCTTGGCTCACCTTAGGGAGTCTTAGAATAACCTTGGGTTAGGGCAACTTCAAAGAAAAAGGGTTCATATGACTTGGACCGTGCCTTTCACTGTAAGGTCTTCATGGTAAGAATTCAAAATGTTCACTATGATGCTTTATTCAATTTTATTGCAAGTTTAGCAAAGTTAATTGAAATGTTCCTTTTGTTTACTTTAAGTTTGGTAAGATAGCCATAAAGTGTTAAATTGTTGATTCTTATGTGGGTTTGCTTCTAGATTCATGAAGGTTATATTTGAATTGCATAAAAAGCTATCTTTACTAAAATGTCCCTTTTTACATGTTTTTGCATATGCCATACTTAGTACATTGTTGTACTAACCCCATACTTTTTATACCTTATGAGTATAGGTTGGAACCCTTTGGAGGATCGAAGTTGAAGCTTGGGAATTCTATCTCTCAAGACTTGGGTATGTCCTCATATATTCGAGGACATAGTTTTTATGTTTCTTAGTTTCCTTATTAAGACTAAAAAAATGTATTTATTCTATTGTAAAGGGCCGTGTCCCTAAGATTCTAAGTTGTGTCTTTAAGTTGGCTTGTGACGATAAGATTTCCTAGTATTTATGAAAAGACTCCTTTATTTATTATTATCGTGAAAAGTTTTAAATTCCGCACTACTTTTCATGTTTTATGTTATGAATGCTAGTTAGAGGGCTTGTACGAGACCCCAAAGGGGTCAAGTACGCCCGGTCACGATTCGAAGGTTTTCCCTAACTTCTAGGGGGTGCTTTCGGGTCGTGACAATCATCTACCAGAAGTCATACCAACGCATACTTGAATCTTTCAAAGGATCTAATGACAGGGGCATGCAACAGAGACAACCTTAGTTTTTGATTGTGAATAGTCTGAACCTTAGGGGTCTCTTAGGAAAGGGACCAAGAGGGAAGAAAACCCATACCTGAAGTCGTTCAAAGGTGTTCTTACGTGTTGCCAAAATCCCCCCTTTAAGCCAACGTCTCACCACCGAAATCGCAAGCACAATCCGTAGATAACTTGGTTTTTGCTTTTTGTTTTGAAGCTTATTTTGGCTTTTTGAGTTTGAGCGTTCAAGTGGAGACCTACACATCCTACCATACAGTGCCTCAAAAAGTGCCATCCCAATACAGAAGTGATAGTTGTTATTATACGAGAACTCTATCAATGGCAGATGGTCGTCCTAACTACCTCTAAAGTCAATCACACATGACCTCAAAATGTCCTCCAATGTCTAAATGGTGCGCTATGCCTGCACATCTATCTGAGGATGGGAGGCAGTACTGAGCTTTACATGCGTGCCTAAGCTCTTCTGGAAGGATTTCCAGAAATGCGAAGTGAAGTGAGCTCCTCTATCTGAAATGATAGACAAAGGAATTCAATGCCACCTCACAATCTCATCAATGTACAGTCTCGCATAATCCTCGGCCCTGTAAGTAGACATCACAGGGATAAATTGGGCAGACTTAGTCATCCTGTCCACAATAACCCATATGGAGTCATGTTGTCTCCTACTCCTCGGAAGACAAACCACGAAGTCTATGTTAATTGCCTCCCACTTCCAAGTCGGAACCTCAATCATTTGAGTGACACCACCAGGTTAAGGTACTCCGCCTTAACCTGCCGAAAATTAGGTCACTTGGTCGCATATGTCACGACCGGAGTCTAGAACCCAGACGATACCGGCGTTGTTGACCTCTCAGAGGTCGCAGACAGGCCTACATACGTCATCGTTACTTCATATAGGTTAATTTTTAGCGGAAAATTTGAACTTTTTTTTTCTTATTTCATGTGAAACATATTATACTTAACATCATAGGCGTTCAAAAATCAACTATCTAATATAGAAATAATCAAATTAAAGAAGCAGTTCATAATTGCATTAAACGTATTCTCGCCAAAACGGCACCAATACAAAGTCTGAAATGAAAGGGGAAGTGAAACACTAGTGGAACATGCTCCACTAACTAAAGCCTACATCTAATCTAGATAATAACAGTAGACATCCTCGAAAACATGAGGGCCTACCAAATACGGATGAAAGCTCCACGTCCGTATAGCTGTAACGTCATACTGTAAGCTCTAACGTCCACCTATGCCTGCACCTAAAAGTAGATATTTGTATGGGATTAGTACACACTTGTACTAAGTATGGGTATATGCAAGCATACACCAAGGACATGCATGAGTAGGAATAGCTCTTTCCTAACAACATGATTTATGGAAAGTCAAGTTAGTGGACTTTCCAAATATGGATTAGGAAAGTCAGTGGACTTGCCAAATTTGGATTAGGAAAGTCATGCCATGAGAGTAACATGCATCATCATACTTATAATTTTCTCAAGCAGCACATAACGTATTGCACATATAATATCACGTAGTTCATAGCATTCTTTCATATGCCATGAGACCTTGGAATCATGGACTTGACATTAGGACTTCCCAAAATGAGGGCTCAACATATGGGACCTCAACTAGGGAGCCTTCTTTAGCAAACACAGAGTCTGCTTCATTCATTCATACGTACTTCTTTTTCGTTCATTCATATACTAGTGCAATCACTAGTCATATCTAGGATGTAGTTTAAGACTCTCATCGGGTTTTCTGTGCAATGACCAAGAATAACCTAGTGTCATTACTTGAGTCTAGCTCACCTTTTGATTATCCTATCCTAACACCTTTGGTATCGTTCATTTCATTATATGCTTTTGTTGAGGCTGGCCTCATTCCTTCTTTGGGAACTTTAACCTTAACCGACATAGATCATATGAGCATCATAAAATCCAGTGTGTAATCCCCACACCAAAAAGAGGTGGAATAACCGGCCAAAGTGAACCAAAACATGCTAGCGTATATAGGGAAACGAACCCTGCTAGATCCCTATATTTGCAGTATAGGTTCAAAGACTAGGAGATATAAGGAGACCCATACCTGGCATGCCGGACAATCTCATCTCATTAGAGTTACGTGAACCTCTGCCCTTCCCGAAGGAAGGTATCACCGCTCATAGCTAGCCTATCGGTGCTCAGTATAAAGTTCCATTACATTCAACTCATACATCATGGAAGTTGGATTCTAGCATGAGGACATCATAGCTCATTAGATGATTTCTCATCTCATCAATAGTATGACGTATGCATTAACTTCAATACTTTCATTAGAGTGTTCTAGAGACTGGTCTCTTCATTTGCTTTACACTCAAATAGGTGAGTACGTTTTGGTAACTTTTACTTAGGCTCATTTGAGATTGCTCTCATCTTTCACATTAGCCTCTTATCATATTGTCACCTCATTCATTAACTTGAACACATTTGCTTTTCATAATTACTCACCCCTTCACGTGAATGTTCATTTCATCATATGCCAATGCACTTGGCCATTTAGTGTGTTTCACACTCTTGCTTAACCCTTCTAGGGTTACATTATTTTATCACATACATCTTAGGCTCACCTACTTTTAAACGTATGCTAGACTTATGAATCAAGCCTTGAGGCTTCATTCATAGTTTGTCTAAGTGATTCATGTTTACCCAAGATTGTGTGGTACAAGACATATGCATCTTGTAGATATGCCAAGATATTGATTTCGATCTTCAGAGGCAGCATTTATTAAATATTTACTTACGTATGACTTATGTGTCAATACAGAATTGGGCAAGGGAACCCGATTTTGAATCCCTTGGATAACACTTAATCTTATTCTAAACTTGATAATTGCATTTTTCAGATTTGGGGGACCCTAGTTCGATCCCCATCAACCCCATATTATTTCCTTTCTTTTTCTCCTCTCCTTTTCGTTTAAGTTAAGGAGGTTGTGGGTTCAATCCCCCAAAATCTCATTATTTTTCTTTTAATTTATCTCTTAACTTTCTCACCTATCCAAGAGGCTGTGGGTTCAATCCCCACTCTCCACATTTATTTTCTCCTTTATTTTTCTCCTAACTCTCTCATCCATTCAAGAGGTTGTGGGTTCAATCCCCACTCACCACATCTATTTTTCCTTGCATTTTTCTCACGATTTTTTTATGAAATTTTCACATAGTGAGGTCATGGGTTCAATCCCCAATGACCTCACATTTTAAAAAAAATTTAAACAAAGTTCAGTGTTTTTAAAATATGGCCGAGACTACAATTTCCAGCAGGCTGGAAATTTAGTCTCTTCCAATCCATTTTTGTCTTAATATTTTATTAATTGTTTTTGTAGCTTTCATGTAATGATGTCTTGGGTTCAATCCTTAGTGATTTCACTTATTTTACATTCATTTTTCATTGCATTTTGTACCACTTTGTTTGGCCGAACCCAACCTACCAAATGCTGGAAATTTGTTCACTATTTTCAACTTCTTTTTATCATCATTCATACGTTAATTCTTAAGGCATTTCGTGGATCATTTGGTGCATATTTAAGTGTAAGATTTTTATGATTATATTCAGCCAAGAATTACCATTACATCCAGCAACATTACACCACATTTACACCTCATGATTTACACTAACATTTGCACATAAAATTCAACCATAAAAATATATAATATTTTCACATACTTTCTGTTGACATAACTTAACATGCTTACAATTCCAAACACATAATCATAAACACATTATCACAAAAATCATACTTCATACTTAAACTACCAGCAAACATACCAACAACATGATCTCTAACCTATTTCACATTGGGATCAAAGGGATACTAGGGACAAGGAGTTCGACAAGAACGGGAACAACCCTAGTTACAATATTGGTTGAATTCATGGTAAATAAAATTCTATTGGAACACTTGAACTTTCTTCCCAAAAACCACCACCAATTCACGTCCACCAACAAATCTCACACCTTACCCGACTAGAAATTTCGTTAACTTTTCGTTTCTTAGATTAGCTTGTTCGTTTGTAGTTTTGTAAGTTCTTCAAGTGTGAAGAACTTTTGTTTTGTTTTATGTTTTGTAGAGTAGAGAGAAAACGTGAAGTTGAGAGAGAGGCAGACGTGAGAGATAGATAGATACGCGTGAAAGAGAGAAGTGTGAGGTAGTGTCCCCTTAGAACTAGGACTTGTTGGCAAGACTTAGTCAAATTAATTAATGATTAATAATTAATAAATAAAATCTGATTGTTCCTTTTTTAAAAATCAGCCATTAATTATTAATTTATTAAATTAATCTACCAATTTAAATAAAACAAATTAAATCATTGCTCCCACCCAGGTTCGAACCCTGGTGGAGCAAGATTTTGCTAAAAGGGCAATTTCGACCCTCTCTACCCAAAATGCCCCTCCACCTTATTAATTAAATAAATAATTACATATTTAAGGTAATTACGATACTACCCTTAGCCTGGAAAAACACCATTTTACCCCTAGACCCTCCAAACTTAAGATTTCCCCTTTTAAAGTCCGGTAAAGACTCATCCGAGTAAATCTTCGTATTCGGGAGCCCTACATGGCTGGACACAACCTTTCCTAGCTCAACTAACTCCCCAAGTTAGTTGGCTTGGCTGTCGTAAGGGTTTAGAGGTATGGTTCTATGTGCATCAATTAGTGTGAACCCGGTCTAATTGTAGGCATTCTAGACACATTAAGCATTACTTAGCATATCCATTTTTAGGGTTTTTACATTATCCCCCCCCCCCCTTAGGAACATTCTTCCCCGAATGACACTACTAACTATCTTGCACAATGCTAGTCATAACATAACATAATCACTATGCACAGTCAAGCAATAGCAACAAGGAATGGAGAGATAAGGAAACTTCGACTTAAGAGTAGGGAATCTAACCTCAAGGACTTAAAATATGGGGATAGTGGGATGTCATATCGGCCTCGGCCTCCCATGTAGCACCCTCAACAACATGGTTCCTCCGCAATACCTTCATTGTGGCAATCTCCTTGTTTCTCTGCCGCTTGACCTGTATGTCTAAGATCTCAACAGGTACCTCCTCATAGGACAAGTCTACATCAACCCCCAAACCTTCCACAGGTAGAATCGATGTTGGATCACCTAGGCACTTCTTTAAAATGGATACATGAAAGACTGGATGGACAAAAGCAAGCTCTACAGGAAATGCCAACTCATAGGCCACCTCACCCACACGCTGTAGAATCTCATATGGACCAACATACCTCGGACTCAACTTCCCCTTCCTGCCAAACCTCATCACCCCCTTCATAGGTGATATCTTCAAATAGACCTGGTCACTAACATCAAACTCTAAGGGCCGTTTCCTGTTATCTGCATATGACTTCTCCCGACTGTAAGAAGTAGCCAACCTATCCCTAATCACCCTGACCTTCTCTAAGGCCTCATGAATGATCTCTGGACCCAAAATGGATGACTCTCCAACCTCGAACCACCCAACTGGAGACCTACACCTCCTACCATATAGTGCCTCAAACGGTGCCATCCCAATGCTTGAGTGGTAGCTGTTATTATATGATAACTCTATCAAAGGCAGATGGTCGTCCCAACTACCCCGGAAGTCAATCACACACGCCCTCAACATGTCCTCCAATGTCTGAATGGTGCACTCTGCCTGCCTATCAGTCTGAGGATGAAAGGCAGTACTAAGCTTTACCTGCGTGCCTAAGCTCTTCTGGAAGGATCTACAGAAATGTGAAGTGAACTTAGCTCCTCTATCTAAAATGATAGACAAAAGGAATCCCATGCCATCTCACAATCTCATCAATGTAGTGTCTCGCATAATCCTCGGCTTTGTAAGTATGCTTCACAGGGATAAAGTGGGCAGACTTAGTCCTCCTGTCCACAATAACTCATATGGAGTCATGCTATCTCCTAGTCTTCGAAAGACCAATCATGAAGTCCATATTAATAGCCTCCCACTTCCAAGTCGGAGCCTCAATAATCTGAGTAAGTCCGCCAGGCTTAAGATGTTCTGCCTTAACCTGCTGAGAATTAGGACACTTGGCCACATATTCTGCAATGTCCTTCTTCATGCCATCCCACCAATAGATCTGCTTAAGATCATGATACTTCTTGGTGGATCCTGGATGTATGGAATATCTGGAAATATGGGCCTCTGCAACAATCCTGGTGCACAAATCATCCATATCTGGTACACACAGCCTGTCCTGGTACCTAAGTACGCCGTCACCTCCCAAAACAAAAGACTCATTCATCTTTATCAACACTGAGTCCTTCAGCTCCATCAAAACAGGATCGAAATGCTGACCCTGCTTGACTTCAACTACCAAAAATGATTCAGAACTAGGATGAACTGAAACACCCCCACTAGTAGAGTCAACCAACCGCGCACCCAGTCTGGCCAGTTTATGTACATATTTCACCAACTTCTTCTTCTCATCCTCAACGTGGGCTGTACTTCCTATGCTCATCCTGCTCAAAGCATCATCTACAATATTAGCCTTACCTGGATGGTAGTGGACATTCATATCATAGTCTTTCAACAGCTCCAACCTTCTCCACTGAAGTAGATTCAACTCCCTTTGCATGAACACGTACTGGAGACTATTGTGGTATGTGAACACATCCACATGCACTCCATACAAGTAGTGCCTCCACAGCTTCAGTGCAAACACCACAGCTGCCAACTCCAGGTCATGAGTGGGATAATTCTTTTCATGAACCTTGAGTTGTATGGACGCATAAGCTATCACCTTACCATCCTGCATAAGAACTCAACCCAAACCAACCCTAGATGCATCACAATAAACAGTGTAATTCTCACCATATTTAGGTAAAGTAAGCACCGAGGCTGAAGTGAGTCTGTCTTTGAGCTCCTGCAAACTCTTTTCACAAGTCTTCGCCTATTCAAACTTAACTTTCTTCTTGGTCAAGGCTGTGAGTGGAGCAGCAATGGAAGAAAAACCCTCTACGAACATTCGATAATAACCATCCAATCCCAAGATACTACGGATATCTGTGGGAGTAAGAGGTTTTGGCCAGTTCTTAACAGCCTCAATCTTCTTGGTATCTACATCCACACCTTTATCGGACACAACATGACCCAGGAAGGTCACTGATCTGAGACAGAATTAAAACTTACTGAATTTGGCATACATGTGATGTTGTCTAAGTACCTGCAAGGTTAGTCTCAAATGCTGTTCATGTTGTTCCTTGGTCTTAGAGTAGATGAGAATGTCATCAATGAATAGTATGACGAAAGAGTCAAGGTATTCACGGAAAACTCTGTGCATGAGATCCATAAATGCAACAGGTACATTCGTGAGACCAAATGACATAACTAGGAACTCATAGTGACCATAACAGGTACGAAAGGTTGTCTTTGGGATATCTCCATCCCTAACCCTAAGCTGATGGTACCCTGAACGAAGATCAATCTTCGAGAAGAAACTAGACCCCTGGAGTTGGTCAAACAAGTCATCTATTCTGGGAAGTGGATACTTATTCTTGATAGTGACTTTGTTGAGCTGCCGATAATCAAAGCACATTCTAAGGGTTCCATCTTTCTTTTTCACAATTAACACTGGAGCGTCCCAAGGGGATATGCTCGACCGAATGAATCCCTTATCAGTGAGATCTTTTAACTGTAGCTTCAACACTTTGAGTTCAGCTAGAGCCATTCTGTAAGGAGGAATTGAAATTGGTTTAGTATCGGGTTCTAAGTCGATCCTTATCAGTGAGGTCTTTTAACTGTAGCTTCAACATTTTGAGTTCAGCTAGAGCCATTCTGTAAGGAGGAATTGAAATTGGTTTAGTATCGGGTTCTAAGTCGATACCAAATTCAATCTCTCAGGGGAAGGAACTCCAGGCAAATCATCAAAAAATACATCTTGGAACTCATTCACTACAGGCACTAAGTCTATGGAAGGAATGTCATGATCTAAATCATTAACACTCACAAGATAACACAATAACCCCTTGGACATCATTTTATTGACTTAAGGTTCGAAATCAAGGGATTAGGACGACTCGAGTTTTACACCTCCCAGACCATCTCTTCTTCATTAGGGAAATGAAATCTCACAACCCTACTACGACAATCTATACAAGCATAACAACTATGAAGCCAGTCCATGCAAAGAATAACATCAAAATCATGCATTGGTAACTCAACCAAGTCTGCACACATAGTCTTACCACATACAACTATTGGGCAATCCTTGTATACTCTATCAGTTCTTACATTTTCTCCTAAAGGTGTACTAAACACTATAGGATCATGTAGAACTTCAAGCAATATCTCAAAAGTGAGAGCAAGCAAAGGAGTTACAAAGGAAAGCGTAGACCCTGGATCAAGTAAAGAATAAACAAAAGTTGAGAATACTTGCAGCATACTTGTGACCACATCAATGGACTTCTCCTGCTCCTCCCTGCCCTTTAGGGCGTAGAACCTGTTCCACTTAGGAGGCTCGGCTGCTGCTGTACCCTGTGGATTAGGCCTAGGCTGAGCATTACCTACAGCCTAACCCCTGTTCTGTGGGCAGTTCTTAACCATGTGCCCGCTATTACCGCAACCGAAGCAGACATTAGTGCCATGTCTGCACTCTCCACTGTGAGCACGGCCACACTTAGCGCAGTCCTTTCTGGGATGCTGCACATCATCTCCATTGCCCTTCTTGGGCTCGGGTCTGCCTCCTCTAGGTGCTGCACTCCTCTGAAAGTTAGAGTTCCCTGAACTCTGTTGCCCCTTTTTGAACCTGGGCTGCTCACCGACGCTGAAGTTGTTCCTGTTTCCTCCATTGATAGGACCTGCCTGATCAGAAGGCTTAGGCCTCCTAGCATAATGGACGCCCCTCTTCTTCCGGCTGTCCTCTACCTGCTGGACATGCACCATCAGCCTTGAGAGGTCCATGTTATCGTGGAGCATCGCAGCCCAACACTCCTCTTCCATATCTCATGTGATTCCTTTGACAAACCTACTCATCTCATCCCTGCTGTTAGATACAAGAGAAGTAGCATACCTGGACAGTTTAACAAACTTCAGGGAATACTCCCTGACTGTCATAGATCCTTGCTTAAGATTGATAAATTCCTCAACCTTGGCCTGCCTTATCTCCCTGGGAAGAATCTCTCCATGAAGGCTGTCTTAAACAGCTCCCAAGTGACAAGAACCCCGCCCAAAAAGCTCGGCTATCCTGCCACATCTTGCACCAAGTCTGTGCAACATCCTTGAGCTGATAGGTAGCGAGCTCAGCCTTCTCAGTATCTGTGGACCCCATGCCCACAAAAAACTTGTGTACCTCATCCATGAACTCCTAGGGATCCTCTGAAGTCTTGGACCCTGTGAAAATAGGAGGATTCATCCTCGTGAAGTCTTGTAGCCTGTCAGCCATGCTACGTACCGGTGGGTTCTCCCTCTAAACATTCTGCCGGTTGACCTGGGCAGTCATGGCCTAGGCCTGCGTAGTGATGGCATGTGCCATCTGGGCCAGAGATGTCCACACCTCCGCATCAGTAAACTCAGTTGGGTTAACCGGCATAGCCACTCATTCAGCTGGAGCCTCGGGTGGAACCTGATTATCCATAGCAGCTGCTCCTCCTCTCCTCTTACCAGCATTCCTTCTAGTGTTCATTTTTTGTAAGCAATAAGAATTGATTTTAGACACGCTAATAACACTAAGAGATCAGACATTTGAAAAGTCATGATAAGATCAGAAGAAGGGAATTTTCCTACGCATCATGCATTCTCTAATTCAGGATAGTGGTGCACTTCACTACCATGACTTAGAAACTACTCAATGTGGTTGATGTGAACTTATTATCCTCAGAATTTAACCTAGTGCTCTGATACCAACTTTGTCACGACCGTACTCTAGCACCAGACGAGACCGACGTCGTTGACATCTCAAAGGTCGCAGACAAGCCTACATACATCATCGTTGCTTCATCTAGGTTAATTTTTAGCGGAAAATTTGAACTCTTTGTTTAATTATTTCATGTGAAACATGTTATACTAAACATCATAGGCGTTCACAAATCAATTATCTAATATACAAATAATCAAATGAAAGAAGCAGTTCATAATTGCATTAAACGTATTCTTAGCAAAATGGCACCAATACAAACTCTGAAATGAAAAGGGAAATGAAACACTAGTGGAACATGCTCCACTAGCTAAAGCCTACATCTAAGTAGATAATAATAGTAGACATCCTCAAAAGCATGAGGGCCTACCAAATCCGGATGAAAGCTCCACGTCCGGATAGTTCCAACATCATACTGTAAGCTCTAACGTCCACCTGTGCCTGCACCTAAAAGTAGATATTTGTATGGGATTAGTACACACTTGTACTAAGTATGGGTATATGCAAGCACAAACCAAGGACATGCATGAGTAAGAATAGCTCTTTCCTAACAACATGATTTATGGAAAGTCAAGTGAGTGGACTTGCCAAATTTGGATAAGGAAAGTCAGTGGACTTGCCAAATTTGGATTAGAAAAGTCAGTGGACTTGCCAAATTTGGATTAGGAAAGTTATGCCATGAGAGTAACATGCATCATCATACTTATCATTTTGCAAGCAACACATAACGTATTGCACATATCATATCACGTAGTTCACATCATTCTTTGATATGCCATGAGACCTTGGAATCATGGACTTGACATTAGGACTTCTCAAAATGAGGGCTAAACATATGGAACCTCAACTAGGGAACCTTCTTTAGCAAACACAGACTCTTCTTATTCATTCATACGTACTTCGTTTTCATTCATTCATATACTAGTGCAATCACTTGTCATACCTAGGATGTATTTTGAGACTCTCATCGGGTTTGCTGTTCAATGACAAGGAATAACCTAGTGCCATTACTTTAGTGTAAATCACCTCTTTATTATCCTATCCTAACACCTTTGGTATCGTTCATATCATTATATGCTTTCGTTGAGGCTGGCCTCATTCTTTCTTTGGGAACTTTAACCTTAACCGACATAGATCATGTGAGTATCATGAAGTCCAGTGTGTAATCCCCACACCGAAAAGAGATGGAATCACCAGCCAAGGTGAACCAAAACATGTTAGCGTATATAGTGAAACGAACCCTGCTAGATCCCTATATTGGCAGTATAGGTTCAAAGACTAGGAGATATAAGGATACACATACCCGGCATGCCGGATAGTCTCATCTCATGAGAGTTACATGAACCTCCGCCCTTCCCGAAGGAAGGCATCACCGCTCATATCTAGCCTATCGGTGCTCAGTATAAATTTCCATTACATTCAACTCATAGATCATGGAAGCTGGCTTCTAGAATGAGGAAATCATAGCTCATTAGATGATTTGTCATCTCATCATTAGTATTAAGTATGCATTAACTTCAATACTTCCATTAGAGTGTTCATAGAGACTGATCTTTTCATTTGCTTTACACTCGCATAGATGAGTACGTTTTGGTAACATTTACTTAGGCTCATTTGAGATTGCTCTAATCTTTCACATTAGCCTCTTATCATATTGTAACCTCATTCATTAACTTTAACTCATTTGCTTTTCATAATTACTCACCCCTTCACATGAATATTCATTTCATCATATGCCAATGCACTTGGCCATTTAGTGTTTTTCACACTCTTGCTTAACCCTTCTAGGATTACATTATTTTATCACATACATCTTAGGCTCACCTACTTTTAAACGTATGCTAGACTTATGAATCAAGCCATGAGGCTTCATTCATAGTTTGTCTAATTAATTCATGTTTACCCACGATTATGTGGTACAAGACTTATGCATCTTGTAGATATACCAAGACATTGATTTCGATCCTCAGAGGCAGCATTCATTAAATATTTACTTACGTATGACTTATGTGTCAATACGGAATTGTGCAAGGGAACCCGATTTTGAATCCCTTGGATAACACTTAATCTTATTTTAAACTTGATAATTACATTTTTCAGATTTGGGGGACCCTAGTTCGATCCCCATCAAACCCATAATATTTTCTTTCTTTTTCTCCTCTCCTTTTTCGTTTAAGTCAAGGAGGTTGTGGGTTCAATCCCCCACGAGCTCATTATTTTCTTTTAATTTATCTCTTAACTTTCTCACCTATCTAGAGGTTGTGGGTTCAATCCCAACTCTCCAAATTTATTTTCTCCTTTATTTTTCTCCTAACTCTCTCATCCATTCAAGAGTTTGTGGGTTCAATCCCAACTCACCACATCTATTTTTCCTTGCATTTTTCTCACGATTTTTTATGAAATTTTCATTTAGTGAGGTCATGGTTTCAATCCCCAATGACCTCACATTATAAAAAAAATTTTAACAAATTTCAGTTTTTTAAAAATATGTCCGAGACTACAATTTCCAGCAGGCTGGAAATTTAGTCTCTTCCAATCCACTTTTGTCTTAATCTTTTATTAATTTGTTTTGTAGCTTTCATGTAATGATGTCTTGGGTTCAATCCTTAGTGATTTCACTTATTTTACATTCATTTTTCATTGCATTTTGTACCACTTTGTTTGGCCGAACCCAACCTACCAAATGCTGGAAATTTGTTCACTATTTTCAACTTCTTTTTATCATCATTCATACGTTAATTCTTAAGGCATTTCGTGGATCATTTGGTGCATATTTAAGTGTAAGATTTTTATGATTATATTCAGCCAAGAATTACCATTACATCCAGCAACATTACACCACTTTTACACCTCATGATTTACACTAACATTTGCACATAAAATTCAACCATAAAAATATATCATATTTTTACATACTTTCTGTTGACATAACTTAACATGCTTACAATTCGAAACACATAATCATAAACACATTATCACGAAAATCACACTTCATACTTAAACTACCAGCAAACATACCAACAACATGATCTCTAACCTATATCACATTGAGATCAAAGGGATACTAGGGACAAGGAGTTCGACAAGAACGGGAACAACCGTAGTTACAAGATTCGTTGAATTCATGGGAAAGAAAATTCTTTTGGAGAAAGGAGTCCAGGAGAGAAACCCATACCTGATTTTAACGTTGTTCAACACTTGAACTTGCTGCCCAAAAACCCACCACCAATTCACGTCCACAAACAAATCTCACACCTTACCCGACTAGAAATTTCGTTAACTTTTTGTCTCTTAGATTAGCTTGTTCGTTTGTATTTTTGTAAGTTCTTCAAGTGTGAAGAACTTTTATTTTGTTTTCTGTTTTGTAAAGTGGAGTGAAAACGTGAAGTTGAGAGAGAGGCAGACGTGAGAGAAAGATAGATAGGCGTGAAAGAGAGAAGTGTGAGGTAGTGTCCCCTTAGAACTACGACTTGTTGGCAAGACTTAGTCAAATTAATTAATAATTAATAATTAATAAATAAAATCTGCTTTTCCCTTTTTTTTTTCAATCAGCCATTAATTATTAATTTATTAAATTAATCTACCAATTTAAATAAAACAAATTAAATCATTGCTCCCACCCAGGTTCGAACCTAGGTGGAGCAAGATTTTGCTAAAAGGGCAATTTCGGCCCTCTCTACCGAAAATGCCCCTCCACCTTATTAATTAAATAAGTAATTGCATATTTAGGGTAATTACGATAATAAACTTAGCCTGGAAAAAGACCATTTTACCCCTAGACCCTCCAAACTTAAGATTTCCCGTTTTTAAGTCCAGTAAAGACTTATTCGAGTAAATCTTCATATTCGAGAGCCCTACATGGCTGGACCCAACATTTCCTAGCACAAATAACTCCCCGAGTTAGTTGGCTTGGCTGTCGCAAGGGTTCAGTGGTCTGGTTCTACGCGCATCAATCCGTGTGAACTCGATCTAATCGTAGGCATTCTAGACACATTAAGCATTACTTAGCATAAACATTTTTAGGGTTGTTACAACATACTCAGCAATGTCCTTCTTCATGACATCCCACCAATAGATATGCTTGAGGTCATGATACATCTTGTTGCAACCTGGATATATCGAATACCTAGAACCATGGGCCTCTGCAACAATCTTGGTTCGCAAATCATCCACATCTGGTACACACAGCCTATCCTGGTACCTAAGTATGCCGTCACCTCCCAAAGCAAAGGACTCACTCATCTTTAGCAGCACTGAGTCCTTCAACTCCATAAGAACATAACCCAAACCAACCCTAGATGCATCACAATAAACAATATAATTCTCACCACATTTAGGTAACGTAAGCACTGGGCTGAAGTGAGTCTGTCCTTGAGCTCCTGGAAATTCTTCTCACAAGTCTCCGCCCATTCAAACTTGGATTTCTTCTTAGTCAAAGTTGTCAGTGGAGCAGCAATAGAAGGAAAACCTTCCACGAACTTGCACTAGTAACCAGCCAATCCCAGAAAGCTACGAATATTGGTGGGAGTAAGAGGTCTTGGCCAGTTCTTAACAGCCTCAGTCTTCCTAGGGTCCACCTCCACACCCTGATCGAACACAACATGACCCAAGAAGGTCACTGATCTAAGCCAGAATTCACACTTTCTGAATTTGGCATATAGCTGATGTTGTCTAAGTACCTGCAAGATTAGTTTCAAATGATGTTCATGCTCTTCCTTGGTCTTACAGTAGATGAGGATGTCATCAATGAATACTATGACGAAAGAATAAAGGTATTCACAGAAGACTAATTTCATGAGGTCCATAAATGCAATTGGTGCATTAGTGAGACTAAATAACATGACTAAGAACTCATAATGACCATAACGGGTACGAAAGGCTGTCTTTGGGATATCTTCATCCCTAACCCTAAGTTGATGATACCCGGAACGAAGATCAATCTTTGAGAAGAAACTAGACCCTTGGAGCTAATCGAATAAGTCATCTATTCTGGTAAGTGGATACCTGTTCTTTATAGTGACTTTGTTAAGCTGCCGATAATCGATACACATCCTAAGGGTTCCATCCTTCTTTTTCACAAACAGCACTGGAGCGCCCCAAGGGGATATGCTCGGCTGGATGAAGCCCTTATCTGTGAGATCTTTTAACTACAGCTTCAACTCTTTGAGTTCAACTAGAGCCATTCTGTAGGAAGGAATTTGAAATTGGTTTGGTATCGAGATCTAGGTCAATACCAAAATCAATCTCTCGAGGGGGAGGTACTCCAGGTAAATCATCGGGAAAAACATCTTGGAACTCATTCTCAACAGGCACAGAGTCTATGGAGGGAATGTCATGATCTAGATCATTGACACTCACAAGATGACATAACAATCCCTTAGACATCATTTTTTTGGCTTTTTAGGTTCAAAAACAAGGGACTTGAACCACTCGAATTGTACCCCTCCCTGACCAGCTATAATTCATTAGGGAAATGGAATCTTACAACCCTACTACGACAATCCATAAAGGCATAACATTTATGGAGCAAGTCCATACCAAGTATAACATCGAAGTCCTTCATGGGTAACTCAACAAGGTCTGCACACATAGTCTTACCACATACTACTATTGGGCAATCTTTATGAACCCTATCAGCTCTCACATTTTCTCCCAAGGGAGTACTAACTACAATAGGATAATGCAAAACCCTAGGTAGTGTTTCAAAAGTAAGAGCAAGCAAGGGAGTCACAAAAGAAAGCCTAGACCCTGGATCAAGTAAAGCATAAACAGAGGTTGAGAAAACTTGCAGCATACCTGTGAACACATCAGCAGACTTCTCCTGCTCCTCCCTTCCCTTCAAGGCGTAGAATCTGTTCCTCTTAGGAGGCTTGGATCCAGTAGCATTCTGGCGATTAGGACTAGGCTGAGAATTACCTCCAGCCTGACCCCTATTCTGTGGACGGTCCCTGACCATGTGTCTGCTCTTTCCGCAATCGAAGCAGGCAGTTGTGCCTAGTCTGCACTCTCCACTGTGAATACGGCCACACTTCCCACATTCTATTTTGGGACGCTGCACATCACCTCCATTTTCCTTCTTTGGCTCAGGTCTTCCTTCTCTAGGTGTTGCACTCCTCTGAAAGTTAGAGTTCCTTGAACTGTGATACCCCTTCTTAAATCTGGGCTGATCACGAACTCCAAAAGTGCTCCTGCCACCACGTCTACCGAAACCTGTCTGGTCAGAAGGGTTAGGCCTCCTGATCTCAAGGATTCTCCTCTTCCTCCTATTTTCCTCAACCTGCTAGACATGCACCATCAGTCTGGACAAGTCCATGCTATCATGAAGCATCGCAGCCCGACACTCCTCCTCCAATTCCTCTCAGATCCCTATAAGGAAGTTGCTCATCTCATCCCTGTTGTTCGACACAAGAGAAGTGGCATACCTTGACAATTGAACGAAATACTCCGTGACAGTCATCGAGCCCTGCTTAAGGTTGATGAACTCCTCACACTTAGCCTCTCTCATCTCTCTGTGGAAGAACCTCTCCAAAAAAGCTGTCTTAAATAGCTCCTATGTTATGGACCCTTGCCCAATGCCCTACTATCCTACCACCTCTTCCACCAAGACTGTGCAACATCCTTCAACTCGTACGAGGCTAGCTCAGCTTTCTCAATATCTGTGGCCCTCATCGCCACTAGAATCTTCTAGACCTCCTCTACGAACTCCTAAAGTTCCTCTGTAGTCTTAGATCTTGTAAAGATTGGATGATTCATCCTCGTAAAATCTTGCAACATGTTCACCATGTTGTGTGCTGGTGGGTTCTCCCGTTAAACCTCTGTCTTATGGCCTGTGCCGTAATAGCCTGAGCCTGCACAATGATGGCTTGAGCCATCTGTGCCAAAGATGTCCGCACCTCGGCATCAGTCAACCCAGCTGGGTTAACTAGCATGGCCACTCCTGTAGCTGGAGCCTAGGGTGGAACTTGGTTGTCCCTAGCAGCTTCTCGTATTCTTCCACGACCAGCGTTCCCCCTTGTGTTCGTTTTCTGAAAAAATAGAATTGATGTTTGATACTCTCATTACACCAAAAAATAAGACATTAAGGAAAGCACGATAAGATTAGAAGAAGGGAAATTTTCCTACGCATCATGCAGTCTCTTATTCATGATAGTGGTGCACTTCACTACCATAACTTAAAAACTACTCGATGTGGTTGATGTGAACTTATTATCCTTGGAATTTAACCTAATTCTCTGATACAAACTTTGTCACGACTGGAATCTAGACCCCAGATGAGACCGGCGTCGTTGACCTCTCAGAGGTCGCAGACAAGCCTACATACGTCGTCGTTACTTCATCTAGGTTAATTTTGATGGAAAATTTGAACTTTTGTTTACTTAAACTTTATATTGGAAAACATTGATCTCGTATAATACAATCTATGTAAACTCATAAGCGTTCACAACAACCATCTAAATAAAGATAATCAAACGAAGGATATATTCATAAGTATAGAGTTGCCAAAATGGGATTAGGAAAGTCATGCCATGAGAGTAACATTCATCATCATACGTAATTATACACAGCACATAACATATTGCATACAACACATAACATATTGCATATAGCACATATCATATTTCATTTCATTCGTTCATATGTTAACATTAGGACTTCCCAAAATAAGGGCTCAACATATGGGACCTCAACTAGGGAGCCTTCTTTAGCAAACACAGAGTCTGCTTCATTCATTCATACGCTATTCATTTCATTTCATTCATAGGCTCTCATTGGGTTCACTGTGCAATAACTAAGAATGACCTTGTGTCATTACATAAGTCTAGTTCACCTCTTGATTATCCAACCCAAGCATCTTTGGTATTGTTCATTTCGTTGTGGGCATTACATGAGGCTGATCTCATTCTTTCTTTGGGAACTTTAACTTTAACCGACATAATTCATGTGAGCTCCATGAAATCCTGTGTCTACCCTACACCGAAAAGAGGTGGAATTATCGGCCAAAGTGAAACCGAAAATATGCTAGAGTATATAGGGTATTGAACCCTGCTAGATCCCTATGTTGGCTGCATAGGTTCAAAGACTAGGAGATATAACGAGACCCATACCCGTCTGGACGGACAGTCCCATCTCATGATAATTACAGGAACCTCTGCCTTCCCTAAAGAAGGAATCGCCACTCATAGCTAGCCTATCGGTGCTCAGTATAAAGTTCCATTACATTCATCTCATACATCATAGAAGCTGGCTTCTAGCATGAGGACATCATTGCTCATTAGATGATTTCTCATCTCATCATTAGTATTAAGTATGCATTAACTTTAATACTTTCATTAAAGTGTTCATAGATACTGGTCTCTTCATTAACTTTACACTCTCATGGGTGAGTACGTTTTGGTAACATTTACTTAGGCTCATTTGAGATTGCTCTCATATTTCACATTAGACTCTTATCATGTTTTCACCACATTCATTTGTCTTAGCACACTTGCCCTTCATAATTACTCACCCCTTTTTATGTGAATATTCATTTCATCATATGTCAATGCACTTGGCCTTTTAGTGTGTTTCACACTCTTACTTAACCCTTCTGGGTTCTCGTCATTCATCACATAACATCTTAGGTTCACTTACTTTATAAACGTATGCTGTACTTATGAGTCCACACACACAATCCATGAGGCTTCATTCATAGTTCATTTAAGTGATTCATATTGCCCAAGATTATGTGGTACAAGACTTATGGATCTTGTAAGTATGCCAAGGTCTCAATTTGATTCCTATAGGCAGCATTCATTAAATATTTAATCACGTAAGACTTATGTGTCAATACGGGATTGGGAAAGGGAGCTCTATTTAAAATCCCTTGTATAACACTTAGTTAATTTTCTTTATGATTTTCGTTGTCATAAACTTCTTGGCTAGGGAACCCGAGATCAATTCCCCATACCTACAGTTTCTTTCTTTTTCTTTTTTTCTTGATGTTTACCTTAAACATTTCGGCCTGTGGTACCCACGATCGAATCCCCACGCCCATATTCTTTTCTTTTTCCTTTATTTACTTGATTCATTCATTTATATTAAGAGGGTGTGGGATCGAACCCCCACAGCCTCACCTTATTTTAATTCCATTTTCTCCTTACCTTCTCATTCCTCCAAGAGGTTGTGGGTTCGAATCCCAGATACCTCATTTTTATTATTTTTTTTATTTTATTATTCTCCTATCTCTTTCATCCGTCCAAAAGGTTGTGGATTCAAACCCCACACGCCTCACTTCATTTTCTTTCATTTCCCTCCTAACTTTTCAATTGAGCTTTACCCCATTTCGAATCCCCCTTACCACATTTTATTATTTAATTTTTTTATAACATGTAAATGGTGAGGTCTTGGGTTCAATACCCACTGAACTCATGCATTTTAAAAATATTTTTAAACATGACATTTTTAACAGTAAGCTGCCGAAAACAAATTTCCAGAATGTTCGAAATTTGTTCACCCTATTTGCAGTCCATTTTCTCAATTCTTAATTGTTAGATTTGGGAAAAATTTTCATATAGAATCAAGTTCATCTTTAGGTCAGTTTTCATGGTTCCTTTCGGGAATTTAATCACCTTTTTGCAGTCCATTTTCTCACCCTCTTTCACGTTAAACATTAAGACATTCTGAGTAGTTTTTAGGGAGATCTTTAGGTGCATTTTCAAGGTTACTTTCAATCAAGAATTATCATTTAATTCAGCAGCTTTGAACTTATATGAACATCACGTTTTTAACATATTCATACACATAAAATACAACAAATTAACATGAAAAATTTCATGCTTCTAGTCGAGACCAAATCATAGTACACACTTGCACCCACAAGTTAACATATCACACATTTTCGGAAACACTTCTTTCATTTCTACATAATTCTGAATACACATTCCAACACGTAATCACATCCAGCCCTAAAATCATCTACCAGAAGTCATACAACACATACTTTAATCTTCTAAAGGATCTAATGGCACGGGCATGCAACGGGGACAACCTTAGTTTTTTATTGTGAATGGTCTGAACCTTAGGGGTCTGTTGGGAAAGGGACCAAGAGGGAAGTAGACCCATACCTAAAGTCGTTCGAAGGTGTTCTTACGTGCTGCCAAAATCCCACCACTAAGCCAACGTCTCACCACCGAAATCACAAGCACAATCCGTAGAGAACTTGGTTTTTGCTTTTCGTTTTGAAACTTATTTTGGCTTTTTGAGTTTGAGCGTTGAAGTTCTTGATGAAATTTATATATTTTATTTGCTCTGTTCTTTTGTTTTACAGAAATTTGAGCGTCTAAATAAGGTGAGAGTAGAGAGAGACGTGAGAATGAGTTAGCTTAGGATTAGTAGAATAGATGGAGACTTTGAACTTATATGAACATCACGTTTTTAACATATTCATACACATAAAATACAACAGTTTAACATGCCAAATTTCATGCTTCTAGCCAAGACCAAATCACAGTACACACTTGCACGCACAAGTTAACATAATACACATTTTCGGAAACACTTCTTTCATTTCTACATAATTCCGAATACACATTCAAACACGTAATCACATCCAACCCTAAAATCATCTATCAGATGTCATACCAACGCATACTTTAATCTTTTAAAGGATCTAATAATAGGGGCATGCAACGTGGACAACCTTAGTTTTTGATTGTGAATAGTCTGAACCTTAGGGGTCTGTTGGGAAAGGGAACAAGAGGGAAGAAAACCCATACCTGAAGTTGTTCAAAGAGGTGATGCCAAAATCCCCAAGCCAACGTCTCACCACCGAAATCACAAGCACAATCCGTAGAGAACTTGGTTTTTGCTTTTCGTTTTGAAGATTATTTTGGCATTTTGAGTTTGAGCGTTGAAGTTGTTGATGAAATTTATATATTTTTACGTGTTCTGTTCTTTTGTTTTACAGAAATTTGAGCGTCTAAATAAGGTGAGGGTAGAGAGAGACGTGAGAATGAGTTTGCTTAGGATTATGAGATTAGATGGAGACTTAGTCAAATTAGGACTTCTCCTAATTGTTTAAAAATCTGATTTTTTTCAAAGGGTAAGCTAAATGACCACCAAGAACCTAAAAAATCAGATTATAATCATCAATTAATCCACCTAAATGTCACTTCCACAAAGTCTCGAACCCGGGTGAAGCCTAACTTGCGAAAAAGGGTCAATTTTGGCCAACCCTACCCGAATTGCCCCTCCTCTTTAAATTAATTGATTAATTAACTAATTAATCAAATATTTAGGGTAATTACAATACTACCCCTAGCTTGGAAAATATCATTTTACCCCTAGACCCTCCAAATCTAAGATCAACCCTTTTAAATCTGGTAAAACTCATCTTGGTGAATCTCTTCAATTCGGGTGCCCTACATGGTTGGTTCTCACCTTGCCTAGCTAAACTAACTCACCAAAATGGTTGGCTTGGCTAGTGAATAGGTTCTGAGGTCTGGTTCTACGCGTAACAAGCCGTGTGAACCAGGTCTAATCCATGCATTCTAGGTACGTTTAAGCATTACTTAGCATAGTCATTTTCACGTTGTTACATCTTATATGAGGTAAGTTGTGATTTGAGTTGCTAAGCGCAAATGCCATATTGGTATGTTGATTTGAATTATGAATTAATCATAGGGGTTGTGTCTAATAATGGTTGATGCAATTGTTTGTTGGGATGCTAGTCTTGAGTCATCCTCTCCCTATAAAATGATTCTATTGTCATTTGGGGACGAATGTTCCTATAGGTGGGATAATGTAACACTCCGGAAGTCCAAGACCAAATATAGAACCTCACATTTAGAAATAACACATAGAAAACTGTTTATAGGACTAAAATAATATATTCAAACTAGTTATAAAGTGTTAGAGTCAAAACGTTAAGAAACGTACATGACGTCCAGTGAATAGTGAAATGTGCACTAGTGTGCCTTGGTATGTTTCATGGGGTTTTAAGAGTCCTATATTTATGAAAATTTGTATGAAGGTTTTAAAATAGTATTAGAGGGTTTTTAGGGTCGAAACATCTGGGTACGACTCCTTAAGGACCACCCTAAGGATCCTTGGAGAGGACCCTTCCATTTGACCAAAAAGTGTCAAATTGACAATAGGCAAATGATGAGCCAATCGATGAGCCGTCGATGGGTCAATGGCCCGTCGATGGTGGTCATTGTTGAAAACATAGATTTATCCGAAAAGGGTCCAAAACATAGTCTTTGTCGCGAACAATGCTTGAACAATACGGTGCCGTCGATGGACCTACGGAACGTAGGTCGAGGTCTTTTTTCTATCATGATTTTACCTAGTGACTTAATTAGTTAGTTGTTTAGTTAATTAATTAACAGTTAGGGGAAGTTTAATTAAGTTAGTTCAGTTACTTTATAAGGCCTAAACGTAATTAAACTAACCCAACACCCCACAATTCCTAAACTCAAATCTCTGCACCTTATCTCTACTTTCTCTCTCTTTCCCCAAAGAACACCATTGAAGACAACGTTCAAGGTCATTAGGGCTGAAAAATTCAAATTTATCACCATCGTCAAGGATTGATAAGGTTTGGGAACTCTTCACTCTTGGGATCTCTTTCCCCAAGAGGGTCCTTCAAATTGATTTCAAAAGATTTCGAAAACATTTTTTTTTCAATTTCGGGATTTGCTTTTCAATTGGATTTAATATAAATTTCCTTTGATTATTAATGATATAATAGGATTTCTTATGGGTTAATTGTTGTAGTTATTATTCATTCTCTTAGTTTGATGATAGAATCTATGAATTTCACTATTTACCCTAACCCTAGTTATGAATTGGACATTTAGATGATTAGGGTTGTTAGAATTTGTTATGTTATTGCATAGTTCAGTATATTATGATGATCATGAGTGATTTATTGTATAATTGTTATGAATTGTGGGTGACATTGTTGATGAAGATTATGGAGGCTATTTGGTAAGACATTGTGATCCTCAACTCTTTACTTCAATATTGATGGATTGTAATTGGTGATGATGTAAATAGAAGTATTATATGTGATTAAATTAGGAAGATATGATATGATGACTATGATAATGTCATAATGTGATTATGTTGAATGTGATATAATGTTGAGGCTATGATAATGCATGTTTGAAGATGGTTTCTCTTGTGTGCCTTAGATAATAAGATAACGATATGTTGATCTCACTAATGATGGTTTGTGATGAAAGGATGTTCTCATCCTATGCCTAATGAGCTAAATGCTTTGCTATACAAGGGGGTTAGTATACTATGACCTAAGTTAAGCTATGATTGTTAAAGAATGACCTAATGAAATTTCAAAAAGGGACTTTAGCTTAGCACCGAGTGAACTTGACAACGAAAGGTGTTGACTTCCCCTAGAAAGGACATCCACCACACATTCTCATGAGATGAGGGCTCCAATTGCTAATGGGCATGTATAGGGTTCAAGACATATCTCCTAGTTCCTTAACTATGTTGCCTTCATAGGAAGACTAGCTAGTGGATCCGTCTAGAATGCTATATTAATGTTTTGGTCCTACTAATGAAAGTAGACCACCTTCTTTCGGTGTAGGGTTTGACGACACCAGATTCCATGTTTAACTCACCTCGTCTGTTGTCGGTTAAGGCGATTGTTACCTAAAGTAAAATGAAATTAATAAAATGAACTCTAACTAGGGTGATTTAAGGGGTTATACTTAGTGTAGGTAGGGGTATGGGACTCTACCTATACATTGAACTATTTGACCTTGAGGGAAGTCCTAGGAGGATGTTCTTATGCTCTTAAGACTTGAATGATATATATATATATATATATATATATATATATATATATATATGTGGACTTTACATGTTAATGATCCTATATGATGCTATTTTCAGTTATGAATGTCCCGACCCTCAAGTATACCCTAGAAGTTAGGGCATTTTTGAGTCGGAACACAACGTACTTGACCTCTTGGAGGTCTTGTACAAGCCCTTAGACATAATTCATTGCAAATATACAAAATTTAGCATGAAATTACAACTTTTCTTTCAAAACATAATGCGGAATCATTTTATAGAACTTCTAACATACATCTCAAAAACCATCTATGACATCATGATTACAATAGTCTTGGGTCACAGCCCATAAAAGTATAAACATGAAAAGAACATAGAGGACAACATAGTAGTGATATCTTGGAATTCGATGAGGACTCACCAATATTCATTCCTTGAAAGTGTTGGAAAATATACCCATGAAAGCAAATCAACCTTCTCAAGACGCTACATAGGATTAGAATGTAGGCACAAATATGAATTAGTACGACATGTACTAATTATGGAAACTATTATACCAAAACATAAGATATCTCAAGGGGTCAGTAAACAATAAACATAATCATAGGAGATAAAGATATAAGAATAACATGAATTATATAAGAATAATAAAGCATCATAAAGCCTAATAGAACATCATGAATCATATAAGAATTCATACTTAACTCATTGTCTTTCTTATTAAAGTGAACTACTTGTCAAGCCACCTCCAAGTATACTTGTGAAAGGTTAAGGTAGAATGCCATACTACTACCAAAGCTAAGTAAACCTCTTTGGTCATTATTGATAATAACCCACTTTCATAATTAAGACATAGGTTCATCACATCATATGAGCACTATGCCCCTAGGCCACCTCAACGCACTCTTGTGCAATGCATGTGAAGCATCCAATTCTACCTCACACACTAAGCATGTTTTGAAGTCTCCCTAATCTCTGTTATTTTAGTTTAGGAGTCTCTTAGTAGACCTATTTAATTAGTTACAAGGATCTAAAATCTTAAGTCAATCATGTCATAGAAATCAACCATAGTCACTAGCTACACTAATCATACATATCATAGGGGTCATGTCAAAGGTAGCTTCAAGTCATACTTGTGCCATGATTGGATATCATCACATACTACGATCCACACAAAGTACTTCTATCGACTATCCTACTCCAACTAACTTGTCTTGAAACCTTGACTATTAAGCTCAACTTACTATGATAATAAACCTACTACCATGGAAAGCATCTCTAACATACTAAAGACCTAACTAAAGGAAAGATACACCCATCCTAATCACCATGCAACCAATCATGTAGATGCAAGCTAATCCGTAGGGGAGCATGAATCCTCAACCCTAAGCTACCATGATAAACTAATTTCGAGATATTACATGAAATGCACCCTGCTTGCAAATCAAGCTACCATGAAATCCACCTTGCATGCAAGTCAAGCTACCATGAAATGCACCTTGCTTGCAAGTCATGCTAACATAAAGAGAGTATAGGCATTTCCCTTAAAGCTATCATGACATGGCTTTGACCTAAAAAAGCCAAGCTAACATGATCAAATATCCTTACAACACAATACCAAGCTAATAATGGGAGAGATTGCTTTCTCCATCTCAAGCTAACATGAGAACCACCATTCCCAAGCTACCATTATCTAGCATTCTCGCAACACATGACCAAGCTAAACATGAGAGAGCTTACTTCCTCCATCTCAAGCTACCATAAAGTTCATCACATCAAGGTACCATGAGTAATTCAACTCAAGCTTCCATGAGACTCAACATCTCAAGTTACCATGAGTAATTCAATGCAAGCTTCCATGAGACTCAACATCTCAAGCTACCATGAGTAATTCAACTCAAGCTTCCATGAGACTCAACATCTCAAGTTACCATGAGTATTTCAATTCGAGCCTCTTTGAGATTTAGTATCCCAATATGCCCTTGAGACCTACCATCTCAAGCTATCATGAGATTCACATCTCAAGCTATCATGCCTTGGTATTGTCTCACCAAGTCTATTACACAAGAACTGATCATACAATTCATCTTTAAGCTAATCTAGTTCATCATATCTTTGTTCATTTTTGGTTCTTATGTCAGCCTAGAATTCATCTATGTGAGAGAACTTGATTACCTTTAATTCATTATGATTTCTATTCAATTGCATGCTTACTTCATTCAATTAGATCATTAGAAGGTAAGTCTAGGCATACATGATCGCATAGGTTCAATTCAAGCTTTTTAAGTCAAGACCAACCTAGATAAATTAATCCTAGTTCAACTCATATCTAGGTGATTCAATCATAATAAATTAGAACATAATACAATAGAATTAAGAGATCAACTTAGAACCTTAATCTTCCCTAAAATTATCATGATCAACTTCAACATCAATTACTACAATTCACCATGAAAAACTGATGAAAACATCATATAATCATCATATAAACATAATTTAATGCTACCCAATAAATTGGGATCACAATCAAGCCTCATCCACAATGCAATCACAACCCTCTCTAGATTGGGGTTCTTTGGTTTCACAATTGAGGAATAACTAGGGGACTCCATTAATAGAAGAATACATGGATAAATAAGCATCACATACCTGAGATTTGAGCCTTAATACTATATTTAATCCTTGGTGAATTTCTTCCTAAGAGAAGCCTCCAATTTTTCTTCTTCTTCTATGGTGTTCTTGAGAGTGTTTTGGAGAGGGTGGGAGTTTGATCTTGGGGTCTAATGTCTAAATGCGTCTAATCTTGTTTAAATACTAATAAATTACCTAAAATCACCTAATTATACCACCCATGTATTTATTTGGGCGTGGATTAATTTCCCAATTCACCCCTTCACTTAACAAAACGCAGGCAGAATTGCAGGTTTGAACTATCACATCCGGGTTTACCCCCCAGACATAACCGGCGTCGTCGTCCTCTTTGAGGACTAAGACAATACCCTTAGCCTCGTCATAGCATTCATCGATTAAAAAATGTGAAAGAATTTAAAACTTTTTATCTATAACTACTCAGAGGTTTATATAGACCTCTACATACACATAATCGTATTTATATCAAGTATACATAGACTTGTTCATATATGAAGATTACATAGTCTTCTACTTTTATTTCACCCATTTATATACTAAGAAAAAACATAAGTCATAAAACCCATCTCATCTCATAAACCATCTATCAAAGACAATAAATCTTGGGCATAGCCCTACATCAATACAAGGAGCCACATATAGGCTATATACAACATCGTCTCAAACGAGTAATAGAGTCAATCCAGAATTATAGTAACTAAATAACATAGGAGTAAGATGTCGGCAACGCCCTCGGGAGAGTGAGGACCTACCACTTGAATGATAAGATATCCAAGTCTTCCTTCCAAGATCCTCGAAGCAAATTCAACGACCGGAACCTAAAATGTTTGGGAAAATGGAAGGAAATGGGGTTAGTACTCCACATGTACTAAGTATGGAACCAAATATACAATTACCAATCAAATATACTTAGAAAAGGACATTTAAGAAAAATCATTATAAAACATGTATACGAGTGAAGCATAGTAAAGCAAAGCATACTAACTATAACCTTTATAAAGTCACAAGTACAACGATCAAGTAAATTCCCATGAATCTTACTTAATCAAGTAACCTACAAAGAATACAATTAGCAATTAACCTGACCTAACCTACTCTCCCATTTCATTAAACATTCTTCTTCAACCAAAAGCAACAATCTTATACTCATAAGCATGTTATTCAACGTACAAAGTCATTTACATTATATCACTACCTTACATGTATAATATTGATCTCTCAAAGCTCCTATCAAGGCAAACTAGTGCAAGGCGTAGGTAGAGTCCCATACCTCTACCTAAGCTATAGCCAAACCCCTCAAGTTACTTCGATTAGTCTATATCTTATTCATTCATTTCAGTTTAGGGAACTCTTGCCTTAACCGACATAGACCACATGAGTTAATGTGGAATCCGGTGTCATAAAGCCTTACACCGATGAAAGGTGGTCTACCGGCCAAAGTAGAACCTAACATAAACGTAGCTATCTAGGTGGATCCACTAGCTAGTATCCTATGGTGGCAACATAGTTGATGGAGCTTGGGGAAAAGAACCATGGACATATCAAATCTACACCCTACTTGGGTCATGAGGCTATCCACCCCGTGAGGACCGTAGTGAACCTACCTTTCCTTATATAAGAAAGTGTCACTCCCTAACATACAAGTTCACTCGGTGCTAAAATAGGTTCCTTTATTGAAAAGCCTTTACTCTTATCATACTTATATATATATATATACATATATATATCATAGGGACTAGCCCTCATATACATTCATCTATCATAGCTCAATAAGAATTGTATAAGAAAAGGTCCATTCATTAACAACTCAAATAGGTGAAGTTAGCCCTTGCACATCTCATCACAATAGGGCATATCTTTACATAACAACTTCCCCATTTCATGTACACCTAGGCAACCTCACAACCAACCTAAACATTTCAATTCAATCATCATACCAACCTATCACCTTAAGGAAGGTATACTTCAACACAACATTATCACTTGATGACATTTAATCACAACTTGAAGAAAGGATTAGGATAATCAAGACTTACCAATACTTCTCCATAGTTCACTAATAAGGGCCTTACCATCAACCCATAGATCAACCCAATTTGGGTCATCATACCAATGTAATTCAATAGTCAACATAAGAAATAATTTTAGAGAAATCACTATACCATAATGCAATACTAAATCAAAGCTTGGTAACATGATATCAAAGTCTATCTTCTTACCCTAGATTCAATACTCACGAAATAGGCATGAAGAACTTCCATTCATTACAATATATTCATGATCAATGCAATATCAACAATTAAAGATGATATAAACAATAATTAGATCAATTACATCAATCCAACCCAAGTTCATATCAATCTCATACCTAGGGTTAAGGATTAGGGGTCATCACCCACAATCTAAACCAAACTACATCAATTCATCATAATCAAGTTACAATACATGATAATCTATTCATTATAACCCATAGAATACATGAACAACTCAATTCATAGCCACAAACTCGCAATTGAATGAAACCCATATGAAACTCAACTTTTTGGAAAATCTTTGAAGGAACCCTTTGAGGAAAGAATCTCAAAGGTGAATAGATACCATACCTTAAGGTTTGATGACGTTTTGATGGTGATTTCGTGCTAAACCATCCCCCAATGATCCTCCCAAGCTATCCTCTAATGAAGTCTTCCAATATAGAGAGAAAGTAGAGAGAAGGAAGAGAGTTTGTTTAGGGAATTCTGTTTAGGCTAATTAGGGTTGGGGTATTTATAGGAGGGCTTAAGTCAACTTAACTAGTCTTCCCTTAACCCCTAATTACCCCTAAGACACTTAATAAAATAATTGAACTAAAGGCTAAGTTCTGGATACATGACAGACCCTCCACGACGACACCCCGTCGACGGGCCATCGTGGGCGTGACGGACTGCCCTCCCTCCGTCCTGCACTTCCATCATCTCGGTCAGAGACTGTGCAGGTGAGGGTTCCTGACCAGGATACTAAGGGTGGCACGATGGTGGCCTCGACGCCCTGTCATGCCCATGACGTCTCGTCATGCCATCCGTCGAGGTATCCTGTCACGAGGGTCCTCCTCGAGGGCCCTTGGTTGGTCCTCGGGGAGTCGTACCATGACTTTTCCATCATGAAACCATCCCGCACTATGTGTTACACCTATTATTACAAACTTTTACGCAATTTCCGACTCTTTAACTTGGTCAAACTAAAAGAACACTCTAGCCCTTTCATGAACCAACTTCCCGGACGTCATGGACGTTCTTGAACGTTTTGGTTCCAAAATACTTCAACGACTCTATAAACGCCTAATTTGGCTAGTAACAATGGCTTAGACTTTAAGGATCCTGTTTAAGTCTTACCACATGACTTTGGGATGACGAAATGTTACATTATCCCCCCTTTAGGAACATTCGTCCGCGAATGACACTAAACACTCTTTAAATGAGGGAATAGACTCAAGACTAGCAGCTCAACCAATTCAATATATTCAATTAGTATGAATCATATCATTTCAATAAAACACTTCAAAACATCAATTTATCACACATAAGCTCCAAGTTTCCTCATGAGATACTTTCTACTCACAACACACATGAGCTCAATCATTTGATACACAAGTCAATTAGCACAAAGTTCATCCTATCAATATGCTTAATATAACATCCACCAGGATTCACTATATCACAATACACAACTTGACTCAAATATGCAAGAAGCAAGACAATTTCAAATTATTGTTTAAGGCCACCTTACAGTGACTTCATTGTGAAGTCTCCAAAACTAAGATTTTTGAAGAAACTTCACCAAAACATCAAGGATTCACAATATCTAACATAATTATATCATTAGAAAGAATGACTAACCTTAAACATAAAAAAGATGAGGATAACGGGTTTTCATGTCGCCCTCGGCCTCCCATGTTGCACCCTCAACTAGGTGGTTCTGCCATAACACTTTTACGGAAACCACCTTTTTGTTCCTCAACCTTTTCACTTGCCTATACAGGATCCGAACTGGAGCCTCCTCATAAGAGAGATTATCCTTGACTCCAAGACCTTTAATCGGAAGAATGGACTCGGCATCCCCGACACACTTCTTCTACATAGAGACATGAAAAACTGGATGAACCGAAGCTAAATTATTAGGTAGTTTTAGGCGATAAGCAACTTTACCAACCCTTTCCAAAATCTCACAAAGGCCCTCGTAACGAGGGCTCAACTTCCCTTTCTTGCCAAACCTTACCACCCCCTTCATAGGTGAAATTTTCAAATACACCTTGTCACCCTCTTCAAACTCCAAATCCCTTCTCTTATTGTCGGCATAGGACTTTTGTCAACTATAGGCCGTTTGCAACCTGTTCCTTATGATTTGCACATTCTCCAAAGTCCTATAAATCATGTCGGGACCAAATATCGATGGTTCACCAACTTCAATCCATCCTATAGGAGACCTACACCTCCTACAATACAAGGCTTTATAGGGGGCCAAGGAGATGGACGAATGAAAACTATTATTATACGCGAACTCCACCAACGGCAAGTGCTTATCCCAACTTCCCTTAAAATCAATGATGCAAGCTCTAAGCATATCCTCAAGGGTTTGAATTGTGCGTTCCGTTTGACCATCTGTTTGAGGATGAAAAGCGGTACTCAATTTCACTTTAGTACCCAAACTTTCTTGAAAGGACTTCCAAAATCTAGATGTGAATTGTGCACCTCGATCCGAAATAATGGATAACTTAATACCATGGCGACACACAATCTCATCTATGAAGATCTTTGCATAATCCTCCGCCAAATACGTGGATTTGATGGGAATAAAATGAGTGGAATTAGTCAATCTATCAACAATCACCCATATAGAATCATAAGATTTTTCAGTCCAAGGCAACCCTACCACAAAGTCTATATTAATGTCTTCCCACTTCCAAGTAGGAATTGGGATCTTTTGTAGTAAGCCACTCGGCTTTTGATGTTACGCCTTCACTTTTTGGCAATTTGGACACTTAGCAACAAATTCCGCTATGTCCTTCTTCAAACCTTCCCACCAATATATTTCTCGAAGGTCATGATACATCTTAGTAGAACCTGGATGGATGGAATAGTGGGATCCATCGGCTTCCTCAAGGATCCGACCCCTCAAACTATCAACATCGGGAACACATAAACTCCCTTGGTACCTCAACACACCATCCCCTCCTAAGGAGAAAGACTCATTCATCTTGCCAAGAACCGATTCCTTCAACTCCATCAGTAGTTGATCAAGGTGTTGTTTGGACTTCACCTCAACCACTAATGATGACTCCAAGCTATGATGAACCGTGGCACCTCTATTTAGAGAACTCTTCAACCGCACCACTAATCTGGTCAAACGATGAACATCTTTCACTAGATCTTTCTTGTCTTCATCAATATGATACACACTACCCATAGTCATATGGCTTAGAGAATCCGCCACCACATTGGCCTTGCCGGGGTGATATAAGACACTCATATCATAATCTTTCAACAATTCTAACCACCTTCTTTGTCGGAGATTCAACTCTTTTTGAGGAAACACATATTGAAGACTCTTATGATAAGTGAAAACATCAACATCAACACCATACAAGTAATGTCTCCATATTTTTAAAGCAAACACTACAGCCGCTAACTCAAGGTCATAAGTGGGATAATTTCTCTCATGCGCCTTAAGTTGCCGTGAAGCATAGGCAATCACCTTCCCATTTTGCATAAGCACACACCCCAAACCTATGCGGGATGCATCACAATACACAAGGAACCCCTTAGAACCTTCCGGTAAAGTTAATACCGGAGCGAAAGTAAGCCTATCTTTCAATAATTGGAAACTCTTATCGTAGGCCTCCGACCACTCAAACTTTTTACCCTTTTGAGTCAATGAAGTCAAAGGAGATGCAATGGATGAAAAAACTTCTACAAACCTTTGATAATAGCCTGCTAGACCCTACAAACTCCTAATATCTGTCGGGGTCAAGGATCTAGGCCAATTTCGAACCGCATCAGATTTCCTTGGGTGTACCTCAACTCCCTCACTAAAGATGATGTGCCCAAGAAACGCGACCGACCTCAACCAAAACACACACTTGCTATACTTGGCGAACAATTGATGCTCTCTAAGGGTTTGCAATACCACCCTTAGATGACCCATGTGATCAACCTCATTCTTCGAATACACCAAGATATCATCGATAAATACAATAACGAACGAATCAAGGTAACTTCAAATCACTCTATTCATTAGGTCCATAAACGTCGCCGGAGCATTTGTGAGATGGAAGGACATAACCACGAACTCATAATGCCCGTACCGAGTCTGAAAGGCCGTCTTTGGAATATCTTCATTTCTCACCCTAAGCTGGTGATACCCTGACCTCAAGTCAATTTTGGAGAAGTAACTCGCCCTTTGGAGTTGGTAAAATAAATCATCAATCCGCGGAAGAGGATATTTGTTCTTGATAGTAACCTTGTTGAGTTGGCAATAGTCAATACACATTCTCAAGGACCCATCCTTCTTTTTGACGAATAATACCGGAGCACCCCATGGAGAAATGCTTGGCCTTATAAAGCCCTTTTCTAGCAAATCTTTAAGTTGTGCCTTCAACTCCTTTAATTCGGCCGGAGCCATCCTATAGGGAGGAATAGAGATAGGGTTTGTTCCTGGTAGCAAATCGATACCAAAATCAATTTCTCATTCGGGAGGAATGCCGGGAAGGTCATTGGGAAAAACCTTCATAAATTCACTCACCACGGGGACCGACTCAATAGGAGGAATTTCAGAATCAACTTCTTGGACTCTCACAATATGATAAAGACATCCCTTTGAGATCATTTTACAAGCTTTTAGACATGATATGAAACGACCTCTAGGAAGAGAATTTCCACCCTTCCACTCAAAAACTGGTTCATTTGGAAAACTAAACCTAACAACTCTAGTTCTACAATCAATAGAAGCGAAGCTAGTATGCAACCAATCCATACCCAAAATGACATCAAAATCATATATGTCTAGTTCAACTAGATCTACATGAGGAACTCTATGGGGCATAGAGATAGGACAATTTCGGTAGACTCTTTTTGCTAAAACTGACTCACCCACCGGAGTAGACACAAAAATAGGTTCATTCAAAACATCGGGTAAAGTATCGAACTTTTTAGCTACTAAGGGAGTAACGAAAGAGAAAGTAGCACCCGGATCAAGTAAAGTACATACATCAATAGCAAAGATTTGTAACATACCGGTCATCACATCGGGAGAGGCCTCTTGGTCATCTCTCGAACGAAGAGCATAGAAACAGTTCTTTTTGGGGGCATCATTACAACCACTTGGCCGACCACCCCTCTCTTATCCCTTAGAATTTTGACAATCCCTCACTTTGTGACAAATTTTTCCACAACCAAAGCACTTGTCCGAACCAACGAGACAAGCACCTAAATGCTTCTTCCCACATTCCTTGCAAGGTGGATTCTCATTAGACGAATTCCCACTTTTCCCTTTTTTAACTCTTGGCATAGGGACCTTCTCATCCCTATCCTTGGGAAATGTGGATGGAACTTGATTTGAGAACCTTTTCATGAATCTAGGCTTGTCTTGAATTCCAAACTTGTCTTTAGTAGTTTCACTCTCAAAAGACCTTGCCCTTCTTGAATCCTTATCCTTCCTTTTTGCTCTAGCCTCCTCAACCTTTTGTGCATGCACCATAACACGACCAATATTCATGTTATCATGAAGCATAGCCGAATGACATCTTCTTGCAACTGATCCGACACACCCGTCACAAATCCGCTCATCTCATCTCTAGGATCGGAGACCAAGGAAGGAACATATTTGGCCAATTGAATGAACTTCAAAGAGTAATCATGAACACTCATACCTCCTTGGCGGAGGTTGATGAATTCCACCACCTTAGTTTCTCTTATCTCTCGATGGAAGAACCGATCAAGGAAAGCCCTCTTGAAGATCTCCCAAGTCACTTGCCCACCTTGAAGTGGCCTATTATTTTTCCATTGCACCTACCAAGTCTGAGCCACATCCTTGAGTTGGTATGAGGCCAACTCAGCATTCTCACTAGAAGACAACCCCATAGCACACAAAATCTTATAAACCTCATCAAGGAATTCTTGATGGTCTTCACCAACCTTAGACCCATACAAGATAGGAGGATTCATTCGGGTAAAGTCCCTAAGTCGGGAAGCCATAGTTTGCTCATGGACCGTAGGTGCAATATCCCTATTGTCTTGGGCAGTCATAGCTTGGGCTTGCACCGTTTCGGATTGAGCTTGAGTAGTCATGGCTTGAGCCATTTGAGAAAGAATAGCTCTCATTTGAGCCTCTGTCATAGGTGGAGGGTCAACTGGAGCCTGATCATCAGCAACAATCTCTTCAAGAGGAGGAACTGGATCATCACGGGGAGGGATTCCCGTAGCAGTATTCTCCTCCTCAAGTCTTCTCGCTGCATTCCTTCTACTATTTATCTCCTATAACCAAAACACAAGGTTTAGGCGAAAGTATGTATGAAGTACATTCTAGAGGCACGATATGGATTTCCAAAAATGAGAGTGATTCCTAAGCATCAAATAAGTTCCTATTCATAAGTGTGGCGCGCTTAACAATTATGAATACAAACTTATATAACGTGGTTAAGAGAGACGTTAACATCAAGGATATTCAACCTCTTGCTCTGATACCAAGTTTGTCACATCCGGGTTTAACCCCCAGACGTAACCGGCGTCGGCGTCCTCTTTGAGGACTAAGACAAGCCCATTAGCCTCGTCATAGCATTCATCGATTAAAAAATGTGAAGGAATTTAAAACTTTTTATCTATAACTACTCGGAGGTTTCCATAGACATCTACATACACATAATCGTATTTATATCAAGTATACAGAGACTTGTTCATATACGAAGATTACATAGTCTTCAACTTTTATTTCACCCATTTATATAGTAAAAAAACATAATAGTCATAAAAACCGTCTCATCTGATAAACCATCTATCAAAGACAATAACTCTTGGGCATAGCCCTACATCAATACAAGGAGCCACATATAGGCTATTTAAAACATCGTGTCAAACGAGTAATAGAGTCAATACAGAATTATAGTAACTAAGTAACATAGGAGTAAGATGTCGGCAACGCCCTCGGGAGAGTGAGCACCTTCCACTTGGATGATAAGATATCCAAGTCTTCCTTCCAAGCTCCTCGAAGCAAATTCAACGACCGGAACCTAAAATGTTTAGGAAATGGGAAGGAAATGGGGTTATTACTCCACATGTACTAAGTATGGAACCATATATACAATTACCAATCAAATATACTTAGAGAAGGACATTTAAGAAAAATCATTATAAAACATGTATACGAGTAAAGCATAGTAAAGCAAAGCATACTAACTATAACCTTCATAAAGTCACAAGTACAATATTCAAGTAAATTCCCATGTCTCTTACTTAATCAAGTAACCTACTAAGACTACAATTAGGAATTAACCTTACCTAACCTACTCTCCCATTTCATGAAACATCTTCTTCAACCAAAAGCAACAACCTTATACTCATAAGCATGTTATTCAACGTACAAAGTCATTTACATTATATCACTACCTTACATGCATAATATTGACCTCTCAAAGCTCCTTTCAAGGCAAATTAGTGCAAGGCGTAGGTAGAGTCCCATACCTCTACCTAAGCTATAGCCAAACCCCTCAAGTTACTTCGATTAGTCTATATCTTATTCATTCATTTTAGTTTAGGGAAATTTTGCCTTAACTGACATAGACCACATGAGCTAAAGTGGAATCCGGTGTCATAAAACCTTACACCGATGAAAGGTGGTCTACCGACCAAAGTAGAACCTAACATAAACGTAGCTATCTAGGTGTATCCACTAGCTAGTATCCTATGGTGGTAACATAGTTGATGGAGATTGGGGAAAAGAACCATGGACATATCAACTCTACACCCTACTGGGTCATGAGGCTATCCACCCCATGAGAACCGTAGTGAACCCTATCTTTCCTTATATACGAAATTGTCACTCCCTCACATACAAGATCACTCGGTGCTAAGCTAGGTCCCTTTATTAAAAAGCCTTTACTCTTATCATACTCATATATATATATATATACATATATATATCATAGGGACTAGACCTCATATACATTCATCTATCATAGCTCAATAAGAATTGTGTGAGAAAAGGTCCTTTCATTAACAACTCAAATAGGTGAAGTTAGCTCTTTCACATCTCATCACAATAGGGCATATCTTTACATAACAACTTCCCCATATCATGTACTCCTAGGCAACCTCACAACTAACCTAAACATTTTAATTCAATCATCATACCAACCTATAACCTTAAGCAAGGTATACTTCAACACAACATTATCACTTGATGACATTTAATCACAACTTGAAGTAAGGATTAGGATAAACAAGACTTACCAATACTTCTCCATAGTTCACCAATGAGGGCCTTACCATCAACCTATCGATCAACCCAATTTGGGTCATCATACCAATGTAATTCAATAGTCAACATAAGAACTAATTTAAGAGATATCACTATACCATAATGCAATACTAAATCAAAGATTGGTAACATGATATCAAAGTCTATCTTCTTACCCTAGATTCAATACTCACGAAATAGGCATGAAGAACTTCCATTCATTACAATATATTCATGATCAATGCAATAGCAACCATTAAAGATGATTTAAACAATAATTAGATCAATTACATTAATCCAACGCAAGTTCATATCAATCTCATACCTAGGGTTAAGGATTAGGGGTCATCACCCACAATCTAAACCAAACTACATCAATTCATCATAATCAAGTTACAATACATGATAATCTATTCATTATAACCCATAGAATACATGAACAACTCAATTCATAGCCACAAACTCGCAATTGAATGAAACCCATATGAAATTCAACTTTTTGGAAAATCTTTGAAGGAACCCCTTGAGGAAAGAATCTCAAAGGTGAATAGATCCCATACCTTAAGGTTTGATGACGTTTTGATGGTGATTTCGTGCTAAACCATCCCCCAATGATCCTCCCAAGCTATCCTCTAATGAAGTCTTCCAATAGAGAGAGAGAGTAGAGAGAAGGAAGAGAGTTTGTTTAGAGAATTCTGTTTAGGCTAATTAGGGTTGGGGTATTTATAGGAGGGCTTAAGTCAACTTAACTAGTCTTCCCTTAACCCCTAATTACCCCGAAGACACTTAATAAAATAATTGAACTAAAGGCTAAGTTCCGAATACATGACAGACCCTCCACGACGACACCCCGTCGATGGGCCGTCGTGGGCGTGACGGACTGCCCTCCTTCCGTCGTCTTGGTCAGAGACTATGCAGGCGAGGGTTCCTGACCAGGATACTAAGGGTGGCACGATGGTGGCCTCGATGCCCCGTCATGCCCATGACGTCTCGTCATGCCATCCGTAGAGGTATCCTGCCACGAGGGTCCTCCTCGAGGGCCCTTGGTTGGTCCTCGGGGAGTCGTACCATGACTTTTCCATCATGAAACCATCTCGTACTATGTGTTACACCTATTGTGACAAACTTTTACTCAATTTCCGACTCTTTAACTTGGTCAAACTAAAAGAACACTCTAGCCCTTTCATGAACCAACTTCTCGGACGTCATGGACGTTCTTAAACGTTTTGGTTCCAAAATACTTCAACGACTCTATAAACGCCTAATTTGGCTAGTAACAATGGTTTAGACCTTAAGGATCCTGATTAAGTTTTACCACATGACTTTGGTATGTCGAAATGTTACATTATCCCTCCCTTAGGAACATTCGTCCGCGAATGACACTAAACACTCTTTAAATGAGGGAATAGACTCAAGACTAGCAGCTCAACCAATTCAATATATTCAATTAGTATGAATCATATCATTTCAATAAAACACTTCAAAACATCAATTTATCACACATAAGCTCAAAGTTTCCTCATGAGATACTTTCTACTCACAACACACATGAGCTCAATCATTTGATACACAAGTCAATTAGCACAAAGTTCATCCTATCAATATGCTTAATATAACATCCACCAGGATTCACTATATCACAATACACGACTTAACTCAAATATGCAAGAAGCAAGACAATTTCAAATTATTGTTTAAGGCCACCTTACGTGACTTCATTGTGAAGTCTCCAAAACTAAGATTATTGAATAAACTTCACCAAAACATCAAGGATTCACAATATCTAACACAATTATATCATTAGAAAGAATGACTAACCTTAATAATCAAAAATATGAGGATAACGGGTTTTCATGTCGGCCTCGGCCTCCCATGTTGCACCCTCAACTAGGTGGTTCTGCCATAACACTTTTACGGAAACCACCTCTTTGTTCCTCAATTTTTTCACCTGCCTATCCAGGATCCGAACCGGAGACTCCTCATAAGAGAGATTATCCTTGACTCCAAGACCTTTAATCGGAAGAATGGACTCGGGATCCCCGACACACTTCTTCTACATAGAGACATGAAAAAATGGATGAAACGAAGCTAAATCGTTAGGTAGTTTTAAGCGATAAGCAACTTTACCAACCCTTTCCAAAATCTCATAACGGCCCACGTAACGAGGGCTCAACTTCCCTTTCTTGCCAAACCTTACTACCCCATTCATAGGTGAAATTTTCAAATACACTTTGTCACCCTCTTCAAACTCGAAATCCCTTCTCCTATTGTCGGCATAGGACTTTTGTCGACAATAGGCCGTTTGCAACCTGTTCCTTATGATATGCACATTCTCCAAAGTCCTATAAATCAAGTCGGGACCAAATATCGATGGTTGACCAACTTTAAACCATCCTATAGGAGACCTACACCTCCTACCATACAAGGCTTCATAGGGGGCCATGGAGATGGACGAATGAAAACTATTATTATACGCGAACTCCACAAACGGCAAGTGCTTATCCCAACTTCCCTTAAAATCAATGATGCAAGCTCTAAGCATATCCTCAAGGGTTTGAATTGTGCGTTCCGCTTGACCATCCGTTTGAGGATGAAAAGCGGTACTCAATTTCACTTTAGTACCCAAACCTTCTTGAAAGGACTTCCAAAATCTAGATGTGAATTGTGCACCCCGATTCGAAATAATGGATAACAGAATACCATGGCGACACACAATCTCATCTATGAAGATCTTCACATAATCCTCCGCCGAATACGTGGTTTTGACGGGAATAAAATGAGCGGAATTAGTCAATCTATCAACAATCACCCATATAGAATCATAAGACTTTTGAGTCCAAGGCAACCCTACCACAAAGTCCATATTAATGTCTTCCCACTTCCAAGTAGGAATATGGATCTCTTGTAGTAAGCCACCCGGCTTTTGATGTTACGCCTTCACTTGGTGGCAACTTGGACACTTAGCAACAAATTCCGCTATGTCCTTCTTCAAGCCTTCCCACCAATATATTTCTCGAAGGTCATGATACATCTTAGTAGAACCTGGATGGATGGAATAGTGGGATCCATGGGCTTCCTCAAGGATCCGACCCCTCAAACTATCAACATCAGGAACACATAAACTCCCTTGGTACCTGAACACACCATCCCCTCCTAAGGAGAAAGACACATTCATCTTTCCAAGAACCGATTCCTTCAACTCCATCAATAGTTGATCAAGGTGTTGTTTGGACTTCACCTCAACCACTAATGATGACTCCGAGCTATGATGAACCGTGGCACCTCCATTTAGAGAACTCTCCAACCGCACCCCTAATTTGGTCAAACGATGAACATCTTACACTAGATCTTTCTTGTCTTCATCAATATGATACACACTACCCATAGTCATATGGCTTAGAGCATCCGCCACCACATTGGCCTTGCCGGGGTGATATAGGACACTCATATCATAATCTTTCAACAATTCTAACCACCTTCTTTGTCGGAGATTCAACTCTTTTTGAGGAAACACATATTGAAGACTCTTATGATAAGTGAAAACATCAACACGAACACCATACAAGTAATGTCTCCATATTTTTAAAGCAAACACTATGGCCGCTAACTCAAGGTCATAAGTGGGGTAATTTCTCTTATGCACCTTAAGTTGCCGTGAAGCATAGGCAATCACCTTCCCATTTTGCATAAGCACACACCCCAAACCTATGCGGTATGCATCACAATACACAACGAACCCCTTAGAACTTTTTGGTAAAGTTAACACCAGAGCGGAAGTAAGCCTATCTTTCAATAATTGGAAACTCTTCTCGCAGGCCTCCGACCACTCAAACTTTTTACCCTTTTGAGTCAATGAAGTCAAAGGAGATGCAATGGATGAAAAAACTTCTACAAACCTTTGATAATAGCCTGCTAGACCCTACAAACTCCTAATATCTGTCGGGGTCAAGGATCTAGGCCAACTTCTTACCGTATCAGTTTTCCTTGGGTCCACCTCAACTCCCTCACTAGAGATGATGTGCCCAAGAAATGCGACCGACGTCAACCAAAACACACACTTGCTATACTTGGCGAACAATTGATGCTCTCTAAGGGTTTGCAATACCACCCTTAGATGACCCATGTGATCAACCTCATTCTTCAAATACACCAAGATATCATCGATAAATACAATAACAAACGAATCAAGGTAACTTCAAAACACTCTATTCATTAGGTCAATAAACGTCGCTGGAGCATTTGTGATATGGAAGGACATAACCACGAACTCATAATGCCCGTACCGAGTCCGAAAGGCCGTCTTTGGAATATCTTCATTTCTTACCCTAAGCTGGTGATACCCTGACCTCAAGTCAATTTTGGAGAAGTAACTCTCCCCTTGCAATTGGTCAAATAAATCATCAATCCGCGGAAGAGGATATTTGTTCTTGATAGTAACCTTGTTGAGTTGGCGATAGTCAATACACATTCTCAAGGACCCATCCTTCTTTTTCACGAAAAATCCCGGAGCACCCCATGGAGAAATGATAGGCCTTATAAAGCCCTTTTCTAGCAAATCTTTAAGTTGTGCCTTCAACTCCTTCAATTCGGCCGGAGCCATCCTATAAGGAGGAATAGAGATAGGGTTTGTTTCTGGTAGCAAATCGATACCAAAATCGATTTCCCATTCGAGAGGAATGCCGGGAAGGTCATTGGGAAAAACCTTCTTAAATTCACTCACCACGGGGACCGACTCAATAGGAGGAATTTCAGAATCAACTTCTTAGACTCTCACAATATGATAAAGACACCCCTTTGAGATCATTTTACACGCTTTTAGACATGATATGAAACGACCTCTAGGAAGAGAATTTCAACCCTTCCACTCAAAAACATGTTCATTTGGGAAACTAAACCTCACAACTCCAGTTCTACGATCAATAGAAGCGAAGCTAGCATGCAACCAATCCATACCCAAAATGACATCAAAATCATATATGTCTAGTTCAACTAGATCTACATAAGAAACTCTATGGGGCATAGAGATAGGACAATTTCGGTAGACTCTTTTAGCTAAAACTGACTCACCCACCGGAGTAGACACCAAAATAGGTTCATTCAAAACATCGGGTAAAGTATCGAACTTTTTAGCTACTACGGGAGTAACGAAAGACAAAAGTAGCACCCGGATCAAGTAAAGCATATACATCAATAGCAAAGATTTGTAACATACCGGTCACCACATCGGGTGAGGCCTCTTGGTCATCTCTCAAACGAAGAGCATAGAAATGGTTCTTTTTGGGGGCATCATTAGAACCACTTGGCCGACCACCCCTCTCTTATCCCTTAGCATTTTGACAATCCCTCACTTTGTGACCAATTTTTCCACAACCAAAGCACTTGCCAAACCAACGAGGCAAGCACCTAAATTCTTCTTCCCACATTCCTTTCAAGGTGGATTCTCATTAGACGAAGTCCCACTTTTCCCTTTTTGAACGCTTGGCCTAGGGACCTTCTCATCCCTATCCTTGGGAAATTTGGATTGAACTTGATTTGAGAACCTTTTCATGAATATAGGCTTGTCTTGAATTCCAAACCTGTGTTTAGTAGTTTCACTCTCAAAAGGCCTTGCCCTTCTTGAATCCTTATCCTTCCTTTTTGCTCTAGCCTCCTCAACCCTTTGTGCATGAACCATAAGACGACCAATATTCATGTTATCATGAAGCATAGCCGAATGACATTCTTCTTGCAACTCATTCGACACACCCGTCAAAAATCTGCTCATCTCATATCTAGGATCGGAGACCAAGGAAGGAACATATTTGGCCAATTGAATGAACTTCAAAGAGTAATCATGAACACTCATACCTCCTTGGCGGAGGTTGATGAATTCCACCACCTTAGTTTCTCTCATCTCTCTAGGGAAGAACCGATCAAGGAAAGCCCTATTGAAGATCTCCCAAATGACTTGCCCACCTTGAAGTGGCCTATTATTTTTCCATTGCACCTGCCAAGTCTGAGCCACATCCTTGAGTTGGTGTGAGGCCAACTTGGCATTCTCACTAACAACTTTACATATCTTTACATAACAACTTCCCTGTATCATGTACACCTAGGCAACCTCACAACCAACCTAAACATTTCAATTCAATCATCATACCAACCTATCACCTTAAGCAGGGTATACTTCAACACAACATTATCACTTGATGACATTTAATCACAACTTGAAGTAAGGATTAGGATAATGAAGACTTACCAATACTTCTCCATAGTTCACTAATAAGGGTTTTACCATCAACCCATAGATCAACCCAATTTGGGTCATCATACCAATGTAATTCAATAGTCAACATAAGAACTAATTTTAGAGAAATCACTATACCATAATGCAATACTAAATCAAAGCTTGGTAACATGATATAAAAGTCTATCTTCTTACCCTAGATTCAATACTCAAGAAATAGGCATGAAGAACTTCCATTCATTACAATATATTCATGATCAATGCAATAGCAACCATTAAAGATGAGTTAAACAATAATTAGATCAATTACATCAATCCAACCCAAGTTCATATCAATCTCATAATTAGGGTTAAGGATTAGGGGTCATCACCCACAATCTAAACCAAACTACATCAATTCATCATAATAAAGTTACAATACATGATAATCTTTTCATTATAACCCAGAGAATACATGAACAACTCAATTCATAGCCATAAACTCGCAATTGAATGAAACCCATATGAAACTCAACTTTTTGGAAAATCATTGAAGGAACCCTTTGAGGAAAGAATCTCAAAGGTGAATAGATCCCATACCTTAAGATTTAATGACGTTTTGATGGTGATTTCGTGCTAAACCATCCCCCAATGATCCTCCCAAGCTATCCTACAATGAAGTCTTCCAATAGAGGGAGAAAGTAGAGAGAAGGAAGACAGTTTGTTTAGAGAATTCTGTTTAGGCTAATGAGGGTTAGGGTATTTATAGGAGGGCTTTAGTAAACTTAATTAGTCTTCCCTTAACCCCTAATTACTCCTAGTACACTTAATAAAATAATTGAACTAAAGGCTAAGTTCCGAAAACATGACAGACCCTCCACGACGACACCCCATCGATGGGCCGTCATGGGCGTGACGGACTGCCATCCCTCTGTCCTGCACTTCCGTCGTCTTGGTCAGATACTGTGAAGGAGAGGGTTCCTAACAAGCAGACTAAAGGTGGCATGACGGTGGCCTCGATGCCCCATCATGCCCATGACGTCTCGTCATGCCATCCGTCGAGGTATCCTGCCTCGAGGGTCCTCCTCGAGGGCCCTTGGTTGGTCCTCGGGGAGTCGTACCTTGACTTTCCCATCATGAAGCCATCCCGCACTATGTGTTACAGCTATTGTCACAAACGTTACTCAATTTCCGACTCTTTAACTTGGTCAAACTAAAAGAACACTCTAGCCCTTTCATGAACCAACTTTCCGAACGTCATGCACGTTGTTGAAAGTTTTAGTTTCAAAACACTTCAATGACTCTATCAACGCCTAATTTGGCTAGTAACAATGGTTTAGACCATAAGGAGACTGTTTAAGTCTTACCACATGACTTTGGGATTTCGAAATGTTACACGAATGATGCCTGTAGTCGACGGTTCGAGGGGACGAGAGGACCGTATTGTAGGTCCTTAGTTACTGACTAAGACCATGAATTTCTGGGCTAAACTCCCATTTCTACGTTTTGAGTGACGCCCCCAATCGATGGTGTGTAGCTTGACTCATGAGGCGACAATTGCCTTGTCGCCGACTACACTACTTAAGACATTGTGCAGTCAACTTTTGGGTCCTTTTAAAGGACCCCTTGGGTGGTCCTTGGGTAGTCGTACCCAAATGTTCCACCCCAAATTTTTCCGTCAAGATGTTAGGAACCATACCTATTAATTTGATCCCTAAACGCAACCTAAAACCTCATGAAACATACTAAGGAACACAGGCACCTCTCATGGCTAACTTTGGAACATCTTGGACTTTTGACCTCCAAACTCTTTCCAACTATATATACTGACTTTAAAACTAAAATTAGTCATTTTAGGACCTTTTAGGATCATGAAACATATGTTAGTCTCCATTTTGACTTATAGAATTTTGGGTCCTTATAATATCGCCCACTTAGAAAACATTCGTCCTCGAATGACACCTTCTTTAACACTTCTTAAAGGACCAATTCTAGACTAGAAGACCATCGTACATGCATTATACATTAATTCACATATCCAAATTAAGGAAAAAAATTCAATTCAAAGTTAAACATAACTACACATAATCACATAAAGACCTCATAAAAGGCTTTTTATTCCCCACATGGGAATAAGCTACACATGTCTTTCTAACATCAATTTATCATTACTAAGAATAGAAAAAATAGCAAAGCAATTCATAACCTTAAGAAATTCTGGAAATTTTTATAAACCATTAATGAAACACATACCGGAGAAGGACATAAGGAGATCATTCTTTATAAACCTTGGAATGGAGAGCATAGAATGTATTTCGATTTGGAGGATCATCTTCCACTTGATTAGTAGCAACTTTCCTGATCTCCCTCACATTAGCTTTTTCCATAAGGCAATCTTTCATCATATGACCACTCTCACCACTCCATAGCAACCATCTATACAGGCCAAGTGACTACCCTCATGTTTCTTACCACATCTAGAACAAGTAGGTCGGGAGTACTCTTTGCTCTTCTCATACCTAGGAGTACTAGAGTAACCATGTCTGGAAGACTTTTGTCGATTCATAGAATGACCACGTTCATCAGAACCATCATTTTCCATCCTAATTCTTTTTTTTTCCTTCTTAAGCTTGGATTGCTCTATATATTGAGCAAACACCATTAGTCGGAGATATCAATATGATCTACAAGAATTGCCATAAGACACTCTTCTTCAACTTGTTCGGACACCCCCGTCATGAACCTATTCATCAAGTCTCTAGGGTTTGCTACAAAGCTTGGTGCAGACTTAGACAATTGAGTGAGTTTCAAAGAATACTCCTTAACACTCAACTTGCGTTGTTTGAGGTTTATGAAATCCCCCAACTTAGCCTCCCTCAATTCCCTAGGAAATAACCTATGAAGGAAAGCCAACTTAAAAATCTCCCACTCTATGGGACCCGCCCCTACCGTCCTAGAATATTTCCATTGTTCATACTAAACTAGAGCTACATCTTTCAATTGATAAGAAGCTAGATCCGCTTTCTACGTAGAAGTCAATCCCATAATAGCAAGATTTTTATAAACCTCATCTATAAACCTATTTGGATCTTCCTCCACCTTGTATCCACTAAATTCTGGATGGTTCATCCTCAAGAATTCTCTAATTCTATAAACACACTTTCCCCCTATCGGGTTAGCCACCACCTCCGATTGGCATGGGTCATCAAGGATTGAGCCAAAAAGTTCATAAAAGTCCTAAATTCCTCTACAGAAAAAGCATTAGCAACTTTATGAGGGACATGATTCCCTTAGGGAGGAACCTATTTCTTCTCAATGCCATCTCCTTTCCTTCTAGATTTAGCCCTAGTGTTAGCCATAACCAGAAAAAAAATCATAGGCAAACAATAGAAGAAGGGCTTACTCAAGACAAACTCTATGGCACGACTTGAAGAATGAAGAAGTGAAACTTTCTTAATCATCTCGTAGTCTCCTACTCATAGATGTTTAGCGACTCACACCGATGAATAAGACTCTACTAGACGTGGTTTTGAGACATCCTAAGACCATTTCATTACCTTATGCACTGATACAAAGTTTATCATGACCCGCAAGCATACCTTAGAAGTTAGGGATTTTTGTGTCGGAACACGGCTTACTTAACCTCTCTGCGGTCTTGTACAAGACCTTAGAGATCATTTATTGAATATATACGAAAAGTAACACACAATTAAAACTTTTCTTTCAAAACATAATGCAGAATCATTTTATAAAACTTCTAACATTCATATCAAAAACAATGTATGACATCATGAGTACAATAGTCTTGTGTCTTATCCCATGAAAGTCTAAACATGGAAAGAACATCAAAGAAAACATAGCAGTGATGTCCTGGAATACTATGAGGACTCACCAATCTTCTTTCCTTGCAAGCATTGGAAACTCTACCCTTAAAAGCCAATCAACCTTCTCAATACGAACATTGGATTAGAATGTAGGAACAAATATGCATTAGTATGACATGGACTATGTATAGAAACTGTCATACCAATACATAAGATATCTCAAGGGGTCAGTCAACAATAGACATAATCATAAGAGATAAATACATAAGCTTAACATAAATAGTATAAGCATAATAAAACATCATAAAGCATAATGTAACATCATGAATCATATAAGAGTTCATACTTAACTCTTTGTCTTTCTTATTCAAGTGAAATTCTTCACAAGCCACCTCCAAGTGTACTTATGCAAGGCTAAGGTAGCATACCATACTATTACCAAAGCTAAGTACATCTCTTTTGTCATTCTTGATCATAATAAACTTTCATAATTAAGACTTAGGTTCATCACATTATATGAGAACTATGCTCCTAGAACACCTCAAGGCACACTTGTTCAATGAAAGTGAAGCTCCCATTCTACCTCACACACTAAGACTGTCTTGAAGTCACCCTAATCTTTTCCATTTAAGTTTAGAAGTCTCTTAGTAGACCTATATCATTATTTACAAGGAACTGTCATCTTAAGTCAATCATGTCATGTAAAGAAACCATAGTCACCACCCAAGCTGAACATACATATCATTGGGGTTATGTCATAGATAACTTCAAGTCATACTTGTGCAATGTATGGATAGCATCCATGCTACCATCCACACTAAGTAATTCTCTAGCTATCTTACTCCAAGATAACTTGTCTTGCAACCTTGTCTATTAATCTAAACTTACTATCATAATAGACCTCCTATCATGTAAAACATATCAACATACTAACGACCTAACTATAGGAAGGATACAACCATCATAATCACCATGAAACCAATCATGTAGCTGCAAGATAATCCATAGGGGAGCATGAATCCTCAACCCTAAGATATAATGAGAAACTAATCTCAAGATATTACATGAAATGCACATTGCATGCAAATCAAGCTACAGTGAAAACCACCTTGCATGCAAGTCCTGCTACCATGAAATGCACCTTGCGTGCAAGTCAAGCTAACATTAAGAGAGTATAGGCCTTTCCGCTAAAGCTACCATGAAATTGTTTCGGCCTAACAAAGTCAAGATTACATGATAAAATATAATTACAACACAATGCCAAGATAATCATGGGAGAGCTTGCTTTCTTCATCCCAAGCTAACATGAAAACCACCATTCCCAAGCTACCATGATCAAGAATCCTTGCAACACATGACCAAGCTAAATATGAGAGAGCTTACTTTCTCCATCTCAAGATACCATAAAGTTCATCACCTCAAGCTATAATGAGTAATTCTACTCAAGCTTCCATGAGACTAAACATCTGAAGTTACCATGAGTAATTCAACTCAAGCTTCCATGAGACTCAACATCGCAAGCATACATGAGTAATTCAACTCAAGCTTCCATGAGACTCAACATCTCAAGCTACCATGAGTATTTCAACTCAAGCCTCCTTGAGATTTACTATACCAAGCTACCCTTGAGACCTACCATCTCAAGCTATCATGAGATTCACATCTCAAGCTATCATGCCTTGGTCTTGTCTTACCGAGTCTATTACACAAAAAGTGATCATACAATCCATGTTCAAGCTAATCTAGTTCATCATGTCTTGGTTCATTCTAGGTTCTTAGGTCAACCTAGAATTCTTCTATGTGAGAGAACTTGATTCCCCTATCTTTTTCATGTTTAGGTGTAAAAGAGAAAGAAAACATCATCATAATATCTTCATAATGACATTATCCTCAATGCCCTAGCATCAATGGCATAACAGACCATAATCAAATCTTACCTTTAATTCATTATTATTTATATTCAACTACATGCTTACTTTATTCAATTAGATCATTAGAAGGTAAGTCTAGGCATAAATGATCACATAGGTTCAATTCAAGCTTTATAATTCAAGACCAACCATGCTAAACTAAGCCTAGTTTAATTCACATCTAGGTGATTAAATTATGATCAATTAGAATATAATACATTAGAATTAAAAAGATCAACTCAGAACATTCATCTTCCCTAATATTACCGTGATCACCTTCAACATCAATTACTACAATTCACCATGAAAAATTCATAAAAACATCATATAATCATGATAGGAACATTATTGAATGCTACTAACTAGATAGGGATAACAATCAAGCCTCATCCATAATGCAATCACAACCCTCTCTAGATTGGGGTTCTTTGGATTCACAATTGAGGAATAACTAGGGGACTCCCTGAATGGAAGATACATGAGATTAGAGCCTTAATCCTAGCTTGAATCCTTGGTGAATTTCTTCCTAAGAGAATCCTCCAATTATTATTATTCTTCTTTTATGGTGTTCTTGGGAGAGTTTTGGAGAGGGTAAGGTTTTGATCTTGGGGTCTAATGTGTAAATGCGTCTATTATTTTTTAAATACTAATAAAATACCTAAGATCACCTAATTTAACATCCCTTGTATTTATTTGGAAGTGGGGTGAATTTCCCAATTCACCCCTTCACTTAACAGAAGGCAGGCAAAATTGCAGGTTTGAACGACGCCTGCATCGACGGTCCGTCGATAAGACGAGGGGACCATATTGCACCTCCGTCGTTGGTGACTAAGACCATGAATTTGGGGGCTCAACTCCCACGTCTTAGTGTGGTGTGATGCCCCCAATCGACGGGGTGTAGCTTGACTCACGAGGTGTCGATTGCCTTGTTGTCGACTGCACTACTTAAGACATCGTGCTGTCCACTTTTGGGTCCTCCTTAAGGACCTCTCTGATGGTCCTTGGTAAATCGTACCTGGACGTTTCCACAGCAATTTCATCCGTTTATATATTAGGAACAATCCATATCAATTTTAGCCCTAAACTCAACCTAAAACTCATGAAACATACTAAGGCACACAAGCACCTCTTATGGCTTAATTTGGAACTTCCTGGAGGTTTGACCTCCAAACTCTTCCCTATTCTATATAATGACTCTTAACACTATAATTAGTCATTTTATAAACTTATAGGTTCATGAAACACATGTTATGCTCCATTTTGACTTATAGAATTTTGGGTCCTTTCAATATCCCCCACTTAGGAAACATTCGCCCTCAAATGACACCTTATTAAGCACTTCTTAAAGGACCAATTCTAGACTAGTAGCCCATCATACATGCATTACACCTAAATTCACATACCCAGATCAAGGGAAAAAAATTAATTCAAAGTTAAAGATAAACAAACATAACAATATAAAGACCTCATAAAATGCTCTTTATTCTCCACTTGGGAATAAGCTACACATGTCTTTCTGAAATCAATTTATCATTACTAAGATAAGAAACAATAGCAAAGAAATTCATAACCATAAGAAATTCTAGAAATATTTATAAACCATTAAAGAAACACATACCGGAGAAGGACATAAGGAGATCATTCTTGATCACCCTTGGAATAGAGAGCATAGAACGTATTCCTCTTTGGAGGACCATCTTCCACTTGATTAGTAGCAACTTTCTTTCCCTCCCTCACATTAGATTTTGCCTTAGGGAAATATTTCATCATATGACCAGTCTCACCACATCCATCGTAACCATCTCTACCGGCCAAGCACCGAAGCTCATATTTCTTACCACATCTAGAGAAAGTAGGTCGGGAGTACTCCTTGCTCTTCTCATACATAGGAGTACTAGAGTAATCATATTCGGAATACTTTTGTCGATTCATCGAACGACCATGTTCATCGAAATCTTTATTTTCCCTCATAATTCTTTTTTTTGTCCTTCTTAAGCTTGGATTCCTCTATTTGTTGAGCAAACACCATTAGCCGGGAGATATCAATATCATCTACAAGCATTGACATACGACATTATTCTTCAACTAGTTCGGACACACTTGTCATGAACCTATTCATCAAGTCTCTAGGGTTTGCTTCCAAGCATGATGCATACATAGACAATTGAGTGAATTTCAAAGCATACCCTTTAACACTCAACTTGCCTTGTTTGAAGTTTATGAAATCCCCCAACTTAGCATCCCTCAATTTCCTAGGAAAGAACCTATCATGTAAAGCCAAGTAAAAAATCTCTCACTCAGTGGGACCCACTCCTACCGTCCTAGTATATTTCCATTGCTCATACTAAATAATTGCTACATCTTTCAATTAATAAGTAGCTAGCTCTGTTTCTCCCTAGAAGTCATAACCATAATAGCAAGATTTTTATAAACTTCATCTATGAACCCATTTGGATCTTCCTCTACCTTGGAGCCACTAAATTCTGGAGGGTTCATCATCAAGAATTCTATAATTCTATAAGAACACCCCTATCGGGTGATCCACCACCTCTCTATTGGCTTGGGACATCAAGCCTTGAGCCAACAAGTTCATAGAAGTCCTAAATTCTTCTAGAGAAAGAGCATTAGGAACTTTAGGAGGGACATGATTCCCTTTGGGAGGAACCTCTTGATTCTCAATGCCATCTCCTTCCCTTCTAGCATTAGCCCTAGTGTTAGGCATAACCTAAACAAAATCATAGGCAACCATTTGAAGAAGGGCTTACTCAAGTCAAACTCTATGGCACGACTTGAAGAATGAAGAAGTGAAACTTTCCTAAGCATCCCGTAGCCTCCTACTCATAGATGTTTCGCGACTCACACCGATGAATAAGACTCTACTAGACGTGGTTTTGAGACATCCTAAGACCATTTCATAACCTTAGCACTGATACGAAGTTTATCATGACCGGCAATTATACCCTAGAAGTTAGGGTGTTTTTGAGTCGGAACACGGCGTACTTGACCTCTCGGATGTCTTGTACAAGCCCTTAGATATCATTAACTGAATAAATATGAAAAGTAGCACGAAATTAAAACTTTTCTTTCAAAACAAAATGCGGAATCATTTTATAAAACTTCTAACATTCATCTCAAAAACCATGTATGACATCATGAGTACAACAGTCTTGGGTCTCAGCCCATAAAAGTCTAAATATGAAAAGAACATAAAAAAAACATATTAGTAATGTCCTCGGATGCTATGAGGACTCACCAATCTTCTTTCCTTGCAAGCCTTGGAAACTCTACCCTTGAAAGCCAATCAACCTTTTCAATACCTACTTTGGATTAGAATGTAGGAACAAATATGTGTTAGTACGACTTGTACTATGTATAGAAACTATCATACCAATACGTAAGTTATCTTAAGGGGTCAGTCAACAATAGACATAATCGTAAGAGATAACATAAGCATAGAATTAATAATATAAGCATAATAAAGCATAATAAAGCATAATATAACATCATGAATCATATAAGAGTTCATACTTAACTAATTGTCTTTCTTATTCAAGTGAAATACTTTACAAGCCACCTCCAAGTGTACTTATGCAAGGCTAAGGTAACATCCCATACTACTACCAAAGCTAAGTACATCTCTTTTGTCATTCTTGATCATAATCCACTTTCATAATTAAGACTTAGGTTCATCACATCATATGAGTACTATGCTCCTACGACACTTCAAAGCACACTTGTGCAATAAATGTGAAGCATCCCATTCTACCTTACACACTAAGACTGTCTTGAAGTCACTATAATCTGTTTCATTTAAGGTTAGGAGTCTCTTAGTAGACCTATTTCATTATTTACAAGGAACTGTCATCTTAAGTCAATCATTTCATGGAAAGCAACCATAGTCACCACCCAAGCTTAACATACAAATCATAGGGGTCATGTCATAGGTAGCTTTAAGTCATACTTGTGCCATGTATGGATAGCATTCCATACTACCATCCATACTAAGTACTTCTCTAGACTATCCTACTCCAAGATAACATGTCTTTCAACCTTGTCTATTAAGCTCAACTTACTATCAAAATAGATCTACTACCATGGAAAACATTTAAACATACTAACGACGTAACTAAAGGAAGGATACAACCATCCTAACCACCATGCAACCAATCATGTAGATGCAAGACAATCAATATGGGAGCATGAATCCTCAACCCTAAGGTACCATGATAAACTAATATCAAACTGTTACATTAAATGCACCTTGCATGTAAATCAACCTACCACGAAATGCACCTTGCGTACAAGTCAAGATATCATTGGGAGCGTATAGGCCTTTCCCCTAAAGCTACCATGAAATGGTTTTAGCCTAACAAAGTCAAGCAAACATGATCAAATATCCTTAAAAGACAAGACCAAGCTAATCATGGGAGAACTTTCATTCTCCATCCCAAGCTAAAATGAGAACCACCATTCCCAAGCTACCATGATCTAGAATCCTTGCAACACATGACCAAGCTAAACATGAGAGAGCTTAATTCCTCCATCTCAATCTACAATAAAGTTCATCACCTCAAGCTATCATGAGTAATTCAACTCAAGCTTCCATGAGACTCAACATCTCAAGATACAATGAGTAATTTAACTCAAGCTTCCATGAGACATAACATCTCAAGCTACCATGAGTAATTAAACTCAAGCTTCCATGAGACTCCACATCTCAAGCTACCATGAGTATTTCAACTCAAGCCTCCCTGAGATTTACTATCCCAAGCTACCCTTGAGACCTATCATCTCAAGCTATCATGAGATTCACATCTCTAGCTATCATTCCTTGGTCTTGTATCACCAAGTCCATTACACAAGAAGTGATCATACAATCCACCTTCAAGATAATCTAGTTCATCATGTCTTGGTTCATATTAGGTTCTTAGGTAAACGTAGAATTCATCTATGTGAGAGAACTTGCTTCTCCTATCATGATCATGTCTACGTGTAAATAAGAAAGAAAACATCATCACAATATCTTCATAATGACATTATCCTCAAATCAATAGCATTAATGACAGTATAGACCATAATAGATTATTACCTTTAATTCATTATAATGTATATTCAATTACATGCGTACTTCATTCAATTAGATCATTAGAAGGTAAGTCTAGGAATACATCATCACATAGGTTCAATTCAAGCTTTATAAGTCAAGACCAACCTAGTTCAATTAAGCCTACTTCAATTTATATCTAGGTGATTCAATCATGATCAATTAGCACATAATACAATAGAATTAAGAATATCAACTTAGAACCTTCATCTTCCCTAAAATCACCATGATCAGCTTAAACATCAATTACTACAATTCACCATGAAAACCTCATTAAAACATCACATAATCATCATCTGAACATAATTGAATGCTTCCCACTAGATTGGGCTCACAATGAATTCTTATCAACAATGCAATCACAACCCTCTCAAGATTGGGGTTCTTTGGATTCACAATTGAGGAATAACTAGGGGACTCCATGAATGGAAGAATCCATGGATGAATAATCTTCACATACCTGAGATTAGAGCCTTAATACTATCTTCAAGCCTTTGTGAATTTCGTTCTAAGAGAAGCCTCCATTTCTTCTTCTTCTTCTATGGTGTTCTTGAAAGAGTTTTGGAGAGGGAAAGGTTTTGATCTTGGGGTCTAATGTCCCAATGGGTTTATTCTTGTTTAAATACTCATAAAATATCTAAAATCACCTAACTTAACTTTCTATGCATTTATTTGGACGTGGGGTGAATTTCCCAATTCAACCTTTCAATTAACAGAACGCATGCAGAATTACAGGTCTGAACGACGCCTGCAATCGACGTTCCATCGATGGGATGAGGGGAACGTATTACAGGTCCGTCGTTGGTGACTAAGACCATGAATATTGGGGCTCAACTACCATGTCTAAGTGTGGAGTGACATCCCCAATCGATGGGTCGTAGCTTGACTCAAGAGGCGTCGATTGCCTTGTCGTCGATTGCACTACTTAAGACATTTTGTTGTCCACTTTTGGGTCCTCCTCAAGGACCCATTGGGTGGTCCTTGGGGATTTGTGCCTGAACGTTTCCACCTCAAATAAGTATTTCTAGAATTTAGGAACCATCCCTATCAATTTGAGCCCTAAACTCAACCTAAAACCTCATGAAACACACTAAGGCACATAAGCACCTCTCATGGCTAACTTTCGAATGTCTTGGACAATCTTGGACATTTGACCTCCAAATTCTTCCAGACTCTATATACTGACTCTTAACACTATAATTAGTCATTTTAAGACCTTATAGGCTCATGACACACATGTTAGGATCCATTTTGACTTATAGAATTTTTGGTCCTTACGATGAACATATTATTGGTCTATATTGCTATATAAGATTATCACTAATCATGATGCTATGTTATATGAAGTTAGACATCACTTATGATCTCTTTAATTGTTTACTTGACTATGTGGGGTTATGGGACTTCACGTAGGCATTGCACTTGTCTACTTTGTTTTAGATGGTTCAATGTGAGACGGTATATTAAACTAAATCCTTATATGTTGTTTATATTTTGTAAATGAGAAGACTATGTATGCCTCATATGCGAGGAGTCTAAGTATACTCCATCAGTAGTATGTCAGAGGTCTATGTAAACCTCAATGTATAAATGTTTTAATTTTTCTGCGTTTTAATTATGATGTGTGATGACGAATGCTAAGAAGATAATGTTACTCCTTTCCGAGGACGACGACACCGGTTACGTCTAGGGTGTCCTCCCTCATTGTGACACCAAAACTTCCTAATTAAGTTTACTACCTTTGTTTTAGATCTAACACATCGTTATTTAACATATGAGGCTCTAGTCTAGGTCATAGAATTTACGGGGTGTTACAATGTCCCCCCTTAGGAATATTGGTCCTTGAATGACACTTTAAATCATCTATTGGGGAAAAGGAAAAGACTCAACACTAGAAGCCCAACACAAGAAATATCATAATGAGTCACAACTCATAGGAGGAATTCTCGACTCCTTTCAACACATAAATATTGCATTAACACATAGGAACTTAAACAACAATTTTTAACACATAAAAGCTCATCATTTCATATAACATAAGGAGGAACTACCTTCTCCATTTTAAAATGAGCTCAATATGAACATTTTCAAAGAGTTCGCATGTTGATTTCTTATCAAGACAACATTAAACATGCTCAACACAATTCTCATCAAGATAATATAGCACATTACATATTTAAGTGCAAGTTAACCATGAGAAACATATTTCATGAAAACTCAATTTAGGCATGAATTTCTACAAAAATATGCACATACTAGATAGACATTATAAGTTCCACATTATTCATAATGCTCATTTAAGGGAAACTACTAACCTCAACCTTGGCTTGGAGTAAGAGGAAAAAAATGAGGGTAGAAGGACTTCATGTCGGCATCGGCCTCCAATGTTACACCCTCAATAAGATGGTTCCTCCATAAATATTTTACGGAGGCAACCTTTTTATTCCTCAATTTCTTAACTTGATGATCCAAGATCTCAACCTCCACCTCTTCATAAGAAAGGTTCTCATTTACCCCTAAACCTTCTAGAGGAAGAATAAACACTGGATTACCTATACACTTCTTGAGCATAGACACATGGAACACCGGATGAACCGAGGCCAATTCAATTGACAACTGTAACTCATATGCCACTTCCCCTACTATCTTCAAAATTTCATAAGGGCCCACACACCGGGGACTAATTATTTCCTAACCTCATCACTCCTTTCATAGGTGAAATTTTCAAATAGTCCCAATCTCCTACTTCAAATACAAGGTCACTCTTTCTATTGTCGGCATAAGACTTTTGCCAACTATAAGTTGTTTCCAACCTCTATCTTATGAGTTGAACTTTCTCCGTGGCCTTATATACTACTTCGGGACCAAGAAGGGCAAACTCACCCACTTCAAACCATCAAAATGGAGACCGGAATCTCCTACCATAGAGTGCTTCAAAACGTGCCATAGCGATACTCGAATGGTAGCTATTATTGAAGCAGAACTCTATTAAAGGTAGGTGATCATCCCAATTTCCTTTGAAATAAATAACAGTAGATCTCAACATGCCTTGTAAGGTTTTAATGGTGCGCTCTGCTTGTCCATTCGTTTGGGGGTGGAAAGCGGTGCTAATACGAAGCCTACTTTGGAAATATCTCCCAAAATAGAAAGTGAATTGGGAACCTCTATACGAAATACAGGGGGGCCCATGCAAATTTACGTTCTGTTTAATGTATAATCTATCATACCCCTCCACCGAATAAGAGATTTTAATGGGGAGAAAGAGGGATGATTTTGTCAATCTATCCAGTATGACCCAAATGGATTCATGTTGTCTACGAGTACGAGGCAACCCTACCACAAAGTCCATATTGACATCTTTCCACTTCCAAGAGGAAACATCAATATCTTGAGTTAGACCTCCCGGCCCTTGATTCTCGTCTTTCACTTGTTGACAATCTGAGCACCTAGACAAAAAGTTTTCTATTTCTTTTTTCATTCCATTCCACAAAAAAAATTCGCGCAAGTCATGATACATCATGGTGGCTCCCGGATTGATGGAATATCGGGAGCCATGAGCCTCTTCCATGACTTTCTCTTTTAAACCATCCACGTTGTTACACATAACCTTCCTTGGTACCTAAGTACCCCATATTCCCCTTGGGAGAAAGATTCATTGTTCTTCCAAAGGACCGATTCTCTCAACTCCATCAATAGAGGGTCAAGATGTTTCTTAGACCTCACATCAACCACTAAAGACGAATCTGAGTTATGACAAACCACAAAACCACCATTTGAATATTCTTTTAGTCGGATACCCAACCGGTCCAACCTATGAACCTCTTTTACTAGATCTTTCTTGTAATCAACCATATGAATCACACTATCCATGGACACTCGTCTCTAAGTATATGTAACTACTTTAGCTTTCCCGCGGTGGTAAAGGACACTCATGTCATAATCCTTTAAAAGCTCTAACCTTCTTCTTTGGTGTAGATTCAAGTCTTCTGAGTAAATACATATTGTAGACTCTTGTGATCAGTGAACATATCAACATTCACCCCTTAAAGGTAGAGTCTCGAAATTTTCTAAGCAAACACTACGGCCACTTGCTCAAGGTCATGAGTTGGGTTATTCTTCTTATGTGCCTTGAGTTGCCTAGAAGGGTATGCTATCACCTTGCCCTGTTGCATGTGGACATATCCTAGACCCCTCGGGAGGCATCATAATAAAACACAAATCCTTTGGTACCCTCCGGTAAGATCAACACCAGAGACCAGGTTAATCTATCTTTCAATAATTCAAAGCTCTCTTCACATGATTTCGACCATTCGAACTTGGACTTGTTTTGCATCAAGGGCATTAATGGAGATGTGATAGATGAAAATCCCTCAACAAACCTCGTATAGCAACCGGTTAACCCCAAAAAGCTTTGGATACCGGTAGTTCTCAAAGGTCTAGGACAACTTTTTACCACTTCCGTCTTTCTCGGATCTACCTCTACCCCTTCACTAGAGACAATGTGACCAAGAAAAGCAACTGATCTCAACAAAAATTCACATTTTATAATCTTAGCAAGAAGTTGGTTATGCTTGAGAACTTGCTAAACTACCCTCAAATGGCTCATATGATCATCCTCATTCTTCAATGAAGACAATCACAAACAAATCAAGATAATTTCTAGAAACTTGATTCATAAGGTCCATGAAAGCCACTGGGCTTTTTTTAGACCAAAAAACATAACTAGGAATTCAAAATGACCATATCTTTTTTGGAATATCGTTTAAGGAATATCAACACCCCTCACTCTAAGTTGGTGATAACCGACCTCAAGTCAATTTTTGAAAAGTAACTCGCTCCTTGGAGTTGATCAAGCAAATTATCAATCCTAGGGAGAGGGTACTTATTCCTTGTTTAATTGACGGAAGTCGATACACATTCTCAAAGACCCATCCTTCTTTTTCACAAACAATACCGAAGAACCCCATGAATATATGTTTGGTTGAATGAAACCCTTATGTATAAAATCCTTGAGTTGAGCTGTTAACTCATTCAACCCGGTCGGGCCCATCTGATAAGGAGGGCTTGAAATAGGTTGTGTATCGAGCAACAAATCTATGCCGAAGTCATTTTCCCGTTCGAGAGGAATTTTGGGAAAGTCATCGTGATAGACTTTCGAAAATTCATTCAAAACGGGTACCGACTCTAAGGGAGGTTTCTCGGATTCAAGATACTTGACCCTCTCTATATGATAGAGACAACCCTTTGAAATCAACCTTCATTTAGACACGAAATGATCTTACCCCTAGGGTTTGAATTTCTTCCTTTCCACTAAAAAATGGGTTTATTAGGAAATTTAAATTTAACTACGCTTGTTCTACAATTAATTGACGCAAAGTAAGCATGCGACCAATGCATTCCCAATATAAAATCAAAAACTAACATGTAAAGTTCTACCAAATCAACTAACATAACTCTATTGGGCAAGGAAATTGGAGAACTCTTATTAACTCGTTTAGCCACCAAGGAATTACCCACCGGGGTAGAAACCGAAAAGGGTTAATCTAAGATATGGGGAAGTATATCAAAATTCATGGCCACAAAATGGGTCATAAAAGACAACGTCGCAAAGGGATCTAACAATGCATATAAATTAATGGAAAAAATTTGAACATACCGGTAACCACATCCGAAGAGCTCTCTTGATCACCTTAGGATTGGAGATCATAAACGCAATTCTTCTTAGGGGAATTCGGATTTGGGGTACTTGCTTGTGCTTGAGAATTTTCCCTTCCTTGATCCTTCGTCATAAGGAAATCCCTCTTCATGTGACCGGTCTTGCCACAAACATAAGCAATAACCCATGCCAACTAGGCACTTGCCATCATATTTTCTACCTCACATTGCACAAAGAGGCTTCTCAACAGAAGGACCACTATTTTTTACCTCTTGAGGCTTGGGAGTAGATACCTTACTCTTGTTGACCCTTGGAGTATTAGGAGGGCCTTGGTTGGAAAACCTATTCTTGAACCTTGGTTTGTCTTGAACCTCAAATCTAGTCTTGGAAGAATTCCCATCTTCGGTCCTTGTGTTCTTCAACTCCCTACCAACTTGCTTAAGCTTTTGCTCTTCAATTTGTTCGCCATGAACCATGAGACGCGATATGTCCATTCTAGGAATCAACTTAGCTGACCTACATTCATTAACCACAAGGTCGGATATCCCCATAACAAATTTTTGCATCTTAGCCCTAGAATCCGCCACCATAGTCGGAGCATGCTTTGATAGTTTAGTGAACTTGAGGCTATACTCCTTCAGGCTCATACCCCCTTGGCAAAGGTTGATGAATTCTTGCATTTTTCTCTCCATTAATTCAAGGTAATGAACCTATCGAGGAAAGTCGTCTTGAATAATGCCCAACTAACAGGACCTTCTCTAACGGACCTCTCTTCCTTCCATTGATCATACAATAAACAAGATTTTTAACATCCTTTTGCAGAATGTCTTTAGCAGATTTACAATCTACTCTAAGCAAGAATTCTTAATTGATAAGAACATCTTGAAATTTAGTAATGCAGAGAACTATAGAAAGAATTTCTTTCTTAACGGTACTATAGTTCTTTTGCGCAGAATTCCAGATTCCAGAGGTGTAACGAACTAATTGTTCTGATGAATCTGGGGTTTTTCTTTGTTTAAGAATACCACCATATCCTTTATTAGACGCATCAGTTTCAACAATCATAAAATAATCTAGGTTAGAAATACCAAGACAAGAAAGGTTTTTAACCATAGATTTAAGTAGAATTACTGCATTAGTTTGTTCCTAACTCCAGGGAACCTAATTCTTTTTAAGCCTGTCATAAAGGGGTTTACAAATTTGCCTCACTTTATAAATAAAATCGGCAACATAATTAAGGCTTCCTAAGAACCTTTGCAATTGGGTTTTGTCAAGAATGATATTGGGAAATTTCTCATAAAACTTAATGGCTCTGCAAAATAGGTTTATAGGTACCCTGATATAAATCATGTCCTAAAAATCTGATTTTTGTTTGAAACAATTTTATTTTCTTAGCACTAATAACTAAGCCATTGTGCTTAATAATTGCAAAGAAAATATTCAAATGTTTAAAATGAGAATCTATGTCCTCAGAGAATATTAATACATCATCAATATATACAATTGATATATGGCTAATATGATTTAAAATAGAATTCATAATGTTTTGAAATTCTGATGGGGAATTTTTAAGCCCAAAAGGCATAACATTCCATTCATACTGTCCAAATGGGACATTTAAAGCAGTTTTATGTTTATCTTTTTCAGAAATTTGGATTTGCCAAAAACCTGATTTTAAATCAAACTTGCTGTAAATATTTGCTTTAAAAGTTCTTTTTAAAAGATCTCTTTTATTTAGAATTGGATAGCGAATCCATTTCAGTGTTTAAAGGCTTGTAATTAATAACAAGTCTAGGAGATCCTCGTTCTTGTTCAGCAACATTGTTAACATAAAAGGCTGAATAACTCCAAGGGGATTTAGAAGGTCTAATAATCTTATTAGCCAAAAGATTATTGATTTCTTTTTTACAGATTTCCATTAATTCGTGGTTCATTTGAATGGGCCTGGCTTTTGTTGAAATAGCCCTTTCGTTGAATCCATCAACATAAGGTAAATCTATAGTATGGGTTTTTCGAGCGCAAAAAGCATTAGGAAATTCAGAGCAAATTTCTTTTTCGAAACTTGTTTGAAGGTTAGCAATTTTAGCAATGATTCCAGGTTTTTTTAAAATTTGCTCATTTGTTTTATTTTTATTTCGTTTTTGAGAAAACAAATCTGGTTAATTTTAAAAGTTGTTTGCTGGTGTAAAAATTTACTTTCTTCAAGAGAAAGTGTTTTGATAAAAGGAAATGAAATTTCTTTTCCTAAAATCTTTGTTCTTATAGAATCAAAATCAGAAATATAATTTTTTATCTGAGTGATAAAAGGAATTCCAAGAATGATTTCTTCATTAATATTTTTAGTTATAATGAAATCATTAGAAAGACAAATACCATCATTGCAAATGTGGGCGTTGGATAATTTATAATTTATAAGGATACGCTCACCAGTGGCACTGTATAGTTTTGTAATTCCCTTTTGAAGGTATTTGGTAGGGATCAATCCTTCTATAATGCAATTTCTATCTGCACTACTGTCTAATAAAGCAATTTTGTTAAGAACAAAAATATTATTGATTACTAATTTAATAAGAATATGAGAACTCTAAGGTCTGATTTTTGTAATCATTTTAACACCTACGTCAGATTCATACCTCAGAGATGAAGAATCTTCAGAATTTCTGTCTTCGTCATCTGAACGTGCCAGTTCTTTTCCTTTTGATGTCCCTTTTGTTCCTTTCAGAATTTGTTCTGTAAGGGCATCAATCTCAATCTTATGAAGTCGAGATTTGACTTGTCTGATTTCTTCTTTTAAACGATTAACATCTGATCGAAGCTCATTAATAGAAGGTTCTTCCTTCTTGTTGTCAAATCTGTTCATGATTTGTTTCATGCTAAAAGGAGTTACTTTAGTAGTTTTTTCTTTTTGATTAACAACCATTTCTGTAGTTCCAACAGATAATTTCTTCGAGCATCTTCATCTTTGATATGCTTTATAGTGGCGAATAAAATTTCTGCCCAATTTTCTGAGATAACTCTAATAGACTGACTGTCACAAAGGGAAAAGGCTCCTTGGCAATTGCACTATGGACTACTTTCTTTAGAGTCCTGAGCGAGGTTAAGAAACTCCTCATCACTTGCTTCACAATCTGAAGAGGGATCAGTATCTGATTCTTCTTCTTCTAAGATAGAGAAAAGCTTTTGCTTGGTTTCTTCATCAATATAACGCCCCAAAATGAACTAAGGTGAATTAGAGCCTCATGGTTGTTTGTTGAGTTAATTTTAAGTTAAACGGAGTTAGTTTGGTGTCCTTAGGCAGTGTGCAAAGTTTGGAGTTCAATCGACCAAAAACGTCCATGACGTTCGGATGGTATGCCTTAGAATGTACTATATGTCTTGGCGAGTTTGGATGAGTTTTATGTGTTCGTTTTACTTGAAACATGCGTCGTATGTTCCTTAGACCTAGAAGACTTAGTTTAGGGGTTTGACGTTCAGGCACGACCCCACCTAGGACCCACAAGGGGCCCTAGATAAAGGGCCCAAGACTTGGGCAAAGTCTGCCCATCAGTGGCTCACGACGACCATGGCGACGGTCCGTTGCACTCAGGACGGTCCGTCGATCCAGGGCGTCGCGAGTGACAGAGAGTGGAAACTTGGACAGGCTCCAGTTGGAGCCAAGTGTTCCTCGACGGGACCCCATGACGGTCCGTGGTGAACGTGACGGTCCGTCGAGGAGGTCTCGTCGACGAGGCCTGCCAGTGCACGACTTAAGGCTGCCAACTTGGGGTGTTTTATGTAAATACACCCCAAGTCTTATAAGACCCTAGGTGTATAATTTTGGTGTTTTTAGGTTATATTAAACTAGTTTTAAACCCTAGACCTAGACAAGACCCTCTTACTTCAAGATCCAACTCTCTCTTTCTCTCAAGAAAACTCTCTCTACTCTCTTGGAAGCTAGAAGTCAAGGAAGGATAGGAGGACGGATTGGGACTTGTTTCTTCATCAAATTCGTGGGTTTCTTTCTCATAAAGGTATGGTATGCATTCTTGAATACCTTTCAATTCAAGAAGCCAACTTCCAAAATGGTTTTCAAAAAGGGGTTTTAAACTCAACTTCTTCTAAACTTTGATTTCTATTATGGGTCTTCATGTAACTAAGTTCTAATGGTTTAAATGTATTTATATTGGTTTGAATAGATGGTTTTGATGTTAAAACTCAATGAAAACTCTTGTTTATGCATACTTCAATTTTGACTTGAAAATGGGTTATGTGAGCATGATTTTAGTAGGGTATGAACTTGGGTCTTCTTGTATTTGTCATGTTGGTGTAGCTACTGCCCTAAGGGCCTTAATATGGTGAAATATTGATAAATTTCTTATGGGTAATGATGGTTTGATTTGTTAATGAGTTGCTCTCATTGTATAATTCTTATTATGAATTGCTATTTGAGTGGTATGGTCCACCTTATGGGTGGCGGTGCTAATTGATGAACTTGATGTTACTTAGTATGGTTTGAGTATGTTATCTTGAAGGTCTAATATGTGGAATGAAGATATATATTTGAAATGGGTCTTGTGTTGTGTTTGATGTAGCTTGAATTGCATGTTTGACCTAGTTTATGTCTAAATGAAGTATATGATTATGAGAAGTATGTAGAGTGTGTAGCTTGATGAATCAAGGTTAAAGTATGAGTAGAACTTGATGATAATGAAATGATGCTTATATGCAAGGTGTGCACATGTACACACACACTCTTTTAAGATTTGTTTTATGTCAAGTTGAGCAAAAAGGGGAAATCTTGAGGTGGACACACTTCGTGAGTTGAGATGTAGTGTCTAGTAACAACCTCTCCAGTTCCTAGTGAGCTTTCTAAGATAGACTATTATGTTGAGAAATCCGTGTGGAGTTATACCTAGCACCGAGAGGATATGAAGGGGAGGTGGATTGCACTTCGTTAGTTGAGATGTTGTAATCCAAAGTACCTCTTGAGATGAGTACTCCTCGTTAGTAGAGAGTGAGTTACTTAGTAGCAATCTCCTTATCCCTTAACTATGTGCCCGCATAGGTGTAGCTATTGGAAAAGCCATGTAAACGCTAAGAAGCATGACCTTACTCTAGACAAGTAAGGATCCCTCATCTGATAGGGGTTAATATCGGGATTCCATGTCTAGCTCTCATGGTCTTTGTCGGTTAAGCTAACTCCCACAAAAGAATTGATTTGAAACTAATTATCTTGTGTATTGTTGAAATTGTGTATATATGTCGTGAAGTACTCAATCCACATTAGTTACCGAGTAGGAGCATTGAGTGGGAGTAGTAGTATGGGATGCTATTCTCACATTGCACTTGGTGTGACCTATACCTACTATGGGAGAAGAGTACCTTCATGAAATCCGTGTGAATGAGTACTATGGTGTAGTGTTATGGAGGATTATTGTGGAGCACTTGAGTAAATGGAATCCATTAGGAGTACTAAGTGGGAGTGGTAGTATGGGATGCTACTCTCACATTGCACTTGGTATGACCTATATTTCCATGAGTGTTTTGCATATGTTAGCCAAGGGCGTGGATTAGATTTCTAACGAAGTAAGCCTAAGATTTGGTAGTTTTAAGGGTCGCTTTGGTGTGCTTTGAAGGGAGGTGTAATGAGAGTCCCTTCTTGGCTCACCTTAGGGAGTCTTAGAATAACCTTGGGTTAGGGCAACTTCAAAGAAAAAGGGTTCATATGACTTGGACCGTGCCTTTCACTGTAAGGTCTTCATTGTAAGAATTCAAAATGTTCATTATGATACTTTATTCAATTTTATTGCAAGTTTAGTAAAGTTAATTGAAATGTTCCTTTTGTTTACTTTAAGTTTGGTAAGATAGCCATAAAGTGGTAATTGTTGATTCTTATGTGGGTTTGCTTTTAGATTCATGAAGGTTATATTTGAATTGCATAAAAAGCTATCTTTACTAAAATGTCCCTTTTTGCATGTTTTTGCATATGCCATACTTAGTACATTGTTGTACTAACCCCATACGTTTTATAGCTTATGAGTATAGGTTGGAAGCCTTTGGAGGATCGAAGTTGAAGCTTGGGAATTCTATCTCTCAAGACTTGGGTATGTTCTCATATATTCGAGGACATAGTTTTTATGTTTCTTAGTTTCCTTATTAAGACATAAAAATGTATTTACTCTATTGTAAAGGGCCGCGTCCCTAAGATTCTAAGTCGTGTCTTTAAGTTGGCTTGTGACGATAAGATTTCCTAGTATTTATGAAAAGACTCCTTTATTTATTATTATCGTGAAAAGTTTTAATTCCGCACTACTTTTCATGCTTTATGTAATGAATGCTAGTTAGAGGGCTTGTACGAGACCCCAAAGGGGTTAAGTACGCCCGGTCACGATTCGAAGGTTTTCCCTAACTTCTAGGGTGTGCTTTCGGGTCGTGAGAAGACTTGGTATCATAGCATAAGGTTTTGGGAAATAGTTTAAGGTCTGAAAGTCTCACAAGCCACATCTAGTAGTATCTTGGTCATTGGTGTGAGTCGCGACACATCCATGGACAAGAGGCTATAGGATGCTAGAAGTTTCACTTTCTTCTCTATTCTAGTATCGTTCCTTAGAGTTGAGTATATAAGGTGTCTATTCTCAACCTCTTCTTTTGTGTTTTTAGGACATGAATACGAGGAGATCGACCGCTAGAAGGGAGGAGGGAGGTGTACAAAATGAGAGAGTCCTTCCCCATGTTGACCAAGTTCCTATTGTTGGCTTAGGGGAGGAAAATGAGGAGGTTCCTCTTCAAGAACCTCAAGTGCCTCCGGAACCTCAAGGACCTCAAGTGCCTCCTATGCCTCAAGCTCCTTTTGTTGAGGGTGATATGACTAATGCGGAGTTGAGGGCTGCCCTAATGAACTTGACCCAACTCATGACGGCTCAAGCTCAAGTTGTCAACAATCACTTTGTGGGCCAAGCTAACCTAGGAGATAGGCCCCAACCAAATGCTAGTACTCCCGCTTCTAGGATTCGGGATTTCATGAGGATGAACCCTCCTACCTTTCATGGCACTAAGGTGGATGAAGATCCACAAGGCTTCATAGATGAGGTTTTCAAGGTGGTAGATGCTATGGGTGTGACCCCTAGGGAGAAAACGGAATTGGCCGCTTACCAACTTAAGGATGTTGCTCAAGTGTGGTATGAGCAATGGAGGGGTGAGAGACCCTTAGAAAGAGGACCGGTTGATTGGGAGGAATTCAAAGAGGCTTTCCTAGATAGATTCTTTCCTTTATAGTGGAGGGAGAAGAAGATGGTTGATTTCATGAACCTCCGTCAAGGGGGAATGAGTGTGCAAGAGTACTCTCTCAAATTCACCCAACTCTCTAAGTATGCCCCAAACATGGTAGCCAACCCTAGGGCTAGGATGAACAAGTTTTTGATGGGCGTGTCTAGCTTGGTGGAAAAAGAGTGTCGTACGGCTATGCTTCTTAATGACATGGATATCTCTAGGCTCATGGTTTATGCGCAACAAATTGAGGAGTCTAAAATTAGGGAGATAAGGCAAGAGGGTAAGAGACCTAGGTCGGATGATTATAGTCACCAAAGGCCTAAGAAGAGGTTTTATCCCCAAGATTCTTCTATGGGAAACAAGGATAGGGCTCCAAATCAATCTTCTCAAGGTGGTGGTCATTCCTATGAAAGGGCTAGGTGCCCTACTTGTGGCAAGCAACATGGGGGTAAGTGTCTTGCCGGAACGGATGGTTGTTTTGCATGTGGTAATAGAGGCCACAAGATGAGGGACTGCCCAAACCTTAAATCAAGGGGGAGAGATGTCAATCAAGCTTCCCTAGATCCTAATGCTCCCAAGAAGAACCCTTCCTATGGGATGGGGGCTAGAAAGGATAATTAATCCGGATTGATGGTTTTGGTAAGTCTTAACTTTTGGTTATTGTTGCTTTTGTGCTATGAAATGAGTATATATGGTTTTATGGTTCCTATGATCATGTCGTCTTGATGAATTGCTTAGAGAATGAATTTTTTTCAAAATATTTGGTAAGTTGGCAGTCAACTTCACTATAAAAATTTTTTGGCATTTTGAAGAAAATTGTTTTGTCTTGAATTTTAGTTTCAATGTGTGTAAAGGTATTGTTTATGAGCATTTTTAACGTTGGAGAAGGTAGTTCCTCCATAAAAGAAGATTGAGGTTAAATTTTTGACTTTGTGAAAATTGGTGAAAGTTGCCTATGTTGCTAAGTGTTGAAAGTGTAAAATGATGTTCCTTGCTAGTGGATGCTTTGATTGTTAGTGTTTTGATCATGATCTAAGTGTATTATATGATGCTAAGTGAGTCCTTGTTGTTCTTAAAATTTAAGTGTCATTCGAGGACGAATGTTATTCCAAGTGGGGGAGAATATAACGCCCCAAAATGAACTAAGGTGAACTAGAGCCTCATGGTTGTTTGTTGAGTTAATTTTAAGTTAAACGGAGTTAGTTTGGTGTCCTTAGGCAGTGTGCAAAGTTTGGTTAAGTTTGGAGTTCAATCGACCAAAAACGTCCATGACGTTCGGATGGTATGCCTTAGAATGTACTATATGTCTTGGCGAGTTTGGATGAGTTTTATGTGTTCATTTTACTTGAAACATGCTTCGGATGTTCCTTAGACCTAGACAACTTAGTTTAGGTGTTTGACGTCCGGGCACGACCCCACCTAGGACCCATAAGGGGCAATAGATGAAGGGCCCAAGACTTGGGCAAAGTCTGCCCATCAGTGGCTCACGACGACCATGGCGACGGTCCGTTGCACTCAGGACGGTGCGTCGATCCAGGGCGTCGCGAGTGACAGAGAGTGGAAACTTGGACAGGCTCCAGTTGGAGCCAAGTGTTCCTAGACGGGACCCCATGACGGTCCGTGGTGAACGTGATGGTTCGTCGAGGAGGTCTCGTCGACGAGGCCTGCCAGTGCACGAATTAAGGCTGCCAACTTGGGGTGTTTTATGTAAATACACCCCAAGTCTTATAAGACCCTAGGTGTATAATTTTGGTGTTTTTAGGTTATATTAAACTAGTTTTAAACCCTAGACCTAGACAAGACCCTCTCACTTCAAGATCCAACTCTCTCTTTCTCTCAAGAAAACTCTCTCAACTCTCTTGGAAGCTAGAAGTCAAGGAAGGATAGCAGGACGGATTGGGACTTGTTTCTTCATCAAATTCGTGGGTTTGTTTCTCATAAAGGTATGGTATCCATTCTTGAATACCTTTCAATTCAAGAAGCCAACTTCCAAAATGGTTTTCAAAAAGGGGTTTTAAACTTAACTTCTTCTAAACTTTGATTTCTATTATGGGTCTTCTTGTAACTAAGTTCTAATGGTTTAAATGTATTTATCTTGGTTTGAATAGATGGTTTTGATGTTAAAACTCCATGAAAACTCTTGTTTATGCATACTTCAATTGTGACTTGAAAATGGGTTATGTGAGCATGATTTGAGTAGGGTATGAACTTGGGTCTTCTTGTATTTGTCATGTTGGTGTAGCTACTGCCCTAAGGGCCTTAATATGGTGAAATATTGATAAATTGCTTATGGGTAATGATGGTTTGATTTGTTGATGAGTTTCTCTCATTGTATAATTCTTATTATGAATTGCTATTTGAGTGGTATGGTCCACCTTATGGGTGGCGGTGCTAATTGATGAACTTGATGTTACTTAGTATGGTTTGAGTATGTGATCTTGAAGGTCTAATATGTGGAATGAAGATATATATTTGAAATGGGTCTTGTGTTATGTTTGATGTAGCTTGAATTGCATGTATGACCTAGTTTATGTCTAAATGAAGTATATGATTATGAGAAGTATGTAGAGTGTGTAGCTTGATGAATCAAGGTTAAAGTATGAGTAGAAGTTGATGATAATGAAATGATGCTTATATGTAAGGTGTGCACATGTACACACACACTCTTTTAAGATTTGTATTATGTCAAGTTGAGCAAAAAGGGGAAATCTTGAGGTGGACACACTTCGTGAGTTGAGATGTAGTGTCTAGTAACAACCTCTCCATTTCCTAGTGAGCTTTCTAAGATAGACTATTATGTTGAGAAATCCGTGTGGAGTTATGCCTAGCACCGAGAGGATATGAAGGGGAGGTGGATTGCACTTCGTTAGTTGAGATGTTGTAATCCAAAGTACCTCTTGAGATGAGTACTCCTCGTTAGTAGAGAGTGAGTTACTTAGTA